>JZKD02S0293787.1:752592-779310 GCA_000966675.3 Picea glauca | reverse complement strand
AAAGGAACCCTTCACATTACTTTTCATTTCAAATCTGCCAAATTATCATTGAGACAAAAATTTCAGCTTCTACTTTGTTGTGGGATATTTGGAGTCACCGTCAGCGATTCTTATTCATGATGAACCGACTATGGAAAGAAAATTTGGAGGAAATTTGGAGTTGTTGTCGGCAATTCCTATTAGCGATGGATGTCAATTCCTATTAGCGAAAATTATTATATTCAAAACTTCAAAGAAACCTCAAACATTGTTTTCAGTCATGTTATAAATGTTACAGATGGAGTTAGATACTACAATAAGGAGCATAGTTTTTTTTTATGAGAATAACAATTTGTTATGTATAAAGGAAACATTTTCAAACATGAGTGCTTGAGAAAACTTTCATGAGCTTCCACCAACCCAAGCCAAGGCTAGTGCTTAGCATAATTATTCATTTCCCATTTCTCTCATAAAAAAATCGATTTGACATTGAAGGTGAAGGGAAACAGACAGTCTTCAATTGGACATTGAAGGGAAGGGAAACAAAAAATGTTTATTTTATTTTATGTATTTTGTTTGCCCTCTTTTTAGAGGGTTTTTATTTCATGTTTTATTTATTTTATATGCAAGTTTAATGAAAACAAAAACCTAGCAGCCATGAAGACACCTTAAAAACTCTCCCATAATGTTCAAAAATAGAAAACAATATTAAAACCTTATGTAACTAAATGAACATATAGAGGCTTTGTTTCATGCTTTCTTTTGAAGCAAACAAATTACCTTGTACCCTTCATCAATAACCCCTTTTCTATGTGCACCCACTAGCCCCATTCACTCCTTAATGACCCACACTTTCAATCAAGACTTTGATAGCCACATCACTACCTTAGACAAAGCCAATGAGAAAACCACGAAATATATCTATGACCTTAATTCCAACATTGCTACCATAAATTCTCATCTTAACCAACTTGACACCATTAATTATCAGCTAATTACACTAGAAGACCTTCTAACAACAGTGCACAAATTGGAAACAATGTTTTTTCAAATCCAAGATCCTCTCTCTTTTGCACCACATTATGACCGAAAAGGAAATGAAACATCTCATTCCACACCCTTTCATTCCAATCACTTTCAACATGATCTGCATCTTGAGGTAAATAAATTTGATGGATTGGATCCCAGAGGATGGGCCACTTAAATGGAACATTATTTCTCCTTGCATGACATTAGTAATGATTTGGCCAAAATTCATTACAGTTTCCTTTATTTGGATTCTGAATGTTGGCAATGGTGGAAATGGTGTAAAACATCATGCGAAGGGTATATTTCTTGGAAACAGTTTGTTGTTAATATTTATGATCATTTTGACACCGACACTGACCATTTGGGTCGTTTGACCAAGCTGAAACATACACTGGTGCAGTGGAAGACTTTATCACCTCCTTTGAGCACTTGAATTTCATAATAGAGGGTATTCTAGATGCCTTATTCATGGAATGCTTTATTAGTGGCCTATAGGATGAAATTTGAGCCTAGATCTTAATGGCTCATCCTGCAACTTGGTTGAGATTTATTAAACTAGCCAACGAAGCACAAAACGTTGTATCCTCCCAAAAAAAAATCCCTCCTTTAATCCTCTCCTTAGACTCACCAATATTTCTCCTCTACCACTCCTCTCAAGATATAGAAATTAACTCAAGAAAAAATGGTTGAATTCCAACTCAAGGGTCTTTTCTATAATTGTGATGAAAAATATTTTACGGGGGACAAGTGTAAGTAGAATAATATTTTCATGCCCATTTATGAGGTTTTTTGATGAGGATGTTGATGTTTCCCCTATGGAAAATCTATCCCCATTCGATGATCTTACTCCACCCTATGATACACCGAAAGTTGAACCGTTAATTTTTTTGAATTTCCTCACTTGTTTCTCTAATCCCAAACCATCAAGTTAATTAGGTACATTAAGCATAGCAAATTCATCATCCTAGTTGACAGTGAAAACTCCCATAATTTTATTCAACGCTGCATTTATTAAGAAATGAATTTGTATATTCTGGAAATCAAAAAAATTCAAATCATGATTGCTAATGGTCGCTCCATGATATCTAGGGGAATTGTGAAAATGCACACCTACAAATTGGTCAGTACCACCTAAAATATCATATGTTTTCTATAGACATGGGAATTTGTGATATTGTTCTTGGTGTTGAATGGTTATGCACTCTTGTCCCCATCACCATAGGTTTTAAGGATGTAACCATGCAATTTCAATAGGAGGTACAACAATATATGTTCCAAGGCATCACAAAAGACTCCTCTGGTATCATTAGTTCCCACCGAATGGAACTGATGATCATGATGATTCCCCCTTCCTATGATGTCCATGATCATTCTATTCCTCTAGTGTGAGGAAATATCCCTTCGAATTGTATCCCTTATCATCATCCCTTTGCCCCCAAAAAAGAAATCGAGAAAATTGTTCAATAATTGCTAGAAGCGGTTGTCATCCACCCTAGTACCCTCTGCATTTAGTAATGGTACTCAAGAAAGAGAGAACTTGGTGCATGTGTCATGATTTTCTCATCCAAAAAAAACTCACAATCAAAGACAAATTTCTCATTCTTGTCAATGATGACCTTTTGAATGAATTGAGTGGTGTTGAGTACTTTACCAAACTTGATCTCCAATTTGGATAGCACCAGATACACATGAAAGAAAAAGACATTCCCAATACTGCATTTAGAACTCATGAGGGTCACTATGACTTCATGGTCATGTTCTTTGGCCTATGTAATTCTCCCTCCACTTTTCAAAGTCTCATAAATCATGTCTTCCATCCTTTTTTCTGTAAATTTGTCTTAGTTTTATTTGATGATATTCTCATCTATAGTAAAAATTGGGAAGCCCACATTTCCCATGTGGATCAAGTTATACATCTATTGTATAAGCACAATTTTGTTCTCAAACAATATAAATGTGTTTTTGGAGCCTCTAAAGTTGAGTACTTGTGTCATATTGTTAACAAGGATGGTGTATGGATGGATTCTAATAATATTGAAGATACGAAGGATTGGCATCTCCCTAAAACTATTAAAATATTTCATGGTTTCTTTTAGGGACCTAACCCCTCACGTAGGTAGAATAATATATTTCTATGTAATAAAGGTCAATATTAATAAGGCCTAGCAATAAGGAAGAACAAGTCGAATGTAAGGAGGCCTAAAAGAAGATTTCACTTCTAGAAGGATCTTCCTCTAGATGGTTCTTTTGATAGACATATTTAGTATAAATAGGAGTTGAGGGTATGAGAATTGTTGTCTTGGATATTATTGTAATAGACCTATGATCAACTGGAGGTTTCCCCCTGGAAGAGGCAAGTGAACATTTCTCTCAGTAATCAAAGTGCTCTTTCTGGTGTTATTCTGATATCGTATTGGTATTATTGTGGTGTTGTTCTGGTTATATTGTTGTTCATCTGCCATTTCTAGAATTTTATTTTTTTCTGCATACTTTTTATATATGGAATATTAAAAGTGGTATCAGAGCACTTTCCTCAGAAGGAAATTGTGGGTAATTTTGTTTTTCAGGGTTGAGATGTATTCTGACATCTTTTAGCTACATATATATGTCGTTACGCGCATAAACTCACGGTCGGGGATTCATACATGGAGGAAATACAATTCATACTTGTTATAACATAAACTTGTCAAAGCCTTAGGAGTTTTTGGTTTCTACCCAATTCTACAAATTGTGCCTGTGTTTCCTCCTTTGCACACCCAATTGTAGGTTTCCCCTCAACTTGTAGTTTTCCTCATTTTTTCTTTTATCCAATTGATTGACCTGTTTTCCTTGTCATATTTCCTGAGAACTATTGTTCCTAAGCCCTTATGTTTTCCCTAATGATGATCACTTATCTCCTTACCTCTGTTGTTGGTCCTTTTGTCTTTCTGAGCCCTCAGCCAGTCATCCAAGTAATCATTCACAGGTTGCAGTCATGAGCACCAAGCACAACACTTGAAGTACTTCAATGTGAATGAAAATCAAGTGAGCGAGCAGGATTGGATTTCAACAGTAGAGATCCTTTAAACAAATCATATCGACGAACATTGGGTGATCGGGTCCATAGAGTCACACGAAGTATAGCATCAATCTAAGGTCCAAAATTATGAAGGCATCTTATCCATTAATCTTGAGGGACACGTGGCACAAGATCAACATTTTACTGACTCACAAAATGGGGCAGTAAAAGGGCAGAGACTTGAGGACTCGCGAAGTCGTGATATATTTTGGGTCGTCCATTTCAGAAGGACACGTGGCACAGGATCGGAACCACAAAAAAATATTTTCGGGAAGGTTAAGGTGATAAGTGTCTATGGTATGAGGTCTCGAAATGTCGAGATGATCTGGGTCATCCGATGCAAAGAGACACATGTCACTCAATCCAAGCTATTGCAATTTTGCAACTTAAATATTTCAGCATGAAGCACGACGTGAACTCGCATAACGCGAAATCACAATGTGCCTGAGAGTTAGGATCATGATCACAGCCCAAGTTTATATGGAAATAAGGGCCCTAAAGTAAAGTAAGCACTTGTTGAGCAGCGGGCGACTGAGGTTGTTTGAGGAGAGGATCATGATTGTCATATTCGAGGTAAATGTAACTATTGAACCATATGGACCATTTCGTGGTTTTAGGCATCGAGACATTATGAATCAAGGGGGAGCGACGACTCCCAAAATGAAAAATATTGATATTTGATAGGGATAAGCATGGGGTCACAACCCGCAGTCACGTGAGGAAATAGAAAAGGAGTTGCGCAAAATATCAAAGTGCTCGATTGGTCAGAGAGAAGGATCTGTGTGGTCTCGAGATGCCAATTTTAACTCAAAAGGGTTGTGAGCTCATCTAGAACATTCATCTATGTCAAGCCTAATCCTAATCCCAATGTAGGTAGTTAATGAAAATGGGGAAGGTGGTTGAAACCTCATTTCACCACATAAATGGAAATCATGGAAGAGTCGACTGTGAAGGGGAGGTTGTCAGTCGAAAGTTTATGGTCATGGATTTTCTTGTGAAGCCCATACTAATCCGATCTTGCATTTGATATAAGAATGAAAGTGCAGCCTGACAGAAGAAGAAGAAGACACCAAGTCTTGAATGTAATGACCATAGTTTTCTTTTGAAGCGAGTAAGTTGCTTTGAGTATAAATATTCAGTTTTGATATTTTGTTATGGTCGATGGTAGAAAAAATATATTGTATTGTAAAGTTTTAATGAAGATTTTAGTTTCCTAGCCATGTATATGTGTTTGATACTTCTTACTTAATGGCAGTCAACTCTCTTAATCCCTCTTATTTCCCTCTAATGCTAAAAGAGTTCATGTTGATTGATTCACATGGATTGTTGTGACTGTGTTATGATGAATGTTTGATTGTGATGTTTTTATAATTTCTTTCAGTTTCTCTGAGATTTGAATTTGAAGAAGATCTTGTGTTTAAGTTTATCCTCTTTGGGCTTCTGGAAGACCTGATGTCTGGGGCAGACCTCTACATCCTTCTCACTGAAGTCTTCCTCTTACTTCTCCTTACTACAACCTACTGACTGAAGTTAAACTAAGACATCACCTCCTTGTGCATACCAGTCCAGTTTTACGAGTTAAGATGATATTTTCTTGATATTGCACCCATTTGACCATTTTATAACCAACCTATGACATAAATTCTAATGGGTATCAGGCTTACCTCTGCTGCAATCCAGAGGTGAATTTTGTTGCTAACATTTATGGATTTGTTGTCGAGGAAGAAATTGAATATTTTCCCTAGGATTGAACGACACAGCTTATTCGTTCTGAAGGTGCATCAGAACTTAGTACGTCAAAGGCTACAACTGTGCACCTAGAGACTCCATTGATTCGAATCCACTAGCAACTCCATTGTTTCAGTTGTGGCTTCTAGAGGCAGACACATGAGGTCTACACTACATTTTCCTTTATCAACACCCGAATTTGATCCAGATAAAATTGTCAAAAAGGGAAAGGCCCTTCGAGAAGGTACTTCTACTACTGAACCAAGTATTTCTACTGATTTTTATTATCCTCCTTTAGAAACTCTGATATATTCTTCTCATTTTCCTATCATACCATCTATTGGAGTTTCCCGAACTTTAAATTTTGGGAGTGTTCCTATTGAGTTTTCCCCTCTTGGTCTTGGATTAGAGGGAGAAATCCTTATCACTCCTCTCTCCCCTGATGTTGTATATTTTTCTAGGCCCCATACCTCGAAATATTTTCCCACTCTAGGTTTTATTACTCCTCCTCCTATTAGATTTACTAATTTTGCAGAAAGGGAAACCTATTTTTCCCCAAGCCCTCTAGCCTTTTCCCCAAATCCTATGTTGTCTCCCTTTCTTCTTGGAAGCTTAGTTCCTGTATCCCCTTTTCGTGCCCCTTCCCCTCCTAGTTATCCTCCACCTATTATCCCCATGGAAGGTGCTAATCCTCTAAGAAACATAATGGATGCCATAATGGCTGCTAGATATCCCCCCCTGGTCTTACCTCATCCCATGAATTCTCTCCCCATTGAAGATTCCCTAAAATACATGCCTAAGTTCACTGGATAAGAGGACATAATTGTTGAGGAGCACCTTTCCACCTTCTATAGTTATGCAGACAATATGAATATTGAAAATGAGGATGTATGGATGAGTGTCTTTGTCCAGAGCCTTGATAGAGAGGTTAGGAATTGGTTTAAGGGATTGAACCCTAGATCTATTGATGGTATTGAGGCTTTAGATGATGTTTTCCTAAGGCAATGGGGGGATAAAAAAAACTTTATGTATCGTATCATAGAGTTTGGGTCCCTAAAAAGAAATCACAATAAGATCTAAACGATTTCTCCAAAATATTCAACAAAATGTACAATAAGATCCCCAATGAGATAAAGACTACAAAATCCTCTACCAAAATCACTTATTCTAGTGATTTTGACCCTAATTTATGCCTCCTGTTAAGAGAAAGAAGAGCTACTTCCCTGGCTCATATGCAAGATGCATCCCTGGAGGTAGAATACAATGTGTTACAATTTGACAAACTCATAAATATAGCTAACAGAGACATGGGAAGGGGGGAATATGAGGCCTCAACCTCTGGTTATTCTTCCTCCCACCCTCAAGTAGATGACTTGAACAAGATGGTAAAGTCCCTATCTATGGAAATGGAGAATATGAAATTTGAAGGGAAGCAAAGTTATAAGAATATCCAAAATATTGATAACAGAGACAACTTCAGAAGACCAAAAAATACCCCTCAGATACTTCCAAGAGATCCTCAAAACAGAGAGAGGGATGATCAGAAAATTCAAACTCCCCTTCAAAATAACTTGGTTTCTGATGAGGAAAGGGAAGAAGAAGAGCTAGATTCTAAAATCCATTGTCTTGGAGACACCTCCCCATTTCCCCATTTGACTCAATATGCATATGAGGAATCCCTCATGAACAGTAAAATAAATGAGCTAAGTAAGGTTGAGAAGGCCAATAGCAGTCCCAATAAATACAATATCAGGTCCAAGAAGAAATAAGGGAAGTTTGATGTCCCTGATCAACCTTCTAGAGAAGAGAAGTCTACCAAAGAGGTAGGAAGCAACAACAACGAAAAGAAAATGTAGAACCCTCCACCAAAAGCCAAAGGTCATGTCCTAGAGATAAAGGAAATTTTGAAGCCCCCCTCCTATTTTAACTTTGAGCATAAAATTCAGAATATTAGGATCCTCGTATCCCTTTTAGATATGGTCAATCATGAAGATTTTAATAAATCCCTCTCTAAGTTGTTGTAGTCTAAGCCATCTTTCCATTCCACAGACTCGGTAAATATTCAAGATGAAAATCTAGTAGTCATATTTGGTCCTATGGTAGAAGATAGAGATGATTCATCCCCTCCCTTATATACAACACTGAACATACATGATAAGGTGATACATAATTGTTTGATGGAGTTAGCGACATCTCATAATATCATTCCCAAGGAAGAACTCAGATTAGAAATCACAAAGGCTTATCATGATTTGTATTCTTTTGATTCGAGGAGAGTGCAATGTATTGGGATCATCAAGGATCTAGTTGTGACCTTTTTTTAGCAGCCCATGAAAATTTTGGTCATGGATATCATGGTCGTTGATGTTCCTCCTAGGTTTGGCATGCTCTTGTCAAGATCTTGGATAAAAAACTTGGAGGAACCTTGCAAATGGACCTAAAATATGCTACCATCCCAGTGTTCGTAGGGGAGCATAGAAGACTCTATAGGGAATCTCAGTTGGCCTACATTATCAATGATGAAGAAGACCCCACCAATAATCCTATCTTTTCCCTCGATACTGATTTGGGATCCAACTTATTGCAACTCACCGATGCCCCTGAAACTCCCCTTGAGATCAGAAATCCCATTACTCTTTGTGGAGATTCTACTTCGATTACCTCTGTTTGGAAAATGTTCTTTGATGGATCTTCTTCTAGAGAAGGTGTTGGTGCTGGAGTGGTCCTTGTTTCCCCTACTCAAGAAACTATATCTCTATCCTACAAGTTAGAATTTGAAGCTACCAATAATGTGGCAGAGTACGAAGCTCTTATTTTAGGATTGAGGTCAACAAAAGACACGGGGATTGAAGAGATATCAATATTTGGAGACACTGAACTAATTGTTCATCAGGTAAAAAATATTTATAAATCTAAGAACCCTAGGCTAAAGACTTACAAGAATGAGGTGTGGGAACTAATTTACAATTTCTTCTCAGCCTTCAACATTTCATTTATTCCAAGAGAGGAAAATACTATGGTTGATTCTTTGGCCGTCTCAACAAGCCAGTTCAGTATCCCACTACCACCTAAGCTCAGGTATGATGTTGAGATTAGATATAGGCCCTCTATACCTGACAATATCAAGAATTGGAAGTTGTTCTAGGATGATATTGAAATCAGAAGATTTCTTGAGTCAGTTGATGATTTCTCTGCATTACATATTGATCAGGATCATGATGTTGAAGGTGACCCTCCCCTCGAAGTATTTTTGAACAAAATTTCTAATCACCATATTGTTCTATTGCCTAGCAATCACATTCTAAAAGGGCTAGTTCCATTAGAAATATTGTTTGATGGGAATGATGTGGCTGTAAATTTTAAGGGTTCAACTGAGGATGTTGATGTATCTGAGTGAAATATTGATACAAAGGAGGATCCAAAGTTCATCAAGTTATCAAGCATATTGTCAAGGGAGAAGAGATATGAGTATGATGGGATATTAAAATAATTTGTTGATGTGTTTCCCTGGACCTATGAATACCCTAGAACATATGACACTAGTGTCATTGAGCACAAGATCCCACTGAAGGAGGAAGCCAAACCATTTAGGAAGAAATTAAGATCAATAAATACTATGTTGTTGCCTATTATGAAAAATGAGGTAAATAAGTTGTTGGATGCCCAAATCATTGTCCCTTTGAGATATTCTGAATGGGTAGCCAACCTGGTCCTAGTGAGAAAGAAGAGTGGAGAAATCAAACTCCATGTCGATTTCATACATCTGAATAGGAGCTCTAAGAAGGATAATTACTTGCTGCCAAAGATGGAACATATATTGCAAAGGGTGATAGGAGCCTCCAGGATTTCCATGATTGATGGATTTTCAAGATACAACCAGATCTTTCTCCTACCTGAAGACAGAGAAAAGATAGCTTTCACCAATCCTTGGGGTACATTCATGTATGCCAAAATGCGCTTTGGATTGATGAATGCAGGAGCAACCTTTCAACGAGCCATGGACATTGCTTTAATTGGGGAAATAGATAAATTTTTGGTCATCTATATGGATGAAATTACAATCTTCTCCAGATCTAATAAAGAGCACTATTGTCATCTGAGGAAAGTTCTCCTGAAATGCAGAATATTTGGTCTCTCCCTAAATCTCAAGAAGTCCTTATTTGCCATGGAAGAAGGAAAATTTTTGGGACACATTGTGTCAGCTGATGGGGATAGGATTGATTCAAACAGGGTAGAAGCTATTCAAGCCTTATCACTTCCTAGATCCAAGAAAGAATTTCAGTCCTTCTTGGGAAAAATCAATTTTCTGAGAAGCTTTGTTTCAAATTTTTTTTAATTGGTGAAGCATATCACAACCATTCTCAGGAAGGTGAACAAAGTAATATGGACTGTTGAGTCCATATAATTATTCAACCAAATTAAGAAGGCACTGAATGAAGCACCTGTGCTTATCATTCCTAATTATTCCAAGGATTTTTTGATTTTCTCTTTTGTTTCATTTGACATAGTGGCAGTTGCTTTACTACAAAAGAATGATGCAGGGCTGGAACAACTTATTTCCTTTTTCAGAATAGCATTGAGAGATGCAGAGATCAGATATGACATTATGGAAAAGCGGGAGTATGCCCTGGTGAAATTTGTCAAGGATTTCATAATCTATTTTTTTCATTCAAAGGTCATTGCATATGTTCCTTCAGGTTCTGTGAAGGAAATCCTCATTCATCCTGACATAGATGGGAGAAGGACCAAGTGGATTGCCAGAATCCTTGAATTTGATCTGGAAATAAAACCCATTAAGCTAATTAAAGGCCAAGGCTTAGCCAAGTTGTTGGTTGAATATAATTGTAGATTTGGGGGTTAACTTCATCAACACCTACTCAAAATATTAGCAGGTCGAGGACAACCCTCCATTGGACAAATGTGCCTGGTATAAAAACATTATATATTTTCTACAAGAGTTAAGACCCCCTGATGGTATGGGAAGAAGAAAGGAAAGAGATTTAAATCTCAAAGAAGTTAGATATTGCCTTATTGACTAGGTCTTGTATTGGAAGGACCCTCTAGGAGTGATCTTAAGATTTTTAGTCCCACAGGAGGAAAAAATATTATGTTTGATTTCCATGATAGCCTGTGTGGGGGACAACATTTCTAGAAAACCATAGCCTAAAAAATTCTCAAGGTTGGGTACTACTGGCCTACTCTATTCATCGATGTCTGTGCAAAAATCAGGGCTTGTATTAAATGTCAGAAATTATCTCGGAAGAAACATCGTAAGTCCATTCCATTGAATCATGTACTAGCTTCAGGACCCTTTCAGCAGTGAGGCCTAGACTTTATTAGGGAAATTCATCCTTCTTCAAGAGGTCAACACAGGTGGATTTTAACTACAACTGATTATTTTTCCAAGTGGATAGAAGCTATCCCCACAAGGAGTGCTTCTCACAAAGTGATCATTGGTTTTCTTGAAGATATTATATCAAGGTTTGGTTGCCTGGGTAGAATTTTTATTGATAACGATGTATCCTTTAGGGATGAACCATTGATCAAGTGTTTTGAGTAGTTTGGAATTTCATTGATCCACTCTACCCCTTACTATCCTCAAGGAAATGGATTAGCATATTCCTACAACACGAGCCTAATAAATATCATCAAAAGATTGTTAGAGGACAATAAGAAAGCTTGGTATTCGAAGCTCAAATTTTCTCTATGGGCCGATAGAGTAATAACAAAGAGGTCCTTGGGCATATCTCCTTTCCAACTTGTATATGGGACTGAAGCAATTTTTCCTTCTCATCTTGCCTTGCCTTTAGCAAAATTCTTCCAAGGCTGCCAAGGAGAGCCCGAAGACATGATCATGAGAATTCATCAACTGGTGGAAGTACAACAGACTAGAGAGCAGGTGATGGGCATAGCTCATAACCATCAGCAGAAAATCAAGCAAGCCTTTGACAAAAAAGGAATTAAAGAGGATTTCTAGGTAGGAGATCTAGTACTCAAGTGGGATGCACCAAAACAGGACAAGGGAAAGCATGGAAAATTTTAAGCCCTTTGGATTGGCCCCTTCCAAATCTCTGAGAAGTTCCCAAATAACACTTACAGGTTGCAGAATTTGGAAGGAGACAAAGTCTTTGGTGGCCCTATAAATGGGAACTTCCTAAAAATATTTTTTATTTAAAGATGCAATCGTCGTCCCAACATTGTAAATATCATCTCTTTTTTATTTTTATTATATTTTTAGTAGGAAACTCCATAACCCAAAGAAAAGACACTGGAGTTGTGCATCCTTGACAGCTTGCAGGGACCATGCCATCCCCTTTGGAGAGAAGTGTTATCACATAAACTTGTCAAAGCCTTAGGAGTTTGTGGATTTTACCTAAGATTGCAAATTTTTCCTGTCTTTCCTCCTTTGCAGACCCGATCATAGCTTTCCCCTTGGCTTGTAGTTTTCATCCTTTTTTCTTTCATCCAGTTGATCAACTTGTTTTCCTTGTCGTATTTCCTAAGAACTATCGGTTCTAAACCCTAATGTTTTCCCTAATGAAGATCACGTCCCTCCTTACCTCTATCGCTAGTCATTTTTTCTTTCTGAGCCCTCATCCAGTCATCCAAGTAATCATTCACAGGACATAGTCATGAGAACCAAGTGAAACACTTGAAGCAGTTCAATGTGAATGAAAATCAAGCAAGTGAGCAGGATTACCTTTCAATGGTAGATATCCTTCAAACAGATCATATTGATGACCATTTGGTGATTGAGACCATACAGTCGCACGAAGTATAACATCAGTTGGAGGTCCAAAATAAGAAAGCCTTCCTAGTCGTTAATCCTGAGGGACACATGGTACAAGATCAACATTTTGCTGACTCACAGAATGGAGAATTCAAAGGTTAGAGTCTTGAGGACTCGTGAAATGCAAAGTCATGATATAATATGGGCCATCCATTTCAGAAGGACATGTTGCACAATATCCGAACCACAGAAAAATATTTTCGTGAAGGTTAAGGTGAGAAGTGTCAATGGTTTGAGGTCCCAAAATGTCGATATCATCTGGGTCGTGCAATGAAAATAAACACGTGTCACTCGATCTGAGCTATCATGATTTAATGACTTGAATATTCTAGCATGAAGCACGATGTGAACTTGCAAAACACAAAATTGCAACGTGCCTGAGTTAGGCCCACGATCAAAAATCAAGGTCATATATAAAATCAGGGACCTAAAGGAATGTAAGCACCCGTCAAGTAGAAAGCGGCTGAGGTTGTGCGAGGAGAGGATCATGGCCATTAGATTTGAGGTAAATCCAATCATTTATCCATATAAACCATTTCACGGTTTCGGGCATCGAGACATTGCGAATCAAGGGGGAGCGAGGACTCTAAAAATGTGAAATATCGATATTTGATATGGATAAGCATGGGGTCATCGCCCATGGTTGTGTGGGGAAAAGAAAAAGGAGATGCGTAGAAGGTCAAAGATTGGTCACAGAGAAGGATCTGCATGGTCTCATGATGCCAATTTTAACTCAAAAGGGTTGTGAGATCATCTCGAACATTCATGGGTGTCAAGCCTCATCCTAATCCCAATGAAAGTAGTTAATGAAAATGGGGAAGGTGTTTGAAACCTCATTTCACCACATAAATGGAAATCCTGTAAGAGTCGTTCATGAAGGGTAGGTTGTCAGCCAAAAGTTTCTTGTCATGGATTTTCTTGTGAAGCCCATACTGATCTGATCTTGAGTCTAACAAAAGAATGCAAGTGTAGGATGACAGAAGAAGAAGAAGGTGCTAACCCTTGAATGAAATGACCAGAGTGTGCTTTTGAAGGGAGAAAGTTGCTTCGAGTATAAATACTCAGTTTTGATATTTTGTTATGGTCAATGGTAGAGCAATTCTCTTGTATTGTAAAGTTTTAATGAAGCTTCTGGTTTCCTGGACATGTATCTTTATTTGAGACTTCTTTCTTAATGAAATTCAACTCTCTTACTCCCTCTTGTTTCCCTCTGATGCTGAAAGAGTTCATGTTGACTGATTCACATGGATTTTTCTAACTATGTTATTATGAATGTTTGATTGCGATGTTGTTATAATTCCTTTCAGTTTCTCTAAGATTTAAATTTCAAGAAGATCTTGTGTTTAAGTTTTTCCTCTTTGGGTTGTTGGAAGACCTGATGTCCGAGGCATACCTCTACATTCTTCTCATTGAATTATTCCTCCTACTCACCCTTAATACAACCTACTAAATGAAGTTAAACTAAGACCTCACCTGCTTGTGCATACCAATCCATTTTTCTAAGTTAAGACGATATTTTCCTGAGACTGCACCCATTTGACCATTTTATAACCAAACTGTGACATAAAATTATGATGGGTATCGGGCTTACCTCTGCCACAATCCATAGGTGACTTTTGCTGCTAACAGTACTTAAGCCAACATCTATTGGCCACCCTTGTAACCCCTGTTGGTACCCCTTCGAGTGGCAGTGCATCATACAGGATACATCAACTTTATATTGATCGACCTAGATTTCCTAAAGCCCTCTTTAGATAAACAGATTGGTCACCTGAATGCTACAATGCCATCGAGAACAACACTCAAGAAGATACTCTCTAGTTCCTTGGTAGTCGGGTAGTACGATTAAGGGAACGGTCTAGCCTCTTGGTTACCTAAGATATTGGGCCAAGTACTAATGTTGGACCCCACATGTACATCAGAGAGCTATAGAACAGGGAAAACCCTTGTCTATAGAACCCTTGAATACCTAACCTTTGGGGTCAAAAATGGAAAAACAAACGTACAAGCTCTATTGCCACACAACTATGTTCGAGTTGCCAAATCACTACACATTTATTCCTCATTAAGAATTTGGACATTTCATCACTGCATTATTCTTCAAACCATAGTATAACTCCACAGGTGTAAAAAAAAAAAGTTTGTATTTTTTTGCACCATTTCTTAATCACTGCAGTATTCTTCAGACCAGAGTATAACTCAAATGCCTTTGTTATAATTTTGATGACTAATATTTTCCAGAACACAAGTGTAAGGAAGAAAATATTTTTATGGACATTTTAGAGGATTTTGAAGCTCCCCTTGTGTCTGAGTCACCTGAACCCACCGACATAACCCCTCCCTCAGAACCTCCCGAAGTAGAACCGGTCATTTCCCTAAATGCTCTCACTAGCTTCTGTGGTCAAACTCTCAAATGAATTGGCTACATCAAGCATAGGAAGGTCATTATTCTTGTTGATAGTGGAAGCACCCATAATTTTATTCATCACTGAATTTCCCAAGAAAATAATTGTTATATATGTGCAGTCAATAATTTACAAATCATGATTGCTAATGGCGGGTCCATTAAATGTGGAGGGCATTGTGAAAATGTTCATCTCCAAATTGGTGACTACCACCTGAAATCTCATATGGTTGATATCAACCTAGGTGGTTGTGACATTGTGTTGGGTGCAGAATGGCTAAGGACTTTGGGTCCCATTCTCATGGATTTTAAGGAATTAACCATGCAATTCGACCAGGAGCACCAACAATATAAGTTCCAAGGCATCACCTTTGGATCCCCTCAGATAATTAGTTCCCATCACATGGAAACTTTGCTCAAAAAAGGTCATTCAAGCATTATTACCCAACTCCATGCCATAGAAGCAACTGATACACCCTCTGTGCTACAGGACCTCCAATCCATCCTCTCTAAACATAAAGTGGTTTTTTTCACATCCGAAAGACTCCCTCCTTCACATGGTATTCATGATCATTCCATTTCCCTTGTCCCACAAAGCCTTCCTCCAAATATTTGTCCCTATCATCACCCCTTTTCCCAAAAAAGTGCAATTGAGAAAATGGTTCAAGAACTTCTTAACGCAGGTGTTATCCTCCCTAGTACGAGCCCCTAATCTTCTCTTGTGGTCATGGTCATGAATAAAGAAGGCTATTGGCACATGTTTCCTGACTTTTGTGCCCTCAACAAACTCACCATTAAAGACAAATTTCCCATTCCTGTCATTAATGACCTCTTGGGTGAATTGAGTGGCACCTAGTTCTTTACTAAAGGTGATCTTCATTCTGGCTACCACCAAATCCATATGAAAGAGGCATAAATTCTTAATACTTCCTTTAGAACTCATGAGGGCCACTATGAGATTTTTTTCATGCCCTTTCGATTATGTAATGCTCCCTCCACTTTCCAAAGCCTTCTGAATCATGTCTTCCATCGTTTTCTCCATCATTTTTTCTTAGTTTTCTTTGATGATATCCTCATCAATAGAAAAACCTAGAAAAACCATCTTGCTCATGTGGATCGAGTTCTCCATATAATCTCTTAGCACCAAATTTTCCTGAAACAATATAAATGTTCTTTTGGCACCTTAGAAGTCGAGTACTTGGGTCATCTTGTTGGTAAGGATGACGTCATGGTGGATCCTAAAAAGATTGAAGCTATGAAAGACAAGAATGATTTTAGGGGATAAATTTTGCTCATGGGCTAATTTTCCATGGTTTTTCCCAAATAGAGATTTGTTATTCTAAAATTGATTCGCCCAAATTCTATAGGATAAAATTATTTTACCTTAAAAATCGCCAAAAAAATATACAAACTATATAAAATCCTTAGAAATTTTAATATTTTTACAAAAATATTGCCAAACATTATAGTTGGCATATGAAGTATTACTAATACTCGCCCAAGTTTCTACATTTTAAAATAAATTTCCACCCTTAAAATCATCCCTGATGAAAGACTGGCCTCACCCAAAGAATCTCAAAATCTTTCATGGATTTCTGGAAAGATTTTGGCCCCTCTCACTGTAGTCCTTAAAAAGAATTCTTTCACCTGGACTCCAACTGCTTCTCAAACTTTTCAAACCTTGAATATGGCCATGTGCACCACTCCATTCCTATCCCTTCATGATTTCACAAATACCTTTGTCCTGGAATGTGATTCTTTAGGGAAAGGAATTGGTGTTGTCCTTATGCAAGAGGGTCGGACATTGGCCTTTACCAACAGATAACTGTCTAAAATCAATTTGGGCAAATCAATCTATGAAAAGGAAATGTTGGTTATTTTCCATGTCGTTTATATTTGGCACCCTTATCTATTGAGGCAATGCTTCTAAATTAAGACAAATCATCAAAGCCTCAAGTATTTTCTAGAATAATGCATTTCATCCCCAGAGAAACAAAAATGGGTGACTAAGCTTTGGATATGATTATGAGATCATTTACAAGAAACGAAAAGACAATGTGGGTGCGGATGCACTTTCTCGAAAATATGAAGAAGAAGGGTCCCTTTTTTATCTCTCCTTCATTGTACCATATTGGCTCCAAGTCATTCTCCAGGAATGGCTACACGATCGCAAAAGTTCTCATTTGATACAACAATTGCAGTCAAATTCTCCAGTTTCCCCAGGGTATCTTGGCTCCATGATGAGATTTTATACAAAGGTCGTTTGTATTTAAGTAAACACTCAAAACTTAAATCCACGATATTTTTCGAGCTTCATTATACACCCACAGTTGGCCACTCCGGGTTTTCCAAAACCTATGACAGGGTCAAACATTCCTTTTTTGGGGATCGTATGAAACAGGACGTTCATAATTTTGTGGTTGAATGTGATGTGCGTCAAATCAACAAGGGAGAAACAGTAAAATATCCTAGCACACTACAACCGCTTCTAATTCCACCTGTTATTTGGTGGGATATCTCTATGGATTTTATTGTAGGCTTACCTAAATTGGGAAATAAATCAATCATCATGGTGGTAGTTGATCGCTTTTGCAAGTATGCTCATTTCTGTGCTCTTCAACACCCATTTACAATATCCATTGTGGCTCAATTTTTCATGGATCACATCTTCAAGCTTCATGGCATGCCACATTCTATTGTTTTTTATCATGACCCAACTTTCACCAACATTTTTTGGAAAGAACTATTCAAGCTACAAGGAACCCAATTGCATCTCAGCATAGCTTATCATCCCCAGACTGATGGTCAAACTGAATTTGTGAACAAGTGTTTGGAAACATATTTGAGGTGTTTTGCATCAAAAGATCAAAATTAGTGGGCTCAATGGTTACCACTAGTTGAATGGTGGTACAACACTTCATACCATATAGCTAACCACGTGACTCCTTTTAAAGTGGTATATGGCCAAAATCCACCTTCAGTTCTCTCATATTTACCACGTGTCTCGAAGGTCCAAGCAGTTGACCAAATGATTATAGTTTGAGAGGCTATTCTCTATACCCTCAAAGAGAATTTGGTCATGGCCTAGAATTGCATGAAGAAAAAAGCAGATCAAGGTCACTCTGAATGTCAATTTGCAAATCAATTGTTTCTTTGACTGCAACCTTACAAGAAAAATTCCCTCAAGGTTGACCATTGTCAGAAACTAGTGCCCAAATTTTATGGTCCTTATAACATTCTCAATCATGTGGGATATGTGGCCTATCAGTTAGCTTTGCCCATTCATTCTAAGATACATCTTGTTTTTCATGTTTCCTTCTTAAAGAAGGTGATTGGAACTAAGTGCCAAACTCAAACCAACCTTCCCGAGCTGGATGAAGAAGGCTCCATTTGGATACATTTAGAAGCAGTTTTCGACCAGCGTGAGCATCTCCTGCATTAGTGAACCATCACAGAAGTGTTATTCTAGTGTAAATATACAACCCCAACAGATGCTACTTGGGAACCAACTACCATTCTGCAACAATTTCCACATCTCAAGCCTTGAGGACAAGGTTGTTTTTAAGGGGGAGGACATGTTAGGGACCTAACCCCTCACGTAGGTAGAATAATATATTCCAATGTAATAAAGGTCAATATTAATAAGGCCTAACAATAAGGAAGAATAATTTGAATGTAAGAATACCTAATAGAAGCTTCTACTTCTAGAATGATATTCCTCTAGATGGTTATTTTGATAGACATATTTATTATAAATAGGAGTCGAGGGTATGAGAACTATTGTCTTGGATATTATTGTAATAGGTCTCTACTCAACTGGAGGTTGCCCCCTTGAAGAGGAAAGTTAACATTTCTCTCAGTAATCAAAGTTCTCTTTCTGGTGTTATTCTGATATCATTTTGATATTATTTTGGTGTTGTTATGGTTATATTGTTGTTCATTTTCCATTTCTATCATTTTATTATGTTTTGCATACTTTTTTATATCTGGAATATTACAGTTTCCTAGGCTTAGCGAACTACTATTGTAAGTTTGTTCAGAATTATGGAAAAATTGGAGGCCCTCTCACTACTCTCCTTAAAAATAATGGTTTCAGTTGGAATGCTACAACCAATCACTCCTTCCACACCTTGAAATAGGTTATGTGCACGACTCATGTCCTAGCACTACCAAACTTCACCAAGAATTTTCTTCTAGAATGTGATCCTTCGAGGAAAGGAATCGGGGTAGTCCTCATACAATATGGTCAAACTTTGGATTTAACTAGAAAAAAACATTTAGAGTTGTATGTGGGCCAATCCACCAATGAAAATGAAATGTTGGATATTCTACATGCAGTGGATATATGGCATCCTTATCTATTGTGGAAACACTTCCAAATTAAAACTAATCATCGTAGCCTCAAGTAGTTTCTAAAACAAAGAATATCATCCCCAAGAAAACAAAAATGGGTGACAAAGTTGTTTTGATGTGATTATGATATCATTTACAAGAAGATTAAATAAAATTTTGTTGTCGATTCTCTTTCAATGTAGCATATTTGCTTCAAGTAGTTCTTCAAAAATGGTTTCAAGACCTAAAAATTTCTATCATGATCCAACAGTTGAAATTTGGTTCTTAATATTCTTTGGGGTTCTCTTAGCACAATGAATATCTTTGTTATAAATCTCATTTGTATTTAAGAAAATAGTCAAACATTGAATCCAATGTGCTCTCTGAGCTTCATGCATCTCCCATAGTTGGGAATTTAATTTTTACCAAAACATATGAACAAGTCAAACATTTTTTTTTATGGGAAGGTATGAAACATGATATATTTTCCTTTGTTGTTGAATGTGATACTTTTCAAGGAAATAAGGGTGAAACTATCAAATCTCTAGTCACACTCTCACCGCTCTTAATTCCACCTACTATTTGGATGGATATTTATATGGAATTCATTGGGAAATAATTCAGTCATCATGGTGGTAGTATATCATCTTTCCAAGTATGATCATTTTGTGGATTAATTCGGGTGGTTTTCATTGATGTCAACCCTTGAAGAAATTCTAGTAGTGAATTCTGGTAGCACAAAGGTTTTGGTAATGGACACAAGTTTGTTTGAAGTATAATTGTATGAGTTTTGATATATTTGTAGGTAAGACTATTCTAGATGGATAGTACATGTCACACCATTTCCGGTGGTATGTGGAATGTCACATAACTCCTCACGGTTAGAGCGTTATGGCCATGTGAAGTTGGAGAACCCTCTTGAGTCATCTAGAAGCCCCAAAAGGTCAAAGTAGTCAAAGTAGTTGCAAAGAAGAAATTATTTAAATAATGAAGTCATTAGTCTACTACAAGTCAAAGTGGATACAATTCCAATAGGAGTGACAACAATATAAGTTCTGAGGCATCACATAAGACTCCTATGGTATCATTAGTTCCCATGGAATGGAACTGATGATCATGATCATTCCCCCTTCATGTGATGTCCATGATCATTCCATTCCTCTAGTGTCAAGAAATGTCCCTTCTAATTTTATCCCTTATCATCATCGCTTCTCCCCAAAAAAAGAAATTGAGAAAAGTTTTCAATAATTGCTAGAAGCGGTTGTCATCCACCCTAGTACCCGCCTCATGTAGTAATGGTACTCAAGAATGGGAGCACTTGGCGCATGTGTCATGATTTTCGCATCCTAAAAAATCTCACAATCAAAGACAAATTTCCCATTCTTTTCATTGATGATCTTTTGAATGAATTGAGTTGTGCTCAATACTTTACCAAACTTGATATCCGTTTTGGATACCACCATATACATATGAAAGAAAAATGCATTCCCAAGACTTCATTTAGAAATCACGAGGGTCACTATGAGTTCATGGTCATGTGCTTTGGACTATGTAATTACCCCTCCACTTTTCAAAGTCTCGTGAATCATTTCTTCTGTCATTTTTTCAGTAAATGTTTCTTAGTTTTATTTGATGATATTCTCATCTATAGTAAAAATTGGGAATCCATTCTTTCCCATGTGGATCAAGTTATACATCTACTATATAAGCACATTTGTTTTCTCAAACACTCTAAATGTGTTTTTGGAGCCTCTAAAGTTGAGTACCTGGGTCATATTGTTGACAAGGATGGTGTATGGGTGGATCCTGATAAAATTGAGCCTATGAAAGATTGGCATCTCACTAAAAAAATTAAAATATTGCATGGTTTCCTGGACTTAGTGAAACACTATTGTAAGTTTGTTCAAAATTATGGAAAAATTGCAACCCCTCTCACTAATCTCTTTAAAAATATTTCTTTCAGTTGGAATCCTACAACCAATCACTCCTTCCACACCTTGAAATAGGTTATTTGCACAAATCATGTCTCGTCACTGCCAAACATGGTCAAGAATTTTCTTCTAGAATGTGATCCTTCAGGGAAAGGAATCGGGGTAGTCCTCATGCAAGATAATCAAACTTTGGATTTAAATAGAAAAAATATTTTAGAGAGGTATGTGGATCAATCCACCAATGAAAAGGAAATTTTTGATATTCTGCTTGCACTAGATATATGGCATCCTTATCTATTGTGGAAACACTTCCAAATTAAAATTGATCATCGTAGTCTCAAGTAGTTTCTAGAACAAAGAATCTCATCCCTAGGGAAACAAAAATGGGTGACCAAGTTGTTTTGATGTGATTATGAGATCATTTACAAGAAGTAAATAAAATGTGGTTGTTGATTCTCTTTCAAGGAAATTTGAAGACAAAGGGTCCCTCTTTTCCCTCTCTTTCAGTGTAGCATCACTACAATAAATCCCTGTGATTAGCTCCCATTTTTTCTTCCACCGGTTATTTTAATGTATTTTTATCCACGTTTTTTCTAAATTCGGTGGTATTTATCGGGAGGGCGTTACTTATGGATCTATTTTCACCGAGCAACAAAAGTGGGCGCTAAACTAGGTGTTATTATCGTCTAGTTTAACGCCCTTTTTAGCACCCCAGTTAGTGCCTAGTTTAGCTCCTTATTTATCTCCTAGTTTAGCTTCCATCTTAGCTCCCAGCTTAGCTCGTAACTTAGCTCCCAACTTAGATCCTAGTTTAGCTTCCAGTTTAGCTCCCAATTTAGCTTCCAGATTAGCTTCTTTTTTATCTTTTATTTTGGCTTCCAATTTAAATCCCAATGTACCTATATAATAATTTTGTTGATTTTTTTAGGGTTAAGTGGATAAGGGCTTTGGGGATTAGGTTATTTAGGAATTTTAGGTATAGGGATTAAGGGTTAAGGGATTAGGGGTTACTGTTTAAGGGATTAAGGGTTAAGGGACCAGGGGTTACAGTTTAAGGGATTAAGGGTCAATGGCTAATGGATTTGGGGCTTAGGGGTTAGGTAGTTTAATGGTTAATTGATTAGGGATTATATATGGCCAAGGGATTAATGAAATCCATCAACCCTACACATAATCATTGATATATTCCACGTCTCATTTTCATCATCCGTCATTTCCATATGTAGAATCTTTGTGGAATTGATCTCTTGAAATTCCATGGAACTTCCAATACACCCATCACAAATATTGTCTTCCACAGACCCCTCACAATGAGCATTGAATGGGTCCAACATTGAAATTTATTCACTTTGTGCATGTATGCATCGAAATTTGACATGGTTAGACTATACCCATGCATTGATGGTATGGGATATTTTCAAGAATCAAGGATGTCTGATGTCCCCACATAATCTTTGAGATCGTCCATGTTTTCATCAATGCTCATAATGAACATATCATGATCATCATTTTTCATTTCCATCTGTAGAATCTTTATTGGAACTCTCTTGAAATGTCATGGAAATTCCAATTCACCCACCAAAAATGTCATGCATCGACCCCACATAGTGAGAAATGAATGGGGCCAATGTTGAAATTTCTTCAATATGTACCTGTATGCTTTGAAATTTGATGTGGTTAGACTAGACACATGCCTTCATAGTATGGGAGGGTTTCAAGACTCAAGGATGTATGATGTCCCCATATAATATTTGATATCGTCCACAATCACATCAACTTTCATCATGCATGTCTCATTATCATCATTCGTCATTCCCTTCTATAGAATCATTGTCCCCACATAATATTTAAGATCATCCATGTTTGCATCAATGCTCAATATAATGGATGTCTCATTTTCATCATTCATTATTTCCATACATAGAATATTTTTCAGAACTCTTTTGAAATGTCATGGCACTTCTAATACACCCATTACTAATGTCATCTTGCATCGACCTTGCACAATGAGCAGTGAATGGGGCCAATGTTGAAATTTATTTAAACTATGCATGTATGCATCGAAATGTGACATGGTTAGACTAAACGCATGCCTTGAAAGTATGGGAGGCTTTCAAGACTCAAGGATGTCTGATGTTCCCACATAATCTTTGAGATTATCCATGTTTTCATCAAATTTCATCATGGATGTCTCATTTTCATCATTCATCATTTCCATATGTAGAATATTTGATTAAACTCTCTTGAAATTTCATTGAACCTCTAATTTAGCCACCACAAATGTCATGCACCGACCCCACATAGTGATCAGCGAATGGGCCCAATGTTAATATTTATTCAATATGTTCCTGTATGTGTCAAAATTTGACATGGTTAGACTAGACACATGCCTTGATAGTATGATATGGTTTCAAGACTCAAGGATGTATGATTTCCCACATAATATTTGAGATCGACCATGTTTACAACAACGTTCATAATGGATGTCTCATTGTCATCATTCATTGTTTCCATATGTAGAATCTTTGTTGGAACTCTCTTGCAATGTCACGGAACTTCCAATTCACCCACCACAAATGTCATGCACTAAACTTGCATAGTGAGTAGTGAATGGGGACACCATTGAAATTTCTTCAATATGTGTATGTATGCGTCAAAATTTGGCATGGTTAGACTAGACACATGCCTTGATGGTATGGGAGGGTTTCAAGACTCAAGGATGTATATTGAAGTCCCCACATAATTTTTGAGATCATCCAAATTTTATTCAACATTTATCATGCACGTCTCATTGTCATCATCCATCATTCCCTTCTATAGAATCGTTTTCATAACTATCTTGAAATTTGACATCGAACTTCCAATACACCCATCACATATTTCATCCACCGAACCCACACAGTGAGAAGTGAGTGGGGAAAATGTTGAAAGTTTTTCAATATGTGCTCGTATGCGTCAAAATGATACATGAGTAGATTAGACACATGCCATGATAGTATGGGAGGGTTTAAATACTCAAGGATGTCTAATGTCCCCACATAATATTTGAGATCGTCCATATTTGCATCAACGTTCATAATGGGTGTCTTAATGTCATCATTGTTGTTTCCATCTGTAGAATATTTGTTGGAACTCTCTTGAAATTCCATGGAACTTCCAATTCACCCACCACATATTCCATGCATCGACCCTTCATAGTGAGCAGTGAATGAGGCCAACATTGAAATTTATTCAATATGTGTCTGTATGTGTCGAAATGTGACATGGTTAGAATAGACACATGCCTTGATGGTATGGGAGGGTTTCAATTCTCAAGGATGTATATGCATTTCCCCACATTATCTTTGAGATTATCCACATTTGCATAAAATTTCATCATGCACGTCTCATTTTCATCATTCTTCATTCCCTTCTATGGAATTGTTGTTGGAACTATCTTGAAATTTGACATGGAACTTCCAACACACCCATCACAAATTTATTCCACTGAACCTGCACAGTGAGCAGTGAATGGGTACAATGTCATGGCACTTCTAATGCACCCATCACAAATGTCATCTTGCATCGACCTTGCACAATGAGAAGTGAATGGGGCCATTATTGAAATTTCTTCAAACTGTGCATGTATGTGTTGAAATTCAACATGGTTAGACTAGAAACATGCCTTGATGGTATGTGAGTGTTTTCAATACTCAAGGAGGGTTTTTAAATTCCACATCTACATCAACGTTCAACATAAACATCTCATTTTCAATGTTCGTCATTCCCTTCTATAGAATCGTTGTCGGAACTATATTGAAATTTGACATGGAGCTTCCAATACACCCATCACAAATGTCATTCACCGACCCCACATAATGAGAAGTGAATGGGGCCAATGTTGAAATCTCTTCAATATGTGCCTATATGCATCAAAATTTGACATGGTTAGATTAGACACATGCCTCGATGATATGGGAGGGTTTCGAGACTTAAGGATGTATATTTAAGTCCCCACATAATATTTGAGATCATCCACATTTACATAAAATTTCATCATGCATGTCTCATTGTCATCATTCTTCATTCCCTTATATAGAATCGTTGCCAAAACTATCTTGAAATTTGACATGGAACTTCCAATACACCCATCACAAATTTCATGCACCGACCCCACATAGTTAGTAGTGAATGGGGCTAACATTGAAATTTCTTCAATCTATTCCTATATGTGTCAAAATTTGACATGGTTAGATTAGACACATCCCTAGATGGTATGAGAGTGTTTTAATACTCAAGTATTTCTAATTTCCCCACATAATATTCAAGATCGTCCATGTTTGCAATAACATTCATGGTCATCATTCGACATTCCCTTCTATATAATATTTTTTGGAAATCTCTTCAAATTTCTTGGAACTTCCAACATTCCCATCACGAATTTCATCCCTCGACCTCGTACAATGAATAGTGAATGGGGCCAATGTTGAATTTTCTTCAAAATGTGACTGTATGCATTGTAATTTTACATGTTTACACTAGGCGCATACCTTGATGGTATGGGAGGTTTTTAAGACTTATGGAAATCATTATATTCATCATTTCCATCATCATGGTTGTCATTTCCATCATCATCATATTCATCATGACCCGATTTTTCCATCCATGTCAACAAAGACCAAACCTGACATACCCATCTTTACAACAAAACCTAATGATTAATAAACCATGATTCTATTAAGTTGATACATCCCAAAAGAATTATATAGGGTCCAACATGAAAGTGGTTTAATTGTTAATGGGTTAGGGATTATATCAAGTGAAGGGATTAATGACATCAATTGACCCTACATGGTTACCACTGAATGAGGCCAACATTGAAATTCCTCCAAGTTGTGCATGTATACGTTGAAATTTGACATGGTTATACTAGGAACATGTCGCTTGATGGTATGGGAGGGTTTCAAGACTCAAGGATGTATTATGTCCCCATATAATCTTAAATATAGTCCATGTTTCAAGGGGTTATGGGTTACATGGTATAAATGTTAAGGTATTATGTTTAGGCTTAGTGAAATATTTCAATCTGTTTTAAAATATAAATTAATGAATAAACTTTGGATACATTAATTATCCTAATTGTCTGGATTTACATTGACTTACATACAAAATATATTTAATTATATTTTTTTAACAATTTCCAATAAATGACCACTAACCATGTGGTGCAGACCCCCAACCCTTGGCCAAGATCCATGCAGGATCGTTCTAAATATTCCCCTGAGTCTGATTGACTCTTTGATTTCCCCACAGGGAATACTTCACACACAAACAAACAAGTGTATTCCACAGGTCCTTCTGAGTTATGCCTATGTGTTAAGGTCCTAACCCACACATGGGTAGATTAATGTATTCGGATGTAATAAAGGTCAATATTAATAAGACCTTTCAATAAAAGAGAATTAGGCAGATGTAAGAAGACCTAATA
>JZKD02S0293787.1:705452-717733 GCA_000966675.3 Picea glauca | reverse complement strand
TGATTCAAAATGAAAATGTCTCCTTGGTATATATAGGAGACTAGGAGGTTTAATGGCCTAAATACGACATAAATAAAATAACATTACTAATCTAAATTACAACTAATGGCCTAAATCCAACATAAATAAAATAACATTACTAATCTAATATGCCCCAATTAAGTAGCAATGAGCCAATATTAGGGCTTAACACCAATACTATGCCATACCAATACAATACCAATACCAAACCAATAACAATACCATACCAATACCATACCATACCATACCAATATCAATACCATACTATACCATACCAATACCAAAACCAATACTAATACCATTCCATACCATACCATACCAATACCAATACCATACCAATACCATTGCATACCATTTCATAGCAATGGTATGCATTTGCAATGATATGCATACTAATACCAATACCAATACCATACCAATACTATACCATACCAATACTAATATGCATTGCCAATGCCGATACTAATACGCATTACCAATACCAATACAAATATCAATACCAATACCAATACCAATACCAATACCAATACCAAAATAAAAACCAATACTAATATGCATTGCCAATACCCTTATCCCTTGCCAATACGAATATCAATACCATTGCATACCAATACCAATAACAATACCATTGCATACTAATACTAATACTAATACCAATACAATACTATACCATCCCAATACCAATACCATACCAATACTATACCATACCATACCATACCATACCAATACCATACTAATACAATACTATACCATACCATACCAATAACATACCAATACCAATACCAATACCAATACCAATACCAATACCATACCATTGCATACCAATAATAATACCAATACCATACAAATATCAATGCCATACTATACCATACCAATACCAATACCAATACTATACCATACCAATGCCAATACCAACACCATACCATACCATACAAATACTTGTACCAATACCATACTAATACCAATACCATACAAATACAAATACCAATACCATTACATATACCAATGCCATTACAAATACCAATACAAATACCAATACCAATAACAATACCATACCAATACCACACCATTGCATACCAATACCATACCAATATCATACCATTGCATACCAATACCAATACCATTGCATACCATTGACCGACAATGGTATGCATACCAATACCAATACCATTGCATACCATTGACCGACAATGGTATGCATACCAATACCATACCAATACCAATACCATACCAAAACCAATTCCAATATGCATTGCCAATACCCTTATTCCTTGCCAATACCAATTCCAATACCATTACCAATACCATTGCATACCAATATGGCCAATACCATTGCATACCAATACCAATACCATACCACACCAATACCAATACCAATACCATACCAATACCATGCCACACCATACCAATACCATACTAATACAATTCCATACCATACCATACCATACCATACCAATAACATACCAATACCATACCATTGCATACCAATAACAATACCAATACAATACCAATAGCGTACCATTCCATACCAATACCAATACAATTGCATACCAATGCATGACAATGGTATGCATTGGCAATGATATTCATACCAATACCATACCAATACTATACCATACCATACCAATACCAATACCAATACCATACCATTGCATACCAATAAAAATACCAATACCATACCAATACCAATAGAATTGTATACCATTGAATGATAATGGTATGCATTGGCAATGATTTGCATACCAATACCATACCAATACCAATAGAATTGTATACCATTGAATGATAATGGTATGCATTGGAAATGATTTGCATACCAATACCATACCAATATCAATACCATATTATACTATACCAATACCAATACCAACACGATACCATACTAATACCAATACCAATACCATACCATACAATGCCATACCAATACCATACCATACCAATACCGATACCAAAACCATTGCATACCAATACCATTGCATGGCAATGGTATGCATTGGAAATGATATGCATACCAATACCAATACGATACCATACCATACAAATAAAAATATTGATACCATACCAATACCATTGTCAATGATATGCATTGACAATGGTATGCATTGGCAATTATATGCATACCAATACCATACCAATTCCATACCAATACCAATACCAATACCATACCACACCATACCAATACCATACCAATACAATACCATATAAATACCAATACAAATACCAATACCAATACCAATACCATACCAATACCATTGCAGACAATGGTATGCATACTGATACCATTGCCAATACCATACCATACCACACCAATAATATTTCCAATACCAATACCAATACCATACCATTGCATATGTAACATCCTGCTCTTGTGTGCACTGAGAGGACTTATTCTTTGAGAACACTTGCTTGCAAGTGATCTGGATTTTATACTATTGGTTGTTGTTTATGATTATGAGGTGTTATGGATTGATGACATGTTATGATTTTGTATTGACATAGACATGGGTTATTGACTTTGTTTTCCTGAGTGTGCAGGATTTTGGACCTCGAGGATGCAGAGGCATCGATGAAATCCCTTGGACTTTGGATCGACTCAAGGAGTGGACTATTGGGTTTATTAATGTTGATATGACATATGCACATCTAGTTAGATGTTATGATGATTGATTGTATTTCTGATATGATTCATTGATGATACAGGATGACGATAGCTTGCCAACTGGACTCACATGTGGAGTAGAGGGGTCAGGGAAGATAACCAGAGACGTTGAGGGAGAGGTGTGGACAACAACCCTGCCACAACCTACTATCACTCCCTTCATGGCTCGAACTATAGGTTAACGATTACCTAGTTCGAGAAGACCCACAATGTTCTGAGGGCATACTGTGACAGTCATTCGCGATGATTCTAAGGGGCATGCAAATAGGCAGGGGCCTTATTCCTTAGAGGACCTTACTCTCCCACAAGATCAGTTGGTGGAGTATTGACTCCAGGGGTTTTTGATGTCTACCAAGTCAGTCAAGAGGAGAGTGGCACCCTTGGAGCACATAGTGTGTCCTGAAGGGAACGTCGCGCAAGAAAAATTGGAAGAGGCGAGTGGCACCCTTGGAGCACGTAGTGCATCCTGAAGGGCACATCACGCAAGTGAAAAAAAATGAGGCAAGTGGCACCCTTGGATCACCTAGTGCGTCTTGAAGGGCACGTCTCATTGTTAAATAATAAATGAATAAACCTAGATGGCCTTAGAATGAATAATGTGATAAGAAAGATTTAAAGAAAAAAACAATTTCCCTAATAAAATGTCACCCAACCTCAAAATTAAAATCTAGGTCTAAAGTAATACTTGTGATAAAAAATAATAATAATAATAATAATATTCATCTTTTAACATATGAAGAGAAGGGGGTAATAAATTCAATTAATTTATAAAAATCTTTTGGGGGAAATAAAAAAAGGGGGGGGGGATAATTGTTTTGTTACATATGCTAATTAAAAATTTATTAATTAAAAAGAAAAAAGGGGAAAAAGGGGTAATTTTCTGCACGTGCCAATTTGAGTTTTAAATGAAAAGGGAAAGTGTGAATTTTAAAATATATAGGAAACTAAGGGGAAAAGGGGGAAACATAAAGAGAAAGGGAAACTAAGGAAAAAGTTAGAATGAATAACTTAGTAAGGTATCTTTCCATTAAGAACTTTCTAAATTGAACTCAACTAGTAAATTAGTAAGGGGGGTAAGTCATTAAAATGTGTAAGGGAATATGAGGACACCTAGGAGCGATTCTAGGAATGATTTTAGGTGGGTGAGGGAAATAGGAGTAATTAATTAATTAATGAAATTAATTTATGGTGCAATGAAGGGGATGGGTGACACATGTATGGGGAGAATTTTTATGAATTAAATTATTGAACAATAAATTAAATGGGAATTTGGGAAAGTAAATGACTTATAAACTCTATTTAAAGGAGGGAGGAGGAGGATGGTGGATCTCTTCTATTATCCATAACGTTACGCTGCAAAAATTTAGACTTGACTGACTTAGCTTGTGGGAGTTGGGATACCCATCTTGGTGAGGAGTGGTAGCTCAGTGTTACAAGGCGAGCTGGGAGCTAGTTGTTCCCTGGTTTATTGTGTGTGTCCCCTTTGCGGCTCAGGGGGCTAAGGGGGAAGAAGAGTACCCCTAGTGTTGGCTGGGAGGTACCAGTGAAGTCTCATTGGTCGACAAGAGGGATTTGGATGAAGCGTAGGGGACAATGACTCAGAGTGGATGACTTGCGCTATGGTACGCTTACTTTGATTCTGCATGGTATATTATTATTATTCCTTATGCTTTCATTTCTGTATTTTTAAATGGGTAAATAAAATGTTTGACTTAGCATTTCAACCGAGAACTGAAATTTTCCCCATAGACTTAAGCTCGTTTCTTGACTTGATTCCCTTGGCATTTGATCCATGAATGTTGTCACTGTCCCTTTTGTTTTTATTGATTGTGGTGAAGAGTTGCGCTTTTCTTCTTCCTCATCCCTAGTTCATCATTCCACGCCTGAGCAGTCGGCCATGAGATGAATCGACGATCGCCACTTCAGTGCATAGAAACCTATAGATTCTAATGCCCTACTTTTCTCTGTGTGGATGATGAGGAAAGGATGTTTTTTCCCAGTTGTCTACCTCTGTTGATTGTTCCCGATTGATTGATTGTATTGCACATTCTTGCAAATGAATACCTCTAAGTATTGTTTATATTATTCCCTGCGATTTACAGTAACTGATTATATGACCACCTCCCCTTTTTATATTAGTTATTGTGATTGAACCTTCAAACATTGTATTTATTTCTCCCACTCCTTGACTAAGATCTAGATCATTTCATTATATTTTAAAAGCAAATTTTTACTGCATTTTTAATCGGTATAGACAAAGAATGATTATGTGTGCATACAGTCCGCATTTTCCCTTCTGACACAATATAATTTTGATTGTGAATTCACCCTTTCCTGTGATTTTTGTTTAGCGATTGGATTCAAATGTTTCTCCCTATGCGTCTGCGATTTTGTTGTTATCAAGTGACTGACAGTATTATTGTTTTTCCTTCATTAAAATTTTTCAATTGTGATCTCACTTTTATTGCACATTTTTAAAACAATGTTATGGTTATCTATGGTTAAAGTACAACCATAGCAAATGATAGGCTTAGTTTAATTCCCAACAATGTATAGTTTATCGTTATTTCCTTGATTATATGCACAATGATATATTCAGTAAATTGGGTTTGTAATTGCCTTAAAATATGCCCAACTACATATATTGTATTTGTTAATTCTCATCTTATGACTCAGTGATTTCATGGAGGATATCCCAATGACCTTACCTGTTTTGATTGCCTCGAACTTACCTGACATTCTTGTTTTGAGTGCACATTCAATGCTTAGTTTTAATATTTTTTTATTCCGATTTTACTAGTTTCAATGACAGAGAACTAACATCATGTTACTATATTGTGAGAGCATGCTCTAGCTCATCCTCTCTATTAAAAAAGGATAAGATTCCTTTATAAGTTTGAAAGATCTTTATAATGAGGAGCCGGAGGAGATATCTAACACTTATATAGTTCATATCAATGAATATGATGCCACCCTCTCTTTTCAAAACAAAGAGCTTACTCACCTCCTTGTTATAATAATAAAGAGATCATTATAAAAATACAGAGATCACCCTTAAAAAAAAACATGCTTTGAAATGATTTCTTTTAAGCAACATTGGCTTTCCATTCGTAATGAATCTCCTATTGGGACATGGACAAGTACAGTGCATTGCCAATGAGGAGAAATGTTTAAGGGAGATGGGACCAGTGGATGGAGACATAGATAGTGGTTGGAAAACCACCTTATTTAATTTCTCAGCCCCTCTCTTTTAAGGTGGATGGATACTGGGAGAGATGAACCTGTCCCAGCCTTTAGTCATAAAATTCCTATCTAGATCGAGTGCATCTTTAATATAAATTGGACTGTGTAGTTTCTAGGTAATGGTTGCTTCTCCACTGGTGTTCAAGAAGTGTTTTTCTGGGGCAACCGTTGCGTTTTGGCCGGTGCAATGGTAGCGTGTAATGGCAGCATTTTGGCAGGCGTAATGGAAGTGGCAGCGTGTAATGGGGGCGAGTGACAGTGGGGTTTAAGGATGTTATGACAACGAATATCTAATGATAATGGGTGACGAATTTTGTTGTAGGATAGCAATATTATAACGAATTAATATAATGTTAATACCCAACAAATTAATATAATGTCATTTACGCAGAGAGATATTTACATGACAAATTTAACACTAAGATATATCTACACCTAATTATTGCACTGTTGGACTACGAACTTACATTTTTGGTCTGCGTTTGACGCCTTGACAGCACTGGAGTATGTATCTTATTTCTATTGTCATACTTTTTCTATTTTATCTATTTAATCTATTTAATCTATTTGTTTTAATTGAAGAGGATAGGATTGATGAGTTATAAATCTATATTGAGTAGAAAAGTAGTACATACTTTATGATAAATATTAATTAGTATTTAATAACTTAGTAATAACTAAAATAAAGGTTGAGATATTCAACTTTGAATTTAAAACCATTGAATTCAAATCACTAGATGTGTAATGTCCCATCTTTTTATTATCTAAAAGACATTTCCATTAATGTGTATAGTTAGAAAACAAGTAATTAGACAAAGACCTAATTTTTAGATAGCAAATTTTATTTTGTCTCAAGTTAAAGGATAGCAAAATTCCTCCTTAGGAAAACGCTTTTCTGATTTGGGCATTGGAAAATAGTCACATTGAGCTAAATGTTGATAGTAATTATTTTAATGCGTACCGATTGAGGTGTTTTTTCAATATAAATGGTTGTGCAAGAAGTTAAATGTGCCATATGATTTTCTTAGTCATCAATTTCTCTTGAGTCTTATTGACTTGTCGATTGGGTGCCTGGTGTTAGTTGTCGTGTGTTGATAATTAATTTGGTCTCTCAGCGCGTTGATTTCTTTCGTGGGTGATTGGTCTAGATATTTTGTTGTGCCATGGTTACGGTCACACCTATCGCCTTGTGATGACATGATTCCTGATGAGGGGATTATTGCGCGCCCTTTTTGATAGAGGCAGATGATATCGTGGCCGGAGTCTGTGCTCTTGTGTGAGTGTTGTTGATCATTGTAAGTTGTTGTAGCTCTTACGCTGTAATGCCTTCATGTGTTTTGTTCACGTTCCTTGAGGTTCTAGTTGTTGGTCATCAAGGTCGATGTGTCGAGAGGGGGGATGTTTTCCCTTAGCTTGTAGGCATGCTCATTTTCGTGTCAGGCCGGTAGTCATTTCTCCTTGTTGTTTTACGGATGTTTCACCCAGTTTCCTTAGTGCCGGTGCTTGGATTCATACTTGTCTCTTTCCTATTTTGCGGGTGTGGTGCTCGTTGTCAGATGTTTTTTTTAGCTGTAATCATTGTTTTCATCCTGTTTAAGAAAACAAATTTGCAGTTCTACTTCGTTTGTAGTTGTAACGAAAGGGGTATTTACAACATACCAATATCAATACCATTGCATACCACAATGGTATGCATTGGCAATGATATACATACCAATGCCATACCAATATCAATACCAACACAATACCATACCATACCCAAGTGAAAATGATACATTGAAAATAAAGTGAGGAAAGAGGGAAAACCTCATGGGAAAAATCCCCCCTCAAGGTAAATAAGAAAAACTACAGTATCTAGGAAATTGTGTCCTTCACTCCAAGATGACCTCACAGAGGATGGAATTTCTGCTCAGTGAAGGTCTTGGTGAAAGTGTTTGTTGTCTGTTTTGTTGAAGGATAGAATTGTAATTCGATGATCCCCTCATGTACTAAGTCCCAGATTAAGTGCATGTGGATCTCAATGTGCTTCATCTGCTACCTCTGAACTAAATCTCTACAGAACTTCAGAGTGCTCTGGTTGTCACACCAGATGATGATTGACTAATGAAACTGAATGCCCAAATCAGTGAGAAACTGTTGTAGCCACATAGCCTCAATGGTTGTGTTAACTACCCCTCTGTACTCTACCTCAGATGAAAATAAAGAAATGGTAGCTTTCTTCTTGTTCGACCAACAGATAGGCCCAGAACCAAGACTGAGTGAGTAACTATATGTGGACTTGCAATCAATGCTATCGCCATCCCAGTCAGAATCAATAAACCCAATTTGATCTAATGTAAAGTATTTTTCATAATGAATCCCAAAGGTGATGGTTCCCTGTACGTATCGAAGGATATGCTTTGTAGCTTTCCAATGTAGCTCATGCGGCTCATACATGAACCTGGAAACTACACCAATTGCATATGAGAGGTTTGGTATGGAGTGTGTGAGATACAACAAGCTCCCCACTAGTTTTCTATACAGTTTGTTGTCAACCAAAGGATTCTCCCTGCCGTCCTCAAGTTTGACTCCTGATAGGAAGGGAGTCGGATAAGACTTGTAGTTTGTCATGTGAAATCTCTCAAGGAGATCTCATGCATACTTGGCTTGAGACAATTTGATGCCTAATGCATCCTAACTAATCTCAAGTCCAAGGAAGAAGTGTAGTGGACCCATGTCCGTCATCAAAAACCTCTCATGAAGAATCCTCTTGACTACAACAATCACTGAAGTCGAGCAATCGGTGATCAAAAAATCATCGACATATAGAACTAAAAGTAGAAGTGAAACAGTCGTCCTGAGCATGTATATGTTTGGGTTTGATTTACAACGTAAAAAGTTATGTGACAATAGGTAGGAATCCATATTGGTATACCATTCCCTCGTAGCCTCCTTGAGGCCATAAAGTGTCTTCTTCAGTCAACAGACCAAAGATGAGTCCTACATAAATCCCTGGGGCTACTCCATGTAGATCTCCTCAAATAGATCATCGTGAAGAAATGCATTCTTCACGTCCTTTGATGGACTTCCCATCCCTTGGCTTCTGCAATGGAAAGTTCCAATCATATGGAATCAATATTTTCTACTGGAGAGAAGGTCTCATCATAGTCAATACCATGAACCTATTGAAAGCCTTTGGCGACAAGCCTGGATTTGTATCTGCTGATTTGTCCATCCACTGCGCTCTTGGTCCTATAGATCCATATGCATTTGACAAGTCTCCTCCAAGAAGGAAGGAGAACTAGATCCCAAGCGTGGTTCTCAAGGAGGGAGTTGAACTCCTCCTGCATGGCAGATTCCCAAAATGGATTTCTAGCAGCCTCGCCATAAGAATGTGGATATGAAGACTGAACCAAGAAAAGATGCCTCGAAGGAAATGGTTTAGTGGGAGTGAGTGCAATAGGAGGCTCATCGAAATAAGATCGAGTCCTCCTAGTATCCATTGGATCATTGACGAGATCCCTCGCATCTTGAAGAGTAGTCTGTGCCCACTTGGGCCTCTGTTATGGCTCTGCAACTACATCTCAATGCTATGTCTCTGTATCCGACTATACTAACTCTGAATCTAAATCTGAATCATATGATTCCTCTTAATCAAAACTCTCATCTTAAGAAGAGTTAGCATGTTCATGCTCATCATCTCGGACAGGTGGAAGAGTGAAGGTGTCTGCATGCGGCTGTTGAGGTACATGCGAGACACTTTCTTCGAATTGGACACTACACTCAATGATGAGCCGATATGAGGAAATATCAATAAGATGATATCCCTTCACACCATCAAGGTATCCAACAAAAATGCACTCAGTGCTCTGTGTATCAAGTTCCTTCTTCTTTTCAAAGGGAATCTGGTCCCATGCACAAGAACCAAAAATGCAAAAGTGGGTCACTTCTGGTTTGAGGTTGCTCCAAGCCTTGTAGGGGGTCATATCCTTGACAGATCTATGGGGACATATATTTTGGATGTATGTTGCACAATTAAGTGCTTTGGCCCATACTCTCTATGGTAGTGACTTTGCATGCAACATGTAAGATGCCATATCCTTTAGAGATCAGTTTTTCCGCTCAACAACTCCATTTTGTTGTAGAGTATAGGGAACTATATGCTGCAACTAAATCCATACCTCATGGAAAAGATTGTGGATATCATGATTCACATACTCTCCCCCATTATTAGTTCATAGGACTTTGATCTTTTTTTCGAACTGTGTCTCAACCAAGGCTTTGAAATCTTTGAGGTGTTGAAATACCTCATATTTTTTTTCTAAGAAAGTAGATCCAAGTGAAACATGAGAAATCATCAACAAAAATGAGAACAAACCTCACTTTTATAATGGATGGATGCGGAAAAGGACCCATAAGGTCACTATGGATCAGTTCTAAAGGTGAGAAAGCTCGCTGAGACTTTCCTTTTGTTGAATTTCTCTTGAGGGTGTGTCCCGAGAACACATCCCTCACATACTCCCTTGGAGAAATGGATGTCTGGTAGGCCATCAACTAAATTGTGCTTGCTAAGTTGTTGCATGTATATGAAATACAATTTTCCAAACCTTTTGTGCCATATCCTACTACTTTCATTAACATGAGTAAGTAGTAAAGAAGAATCAGGTTCAATGAATTCATAAAATGTATACAATCTAGACTTATGATTTACCTCACTGGTAGCAACCCTGGAGTTGGTTTACATGTCATATATGTCCATGACATTTGGTGTGAATAGGAATTTCTTTCTGATGCCAAAATTTTTCATCTGATATATGGAGAGAATGTTGAAAAAAAGTTTGGGAACATGAAACACATTCTCAAAGCTTTCATTGGTGAGTTCAATCCTTCCTTTGCCACTGACTTTGACAGAAGAGTTGTCTCCCATCAAAATAGGAATACCTTTGAATGCATACAATGAATAATAGACTTCTTTTGAGGCATCATGTGATGTGATGCTCCTAAATCTACGATCCAAGCATCAGGAGAGGGGTTGATGGTAATCAAAGCATGGATAGAATTGCCTTCCTTGGAATTCAGATCTTTTGGCTTATTCTTCTTTGCACCCTCGGGGATGCAATCTCCAAGGTTGTTTGTTGAATAATTTGAGACAACATATCTATTTTTTTTTTCATGCATGCGGATTCTGAATGGAATCCTTTGTGACAGTATGTGCATTTCTCTCCTTTTCCTCCCTTTTCTCCTTTGGATCCGGAGGCATCGGTGAAGGGTTTTGTGTACCCTTCCTTCTTCATTTTTGCATGATATTTCTTCTTATATTTATCTTTAGATTTCTAATATTTTTGGCTTCCATCATGCACAGTGAGTGCATGCACCCTTGGGCCTTTGATTGTACCCATGTTGATGAGCTTGGTTTGGTCTTGTGTCAGGGATTCAATGAAGTCCTCAAGAGAAGGCATATTCCAGGTGGCTCCGGTGAATCTAACAGTATGGAATGTAGATATGAATACATAGAATTCAAGACCAATCTTGGAGAGAATGGTGAGAACCATTTGTTTGTCCTCCTTCGATTTATCAACCCTGCAAGCTTTGAGTTGCAACAGTAAATACTTGAATTTTCTAAATAAATCTTGGATATTCTCAAATATTTTTGGATCTAATGTGAGTATTTCCACCTCCATAATGTGTCCCCTCATCTCATCCTATTTTCTAAATATCCCTTCCAATATGGTCCAAACTTCATTGGGAGTCTTACAGGAAGATATATGAAAAAGGAGATCGGGAGAAATAAGACTGCAAATTGTTCCAAGTGCCTCATCCATGTGATTTAAGTAGTATGTTGGATCTATATCTATATTCATGATTAACCTGTATAACCCTATGTACCAGATATGTATGGATATTTTATCCTTCCATGCAAAATAGTTGTAATGTGTAAGGATGAATTCTTTTTGGAATTCCATCTTTCCGATGTCTTCAATCTTTTGTACCTGCAGAAACATTTGGTGTAGATTTTTCTTAGCAGTCTGTCGGATCTGATACCATGAAAATGTGTTGAACCTGAACAAAATAGATCTGGCTAAATAATAATACACACATTTGCAGAGAGAATTGAAGAAAGAAGAAGAAGGAAAGAAAGAATGGAAAAATTCTCATTAACCGTTATGAATAATGAATAATTTACCTATTATATACTTTGTATAACTCAATGAGTTCGACTTGAGGTGAACCAATGTGACATAGTGGTGGTATAGAGTGATATGGACTGTTACACATTATTTTCGTCATCCCTATGATCGTTAATGATGTAAACCTGTCTATTGCCTTTAGAGGGGTCACAGTGGCCTGAGTTCCTGAAGAGAGAAGGAAGAAGAACTTT
>JZKD02S0293787.1:653074-699721 GCA_000966675.3 Picea glauca | reverse complement strand
TATATATATATATATATATATATATATATTTACACATGTGGAGTTATACTCCGATTTGAAGAATACTACAGCGATGAAATCCCCAAATGATTAACTAGTAAGAAAAGTGTAGTGATTTGGCAACCCAAACATAGTTGTGCGACAACAGATCTTGTATTTTTTAATTTGTTTATGTTTCTGTCCCCCAAGGGTTAGGTATTCAAGGGTTCTACAGACAAGGGTTTTCCCTATCCTATAGCTCTCTGATATACATGCGGGGTCCAAAAATAGTACTTGGCCCAATATCTCAGGGCACTAACTAAGGAGGATAGACCGTACCCCTAGTCGTACTACCCGACGACCTAGGTACTAGAGAGTATCTTCCCGAGTGCTATTCTTGGTGACACTATAGAATTCAGGTGGCCGATCGATTTATCTAAAGAGAGATTCAAGAAATCTAGGCTGATCCATACACAGGTGTTGTCTGATGTGCTACCACTCAAAGGGGTACCAACAGGGGTTACAAGGGTGGCCAACAGATGTGTGCTTAAGAACCACTTGTATTTCTTGTGTGTATGAATCCCTCAACCACGGGTTTATGCGCATAATGATAGATCTCTGTGGCTTAAAGACGTCGAAATACGTCTCTACCCTGGAAAAAAATTACCACAATTTCTGCCAAGGAAAGTGCTCTGATACCACTTGTAATATACCAGATATAAAAAGTATGTAGAACATAAATAAAATGCTAGAAATGGTAGAATAACAGTAATATAACCAACATAATCTCCACAATAACACAAAAATGATATAATAACAACAACAGAAATAACACTTTGATTCAAAAAGAAATGTTCACGGGCCTCTTCAAGGGAGCAACCTCTAGTCGAGTAGAGCTCTATGACAATAATCTCCAAGCTAGGGTTTTCATACCCTCGACCCTTATTTATACTAAATATGTCTATCAAGAGAAGCATCTAGAGGAAGATCCTTCTAGAAGTGAAATCTTCTATTAGGTCTTCTTACATCCGCCTTATTCTATTTTATTGAACAGACTTATTAATATTGACCTTTATTACATCCGAATATATTGCTCTACCTATGTGTGGGTTAGGACCCTAACAGAGTTGGGATACCCAACTCGGTGAGGAGTGGTAGCTCGGCCTTGCGAGGCGAGCTGGGAGCTAGATGTTCTCTGGTTTAGTGTGCATGGCCCCTTTGTGGCTTAGGGGGATAAGGGGGAATAAAAGTACCCCTAGCATTGGTGGGGAGGTACCGGTAAAGTCTCATCAGTCAGCAAGAGGGAACTGCACAGAGCGTGCAGGACAACGACTCAGAGCAGACGACTAGGGTTACAATACGCTTACTTTGATTTTGTATGGTAGATTATTATTATTCCTTATGATTTAATTTATGTATTTTTAAATGGGTAAAGAAAATGTTTGACTTAGCATTTCAACCAAGAACTTGAATTTTCCCCATAGCCTTACGCTCGTTGCTTGACTTGATTCCCTTGGCATTTGATCCCTGAATATTGTGACTGTCCCTTTTGGTTTTATTGATTGTGGTGAAGAGTTGTGATTTTCTTCATCCTCATCCCTAGTTCTTCAGTCCACGCTTGAGTAGTCATCCAGGAGCCGAATTGATAGTCATCACGTTGGTGAATAGTGACCTATAGATTCTAATGCCCTTCTTTTTTGTGCATGGATGATGAGAGAAGGATGTTTTTTCATAGATGTCTACCCATGTTGATTGTTCCTGGTTGATTGATTGTATTGCACATTCTTGCGACTTAATACCTCTGAGTATTGTTTATCTTCTTCTTTTCCATTTACAGTAAATGATTATATGACCACCTCCCCTTTTTCTGTTAGTGATTGTGATCGAAACTTCAAACATTGTATTTATTTATCCCACTCCTTGACTGAGATCTAACTGATTTCATTATATTTTAAGAGAATTGTTTTACTGCATTTTTAATCAGTATAGACAGAGAATGATTATGTGTGCATACTGTCCACATTTTCCCTTCTGACACACTTTAATTTTGATTGTGAATTCACCCTTGCCTACAATTTTTCATTTAGCGTTTGGCTTCGGATGTTTCTCCCTCTGGGTCTATGATTTAGTTGCTATCAAGTGGTTGTTGGTATTATTGTTTTTCTTTGACTAAAATTTTGGTATTGCGATCTCACCTTTACTGCACATTTTTAAAACAATGTTATGGTTATCTATGGTTAAAAGACAACCATAGCGAATGATAGGCTTAGTTTAATGCCTAGTGATTTATAGTTTATCATTATTTCCTTGATTATATGCACAACGATATATTCAGTAAATTGTGTTTGTAATTGCTTTAAAATATGCCCAGCTACATATATTGTATTTGTTAATTCTCATCTTATGAATCAATGATTTCATGGAGGATATCCCAACGACCTTACATGTTCCGATGGCCTCAAACTTATGTGACTTTCTTGGTTTGAGTGCACATTTAATGCTTAGTTTTAATATTTATTTATTCCAATTTTACCAGTTTCAATGAAAAAGAACTCACATCACGTTACTATATTGTGAGATCACACTCCACCTCGCCCTCTCTATTAAAAAAGGAGAAGATGACTTTATAAGTTTGAAAGAGATTTATAAGAAGGAGTTGGAGGAGATATCTAACCCTTATATAGTTCATATCAATGAATATGATGTCGCCCTCTCTTTTAAAAACATAGAGCTTACTCACCTCCTTGTTATAATAATACAGAGCTCATTATAAAAATAGAGACCTCACCCTTAAAAAAAAGCATGATTTGAAATGCTTGCTTTTAAGCAGTAGAGGCTTTCCATTCTTAATGAACCTCCTACTGGGACATGGACAAGTAGAGTGCATTGCCAACGAGGAGCATATTTTAAGGGATATGGGGCCAATGGATGGAGACATAGATAGTGATATGAAAACCACCTTATTTCATTTCTCACCCCTCTCTTTTAAGGTGGATGGATACTGGGAGAGATGAACATGTCCCTGCCTTTAGTCATAAAATGCCTATCTATATCAAGTGCGTCTTTAATATAAATTGGACTGCGTAGTTTCCAGGTAATGGTTGCTTCTCCACTGGTGGTCGTGAAGCATTTTTCTGGGGAAACCGTTGCATTTTGTTCGGTGCAATGGCGACGTGTAATGGCAGTTATTTAGCAGGTGTAATAACAGTGGCAGTGTGTAATGGGGGCAAGTGACAGTGGGGTTTATGGGCGCTATGATAGTGAATATCTAATGATAACGGGTGACGAAATTTGCTTTAGGATAAATATATCATAACGAATTAATATAATGTTAATACCCAGCAAATTAATATAATGTCATTTACACAGAGAGATATTTACACGGGGAATTTAAGATTGAGATATATCTACACCTAATTATTTCATTATTGGACTACGGACTTACATTTTTGGTCTACGTTTGATGCCTTGACAGCGCTGGAGTATGTATCCTATTGATATTTTCATAGTTTATCTATTTATCAATTTCATATATTTAATATATTTGTTTTAATTCAAGAGGATAGGATTGATGAGTTATCAATCTATATTGAGTATAAAAGTAGTACATAATTTACGATAACTATTAATTAGTATTTAATAAGTTAGTAATAACTAAAATAAAGTTTGAGATATTCATCTCTGGATTTAAAACAATTGAATTCAAATCACTAGATGTGTAATGTCCCATCTTTCTATTATCTAAAAGACATTTCCATTAATGTGCACAGTTAGAAAACAAGCAATTAGACAAAGACCTAATTTTTAGATAGAAAACTTTTATTTTGTCTCAGGTTAAAGGATAGAAAAATTCCTCCCTAGGAAAACACTTTTCTGATTTGGGCATTGGAAAATAGTTACATTGAGCTAAATGTTGATAGTAATTATTTTAATGCATACTTATTGAGGTGTTTTTGCAATAGAAATGGTTCCACAAGAAGTTAAATGTGTCGTATGATTCTCTTAGTCATCAATTTCCCTTGAGTCTTGTTGACTTGTTGATTGGGTGCCTGGGGTTAGACGTCATGTGTTGACAGTTCATTTGGTCTCCTAGTGTGTTGATTTCTTTCATGGGTGATTAGTCTAGATATGTTGTTTTTCCATAGTTACGGTCACGCCTATCACCTTCTGATGACATGATTCCTGATGAAGGGATTGTTGTGTGCCCTTTTTGATAGAGGCAGATGATATCGTGGCCAGAGTCTGTGCTCCTGTGTGAGTGTTTTTTATCGTTGTATGTTGTTGTAGCGCTTGATTTGTAACTCTTTCATGCATTTGGTTCGCGCGCCTTAAGGTTCTACTCGTTGTTCTTCAATGTCGATGTGTCAAGAGGGGGGATGTTGTCCCTTATATTGTAGGCGTGGTCATGTTCGTGTCAGGCAGGTAGTAGTTTCTCCTTGTTGTTTTATGCATGTTTCGCTCAGTTGACTTAGTGTTAGTGCTTGGATTCATAGTTTTATTTTTCCTGTTCTGTGGGCGTGGTGCTCGCCATCAAATGTGGTGTTTAGTTGTAAGCGTTGTTGTCGTCCTGTTTAAGAAACAAATGTGCATTTATGCTTCTCTTGTAGTCATAACTAAAGGGGTCTTTACAACATACTAATATCAATATCATTGCATACCACAATGGTATGCATTTGCAATGATATACATACCAATACCCTACCAATAACCTACCAATACCAATACCAACACAACACCATACCATACCAATACGAATACCATTACCAATACCATTGCAAAAAATGGCCAACAAAGTTTTCTTGAAAATCGACCTCATCTTCAGAAGTTGCACTATGATTAATTTTCCAAAACCCTAGTGTTGGAGATACATAGGGGCCCCATTAGATGAAAAATGGTGCTCTTAATCCATCACAACTGACAGTTCATGAATCTAATTCTCGGTTTGAGTTTTATCATGAGTTGCAACTCGCCTCCTCAATCCATTTAGGGACATGTGGTCAATTTGGTCCAGGGGCATAAAATCCAAACCAAGTAGCATAACAAAATTTCATAAGATACAACAAGTATTTTCGGCCATGGCCCATATGACTACACTAGCTAAAAATACCTGACACAGTGTTCTTGAAAATAAACCTCCTCTCTAGAAATTGCATAGTGCCTCATTGACCAAAACCCTAGTTATGGAGATACTCCAAAAAATGTTTTTTTGGTCGACATAATGATAGTTTAAGAGACCTAATAGCTAAAACCCAGTGTTTTGGATCCAATGCAACTGATTGTACATGCAACTAAGTCCTGGTTTGATTTTATTGATAGTTGCAACTCGCCTCCTCAAGCCATTCAAGGACATGTGGCCAATTTGGTCCCGGGGCATAAAATCCAAACCAAGCATCATAATAGAACTACTTAAGTTTCCGCAAGTATGTTTAGCTAAGAACCATGTAATTACACTAGAAAAAAACATCTGATAAAGTGTTCTTGAAAATCGACCTCATCTTCAAAAATTGCACTATGCCTCATTGACCAAAAGCCTAGTGCCGGAGATACTCCAACAAATGGTTTTTTGGTTGACAAAAAGATATCTTGGGGGCCCCACTAGATGAAACCCAATGCTCTTAATCAAATTCAACTGACGGTTTCTGCATCTGAGTCCTGGTTTGAGTTTTATCGCGAGTTGGAACTCACCTCCTCCATCCATTTAGGACATGTGGTCAATTTGGTCTGGGGGCATAAAATCCAAACCGAGTAGAATAACAAAGTTATGTAAGCTCCCACAAGTCTATTTGGCCAAGTTAAACATGACTACACTATCCAAAAATACCCGACACAATGTTCTTTAAAATTGACCTCCTCTTCAGAAATTGCACTATGTCTCATTGACCAAAATCCTAGTGTTGTAGATACTCCAAGAAATTGTTTTTTAGTTGACGAAATGATAGTGTAGGAGCTCCAATAACTGAAAATTGGTGGTATGGATCCAATGCAACTTACTATTCGTGCATTCGATTTCTGTTTTGAGTTTTAGCGATGGTTGCAACTCACCTCCTCAATCCATTCAAGGACATGTGGCCAATTTGGTCCCGGGGCATAAAATCCAAACCAACACTAGTAAATATGGGCAGATTATTCCATGAAATTTTTCCAAGTTTCCATTATTTTCATTTTTATTTTAAATTGGGTGGGATTTTCCTCTCTATAGAGACAAAATTTCATTTCTACAGTGATGATTATTGCATAACTCAAAAAACACCCGCTAACACACGTGGCTTGCAACAACTAGTTGACATTTTGTGGGTCAAATCAGGAATTCTTATCACTATATCGATGATAGTCGATCTATTTACCTGACTTTAAGAGACTTTGCAACACATTTGTTATAGTTGCAACACTGTTCGTGGCTTTTGTTTGATCTATTTATTTTTTCCTTCACCCACTAATTGAACAAATCCAATTCTCGATCTACATAGCTCGGCTTTTGAACTTGCAAGGTTAGTATGTTTTTTTATTTATGTACTCATTTAACTTGTAAATTTTTGTTCAAATGAAATTTCATGTAGCTTGTTTTTTCCTTGATAATATATTATATGTGCAGTACCATATTTCAAAAAATTTATGTCATTGGTTTTTAGATCTAGTTAGTATATTCTATCGAAATTCATGTGAAATGTCAAGAAATGTTTTTTCTGAAGAAGTATTTTAAGAAGAGGGAAAATTACTCCATCAATAAGTCAATTCAAACATTAAAAACAAATTTCATTATATTCAATCTAGATTTATTTGAGCCTACAATTCCTTATGTAAATTTAATCCTTATTACAAAACCACCAACTCATAACAACTTTACCTATTGGACTAATGTTTGAAATAGAAAGTGGAGAAATTTTTTTCTTAGGTCTAATCCTATCCCTTAGCGACCTTGTTAGCTCTCTAACTTTTGTGTTTCTATGATGTTGTGACTATATATATTAATGTCATATTTTTAGTCTTGTATTAGGTTAGGTTAGTAATATAACATTGTATTCTCATGTGATGTTGTTTCTCTCATTTTTTTATAATCACACGCAATTCTAGATATAGTGATTAACTCTAGTTTGTAGTTGATGTAACTTTTTTATACACTATTAATAATGAGTATCTAAAATAAAAAAATTTCATGATGAAATATACAATAACATGATGAAAACTACTAGTCAGACAATGAAAAATGAGAACATTCCAAAGTGTCTTAGAAAATAAAAGCATGACCACTGTAAGTAGCATAAAATTGTGACCATTGTATGTATCTGCAAATCAACATGTCATAATTTAAACCAACCAAACCCAATTGTGGATGACAAGTGGATGGCATTCTTTTTTTAGTGCTGAATTTCAAATATTGACATTTTCTCTAAAAAACAACTTAGAGGCTAGTGCATGGTGTTGAGTGATTCAAGTTTGAGAAATTTTGACCACTTTCATTAAATGGTGTGTAATTATTTTCCATGGTGATTCAATATGCACTACTCTAAAGTACAAATTGAAGCATATTGATCTTAATAGTTAATCAATAATAATAATAATAATAAAACATGTCAAAATGTCTTAGAAGAAATAATTGTGAGGATTGTAGGTCACTGTAAATAAACATATCATAATCGAAAGGAGTAGCTAAAATATAAAAAAATGACAACTTACTATTTGGTATGGTGTAGGTAAGACAATTACTTGTTAGTACAAATATTTGTCACTATGAATGAAAATGATAGGAAGCTTGCTCGGTTAAGAGCGACATTAGAGACGAGGGGCAATGTAAAATGTTATTTCCCTTGCTATATATGATTGCAAGGGATTGTAAAGAAAAATAATTTTAATAACAACAGTGGAAAGACATTATAGGGAGAAGGGGAACATTGAAGGGGGTTATGAATATCATCCCTTGGTAAGAGGATTCAATATTTAATGCATTCTCTATAATAGTCATCATGTCATGAATTTATTAATATTTCTTATCAAGATTTCTATATTTTCTATACACACTAACATTTATACGTTGTTTTTAGATATATAGACGATGCCCCCAAAATGTCGACCTCCAGAGAGTTATTTTCCAAGTACTAGAAGAAATACTCCTTTACAGGGTAATGAACTTCGAGATTAGAATATTGAAGTTGGTGATCAAGTTATTAATGATGATATGGATGGAGATAATGTTAGTGATTCAAATCAGGAAGATGACATACATAGATTGATCCAAGACACATTTTCTCCAATGGATGAGGACAACCAGGATGATAGTCATGATGTTGATCCTCTACATGAGAAGTCACGTCAACCTCTTTATGAAGGATCACAACAAATATTCTATATGCTATATTGTTTTTTTTGAACTTGAAGGTTTGGAATGGTTTATCAAACACATGCCTCACACAAATACTAAGGTATTTAATTTGTTAATTATTTATGCATGCATGTTCACAAATACTTAAAAGATTCAAATTTTTCCTATATTGATATTGTTTTCTAATCTGTAAATTAGTATGGATGCGATATTGATGATCAATATTGTTTACATTGACTTATTTTTTTGAATTTTGTAGATTGTTAGGTGAATTTTTATTACCGACGTCAAATATTTTTCCACACACATATCGAGAAATATCTGTGATTATGAAAGAAATTGGAATGGAGTATCAAGTTATTGATGTATGTACTAGTGATCATATCATATACTATGGACAATATGGATTAGAAAATGAACTACCACAATGTCAAATAAGTAGATATTGAACCGATAAATCATCAAAGAAGGTTCCTCGCAAAGTTATTTGTTATATTTCAATAATTCCACATTTCCAGTGGTTGTTCAGGTGCCAAAGTATAGCATAGTTTATGGATGTCCATGGAAAGAACATAAGTTGAGATGATGTTCTTAGAATGCCTGCAGATGGTTCTGCATTGAAGTACATCGAAGAAAATTGGCCAATTTTTAAAGAATAACCTCGTAATGTTACACATTCATTGGCATCTGATGGTGTCAATCCATTTGGAGAGCTTCGTTCTACGTACTCAGTGTGGCCTTTTTTTGTTATAAAAAATAGCCTTCCTCCTTGGATTTCAATCAAGAGAGAGCACACAATGTTGGAAATGATTGTTCCAGGTATTTAATTATCTTTTATTTTCTTTAAAGTATGACAAAATATTTCATTTCTTTGTTTCGTGCATGGAAATTATTTCTTTTTTATATAACGATATCTAGATAAGTATAATTAATCACACGATATGTTGAATCAATTAGGTAAGTAGCAGGTTAAAGATATGAATGTGTATATTGAGCCTATTATCGAAGAGTTGTTGAATTTATGGGATGTCTTCACTATGTATGACATCTCTAGACCAATAGGGAAAAAAGGATTTCAATTCCATGGAATACTATAATGGAAAATTCATGATGCTCCTGGGTTAACACATTTTTGTGGTATATTGTTACTTTCTTTTGTGATTTGATATTATATATATTGATTGAAAATATCATGCATTATTTTAAATTGTAACTTTAATTTGCTACATTAATTCATATGTCATGTAGGTCTTCAAACAAAGGGTAAATTTGCATGCCCAGTTTGTGTTCCCAGGAAAAAATATCGTCGTTCAAGGAGTTTAGAAAAGGGAGTGTTTGATGAGTATAGGCACTTTCTGCCTAAGAACCATATTTATCGAACTACAGACAAAACAAAATTCAATGGTAAAGAAGAGAATGGAAAAAAACCACAAAGAATGACACCTCACCTATGGAAGTTGGAATATATTAGAAATCGTCAAGGTATGAAAATTATTTATGTATGACATATTATATAAATCTTTGGTTAATTTCATTAATATTAATTTCATTTTGTTTGATTAATTAGTGTTAATTTCAATTTGTTAATGTTTCATGAATGTCGTTAAGGCACAAATGGGCTTCCACAAGGAATGAAAAGTTACCCAATGAAATTTACTGGATTTCTATACTACAAGAACCTACAAATAGTTCATCTATTTTATACAATGCATATCGGGAAGAACATAACATAATTGTTCTGGCGAATATTAGATGGAAGGACTGACAAAGAGATAATTGGAAAGTTTTTTTGTGACATCCAAGAAGCTAATCACGCATTGCAAAGTGTTATTATTGATTCTAATGGTGATGGTCATGAACATAATACTAGTCTTCCTTGGTTATTGATGGAGCAACAAAGAAATACTGTAAAAGAGGCCATTCGAAAAATTAGGTTTTCGACGGGGTTTTCATTGAACATACAAAATATCTTAACGAAAAAATGTGATTTTGGTGGGGTTAAAACACATGACTGGCATACATTCATTAAGGTAATTAGTAGGTTATAATATATTTCCTTATTGGTACACATTTTTTGGAAAAAAATAATAATTATTTGTTTTTTATTACAGTATGTTCTACCTTTATCTCTCCCCGATGATTTTGACAACATAATACAAATTATTTATGTACTTGGAAAATACACGAGGAAAGTAATGTTTTATAAAGAAAATGTACTTCTTATGTGATTTGTAGAGGAACTTCTTAACATATTATGTTTTATCTACAAATTTATGTATGCCTTGATATTATTTTATTGCATCAACATTTTTAGGTGGCTATCATCAAAAGAAATCCATAAAGAAGATAAAAGGTGTTGGAAGAGAGAAATTCCCCAACTAATGTGTCAAATGCAACAATATCTACCTCCAGTGTTTTTCAATGCACAAGAACACTACCTCATACACCAAGTTGAGGAGATTGAATTATGTGGACCAGTACACACAAGGTCAATGTGGATGATGGAGAGGAAGTTGAAGTCAATGAACGTTTTTTTTATACAAAGAGCATGTCCGAAGGGTTCTATGGTTGAGGTATATATGGTATATCAATGCATGGTGTATATTAGTTAATATCTACCTAAATTAGCAGAAAATATGAATGTCCCTCACATTTGGCATCTCAACTCCATCAACGAATTTGAAGCGGAGGTCCTATTGGGGAAAGGTAAAACGAGGACTGTGAAAGGTAATTATTAGATGTTGACGTAGATTTAATATATTACACTTTTATTTTTCCAATTTTATTTTATCATACTGATTTTTTACATTTTTTATTCATGTATATTGAACTATATTGAACTATTCCTTTATTAAAAATAGCTAATTAATGATATTAAATTGTTATTTTATCATATAGTTGATCGCGAGTGGGATGATTTACATTTATACATTGCAAACAACCTTGATTATATGGAGCATTGGATAGAATAAACTGAAGAATGCTTTGGTACGTTATGATGGGAAGGGGTGAGTAAGATGATTAAAATAGTTCATCATCATCGAGATCAATTTCCTAATATTACGTCAACTAGGGAAGTTGATTTAGCCTTTGGTTTAAAAGATAAACAGGAAAGTAAATTGTTTACCCACATTTTCCTAGTTATTTCCCAAATTTTCAATGTATTTGGTTTCTTTAATTTTTGAAATATATATTTACTAAGTCCCGTATGAGGTTTATTAATTGGCAATGTATTTTTTACTTGTTTTCCATGTTGCAGTTGAAACATCGGAAGGCTATGTGGTGTAATGGTCGTAAATTTTGTATCAAAATATTGGATGATAAGATGAAAACCTCGGATTGTCGGATAACTGCAATTTTTAAGGTCACCAACATTTCCTATAGAAGTGATAGAAATCTGGAAGAAAATGAGAATAGGTACTATGGACATTTGGAGGATATAATTGAGTGTGATTTTAATTCCTTTGAAATAGTTTTGTTTGAGGTGAAATGGTATAGGATACGGATGTATGAACGTGATCCTAAAAGAATTGTTATTGAGCATGATAATGGATTTACCATGGTTAATACAAGGACATTTGAACTAGGTACAAAGCCTTATGTTCTTCCAAGTCAATGTGAGAAATTATTTTACTCAAAGGTACCTGGTAAAGCAGGTTGGTCATATATTGTTAGATATGATCCAAGAGGAAGACCAATAAAGTATAATCATGTGGTCAAGGATTAAGATAATAACAAGGAAGAAGATCATTATTATGCATATCAGGAGCAGGTGGTTGTAGTCGATGTGTTAGACGAAGAAGTTGATCATCCAAATGTAGTAGACGACTATCTCATTGATGACATTGATAATTATATTAGTGAAAATTACGTTGATGATGATGTTGATATGAATGAGCCTTTCACCAATATCATTCTGAACCAGATCCTGATATAGATGTTGATATGGATGAAGAAGAACATGATTGATATTTAATTATATAAAAGAAGAGGTATGTGTTTATATCGTTTATATGATCTTTATATGTTTTTATTTTGTATAATAGAGTATATGATACATGTTCTTTATATTTTCAAATTAGGTACTATGGGGAAATTGAGAGCTATGTAGGGGGGGGGGTGGGGTGTTGGCATAATTAGAGCTTACACCTTCACATGGTTTCCACTATTTAGTAGAGAATGAACTATTCTCAAAACCAAGAGAAACTCTGCGCAACTGCGCCTAATCATACCAATGATGTAGGTATGGAATCTGGATTTACATTTTTATGTTTATATTTTTGTATAAGCCAATGAATGACAACCATAATTTAAATTTTTGTCATTTTTGAATAAATTATGATCAATCCCAATCTTTTGTCAAAGAAACATGTTGTTGCAAAACCTATCCAGAACAAGGAATTAATTCAACAATATAAGTCATTGTTCTGGTAATGGATGACGTGGATGCTAGGTTCTTAGGCTTCATTGAAAAATATAAAAAAACACCATTTATGAGCATTTTCAATGCAAATCCGTCGAAATTGCAGATTTTTATTGCAAAAATCGGATTTAGCAATTTCGAAAACATCTCATACCAATGATGTAGGTATGTCATCCCAAGGATTTCATGTGACAAAAAAAGATCTACCAGATTTCCATCTAAAATTGTTCATTATGCCTCTCCTTTTTCCAGGATTTTCGTCCAAATTTGAAACAGTATCTACATCAAAAATTGTTGGTTTTTCTTTGCGTTGAAACAATATTCCTCTCATTTTTTCTATATTCAAATACACTTCTTTTGGCTTGAATTTGTAGTTTTGAATATGTGTTATTCAAATATTTTAATGTTTTTTCCTGAAGACTTCTAACGAGACGCTACTCGTCTTCTGATAAGGATCCCTTCTTGATTCTAATCTTCAAGTAGTTCTTCCACCTCTTTGCACAAGATTTTAGATCTTTTTCCAAGGCTCTATTCATTCTCTACGATACAAGATTCCATTATCGTGGCCAGTATCACTTGACATAGGCATGTAACAGAGAATATTCTTCAAACTGCCACATTTTTCGCTCCTTCATATGTCAATTTCACATGCTTATTCATCCTAATCAACTAAAATTATAGTGGAGAAGATGACATGGATAGACTATTTGTATACCTTGACGATATGGGAGGGTTTCCAGAATCAAACATCACTCATCTAGTTCAACAGTAATCTTGATTTTCCTTTACGATATGTAGCTTTATTTTTCATCTGGAGCTTCATTCTCATATGTAATCTAGTTCAACAATAACCTGATGGGAAATAGTAACCTATGAATGGGGCCACTATTGAAATTCTTTCAAAATGTTTCTATATGCATCGAAATTTGTCATGGATAGATTGTTTGCATGCCTTAATGATATGGAAGGGTTTCTAGACTCAAATATACAGTATTGGATGTGAGACCATGTTTACTATCAATGAATTTTAAAAGTCACAATGAACATACACTGTACTGGGTCTGGACATGGGCAATGGTGACCTATGAATGGGGCCAACATTGAAATTTTTTCAAGTTGTTTCTATATGCACTGAAATTTGACATGGATAGACTATTTGTATGCCTTAACGATATGGGAGGGATTTTGGACTCAAATTTAACTCACAAACACACTTGTTTCCATCAGCAATTCATCATGTAAACCATAAACCCTAATTTTCTTTCAAACTACACAAATTGGTTGACACAAATTTTACGTTTTCATCAATCTTTCTTCATTTTTCTTTCAGGTTCTACATTTTATATACAATGTATTTGTGTCATAGTTGTGATGAAAAATCCCTCTTTTCATTCATTATTTAATCAACACTAAAAAAATGGTTGTGATGAATGGCCCATGAGTCCCTAAGGAAATTTATATGATCTTGTACCTTGTTGGTTGACCCTAGAGAATTCCTTTGACAACCATGAGAACCATACTTCATGTTACAAATGCATTTGAAATGACCATTGTTATATCACATATTGCATTTCTGATTCCATAAATCCCTAGGCATGGACCATAAATCCCTCTTTTTTGTTGTTTTTTTAATCAAAACCATTAAAATACTCCCTTGCAGTACTAGATGTGTGGACGTATGTACCGTCAAATGGATTTTACAAGAAAATTGTACTAGGACTAGACACGGGAAACAATGACCTATGAATGGGGCCAATGTTGAAACATTTGCAAATTGTTTCTGTATGCACTAAAATTTGACATGGATAGACTATTTGTATGCCTTAATGATATGGGAGGGTTTCTGGACTCAAATTTGACTCACACACCCACTTTCTTCCATCATCAATTCATCATGTAAACCATAAACCATAAATTTCTTTCAAAGTACACAAATTGGTTGATGCAAGTTTTAAGTTTTTGTCAGTCTTTCTTCATTTTTATTTCATGTTATACATTGTATATACAATGTATGTGTTTCATAGTTATGATGAAAATACCTCTTTTCATTCATTGTTTAATAAACACTATAAAAGTGACTGTGAAAATCCCTCTTTTGGGATATTCTCTATTTCTAATCAGGATTTCCGTACAATGCATATTCATCTTGACTCGATGTGTTTCCTCTACTATAGAAGAAAATCTAAGAACAAATTCAAGAGTTCCTCGTCCTCCTTGGGTTTCTTTAAGTTAACTCCAATGGAATGAAATTGTCTAAAATTATTTTGGAATAAAACATAGATGTGGCCTCTTGTTTCACAAAGTTATTTTTAATAAAATTCTTAGTATGATGCACTTTAAAATTTCTATGATATACTCATTGATGGATTTCTCCTTATGAAAAAGGTAAAGAAGGGCTTTCGAGTGGAGTCATCAATTTTTTGGGTTTTAGTGTTCCCAATGAATGGATGTGTTGTTGTTGACATGGAATGGGACAACACATGTACCTTCTTAATTTTTTTCCTTCACTTGATGTGGGCCTAGTCATTCCTAGCCTCGAATTGAAAGTTACCCCTATTCTTAGTCATAACCCTTCATGAAACTTGTCACCAAATGATTATATCACAAGGTTGGAGGCATATGGGTGTTGGGATGAGGCTTTATAACCCTACAGTAACAAGAAACATTAATTGAAGTTTGACTAGATTGGAAGGGGCATGCAATTGAAAATACTAAAAACCCAAAACTAAAAGGGATCAATACATAGATTGTCAATGAGAGGTGATATGGTGGTGTGTAGGGAGAGGCCTAACACCTTCAAAATTATCATTCTCATACAACTATCCACATCTATGTATAATTCTAAATCCTCATCCCTCCTTGAGTCCAATGACCCCATGATTCTAGTGTGGCCATGCTTGATGTGGAAGTTTACACATTTCAAATTATGGGATCATACATAAGATAATGTATTACCTTTAGTGGACCATACATATATATATGGGAAAAAGCCAACTAGAAGAAGATGCTTCATTTGTTAACTCAATATGAAATCGGTTACAGATGATTCATTTGTTAACTCGAATCTCCCCTTCTTATTAATCTTAGTATCTACTTTCCATTATCAAAATACAAATAAATCTATTTGCAAAGGGTGCTCTTCAAGTGCTTATGTGATTATATAGTGGACTCTAACAATAGATCGCAAATATTCTTCCCTTTCCAAAAATGTTACACTTCTAAAGAAGTTTTGAATATCCCTTCACTCCACTCATTGGTCACAAGAAACAAAAATATTGGTAGATTGTTCCACGGTTGGCAGAGGATTACATAACACCATATGGTTTCTACAAGGGTGCCAAGTTCCAAAGGTATAGGAAAGAATAAATTCTCAACCACCTATGGAATAAAGTTGAATCCACCAGTCCATAGGAACTCATTAGTAGCCACATAGCTTTGACATCCGACATAGAGCTAAATCCCATCCTAGAGGGGAAACAAAGAGAGGCAATTTCCCATGTTGAAGATACCATAAACATTTCAAGGGAAGGTGCACTCCAAGCTTTCCAAGCCATATGTAGTGGGATTCATCTTGATCTTTAGAGGATAGAACCACACTCCCCTCATAATTTATAAGATACCCTGCATAGGTCTCAATTTTACAAGGTGTCTTTGAGGAAAATAAAGCTCAAACAGATCGAGATAAGATTCAATCCTCCTCTCCCACTACATCCCACACCATTAGGAAATTTGGATGAGGAAATGGAGAAGGAATATTTGAAAGAAAACATAAAAATGTGTATTGTTATACCATGTCAAATGTTTCATTACTCATTTTGTGTCCTATGACCTCAGGGATGCTTGCAAGGAACAAAAATAATGGGACAAAAAAAGAGGCAGGGTAAATTACATAATGCACATGCAACATTTTTTTATTCTATAATATATATCTCTCTTCACCCCTGTCCTCTGTCTCTTAGGCGCGGAATTAGAAATTTGGGTAGGAAAACCAACATCAAGTGGTTTGTTATCATTTATTTCAAACTCTGTCATAGGTTTTGATGGAACTTCCATGTCGAGGGAATCAAAATCCACCTCTCGCACTAACCCCTATAACTCATAATGCCTAATCCTTTTCAACTCTAATCCTTATAACACATAACTCATACTTCTTGCAATTCTTAAAACTGGACACTCTAACATATAACAACATATTTTTAATCCCTATAACCCCTTAAACTTTACCCTATTACCCTTCATCAATAACCCAACTAAACTTGTAATCCCAATGGCACATAAACCCTATCTCGTAACTCCTAAGAATGTATCAACCCTAATTCCTGGGACCCTTAATTACCCCATAGGAGCCCTAACCACAATCCTTTGTAACTTGTTACCCATTTAACCATTAACACCAAAAATGATGATATAACACATATCATTTAACCTTTATAATATTAGACAACTAACACCAATAAACATAATTATTCTAACCTCTAACCTTTATAATTCAAACACCTAAACTTTGTAATTCTAACACCTAAACTCTAACATGACATACATCTCCTAACCCTTACTTTTAATAACACCTATAATAACCATTATCCACAATGTGTACCCCTAACCATATGACTCATATAACCTTAAACCTTTAAGAAATTATAAATGACATAATTAACCTAGAACACATATGAACTTTTAAAAACTAACCCTTAGAACCTCTATCAAATCTAATCATATAACATCAATAAATCCTCACACTTATAATACCTAATGCTTTTAACATCTAACATTTATGATTCCTAGTCCCTAGCCTTATAACCCTAAGACTCTTATATCCTTTAAGATTATATCCCCTAATTCATATAACCCCAAACTCCTAAAGCCACTAACCTAATACCTTATAATATTTTACCACTATAATCATTATAACCATTCTTAATGTTTAAACTTTATCCACTATAACCCCCAATCCTAAAACCCCTCAACCTTATCACCATTGATCCTTATAACATAGAATGCATGCCATGTAACCCACATATAACCCATATTACTGCAATCTTGTAGTCCATATAAACCCAAAAGACTAACCCCATAAACACTCAATTTCTAACATATATCAGTGCCTAACTCTTACAACTCTTAACCCCTAACCCTTATCAACACCAATACATATAACCCTTAACCTACAACTCTTATAACCCTTAAACCCAAATCCTATAACATACAACACCAAATGAGGAACCCTCATATCCTCCTTAAACCTAACCTTATTACCCTTAATCAATAACTCATCTAAATCGTTAAGTGAAATAATAATTAAACCCTATCTCATAACTCCTATTTCCTATAATCCCCTTATAACCCACAAACCATAATCTTTATCTAAAAATTTATGATAATACTTGAACCATATAACACCTAAACCATAACCTACATAATGTGTATAACATTTATATTCAATATGAACCCCATCTCATAACTCCTAATTTATCTAAACATTAATGTGTATCAACCCTACTAATCCCTTATAACCCTTGACACATATAACATTTATCTCAAAAATCATGATAATCCTTAAACCATATAACCCCTAAACCCTAGCCTACATAACTTGTACAATGTTTATCTTCAATTTATACCCTATAATTTCCATGACTACCCTAAAAGCCCTAAAAACTAACCCTTAACCCCTAACTTCTAACCACTACACCATATAACACTCTTATGCAATATCAAAATTATAACATATTTTACTTGTAATACTTAAGTCTTATCACCCCCACCAATCTTAACCCCTATAGACATACACACATACTCTCTAACCCCTCCTAAGACGTAACCCTTGTGACCTCAATAAGATTTATGTGTAAACACTTGTAATACCTTACCCCTAACTATTATAACCCATGATTTACAAAACACCTATAAGTACTAAACATTATAGACCCTATCATCATTATCCCCAATGATCCTACGGCTCCAGCTACAACCCTTGCTAACATAAATATAACTTTTATAACCCTTTACCCAATAAACCATCCATTAATTGTGTAACCCATAATCCTCACATCTTGTAACCCATATTACTAACCCATAATTTGAATAAATTATCTAATATAATATGTAACCTCAAAAACTAAACCCTTAACCACTATAGCGCCAACTAACACATAACACTTACAACCTCTATAATATTAACCATTCCAATCCTTAACCCCGATTAGTTATCACTCCTTACCTACCAAAAATATCAATCAATTTGTAACCACTAACGTGTAACCCTTGTATCCCATTGCTTATATAACCAATAACTTCTATAATGAGAAACCACTATGACAATTAACTATGAACAATTACAACCATTAACCCCCATAGCCTCTAACACATACAACCCTTAACATTATTAATCCTTGTGAGTTATAACCCACAAATTTTATAAGAAATAAAACTATGTCTAATCATTTATCCCCTAGGATCCCTAACCATATAAACATTTTCTCGAAGGAGATTGATGCAGGAGCATCGCAAGTAGCTAGCCAAGCGAGCATGAAGGCAGAAGACAGCTGGAAAGTGCAACATACATTTTACACATTTTGGAAATGTTTTTGAAGCATTAATCTAATGGTTAAAAGAAAGCGTACTTGCGTATTGTAAACAGATCATGAGAGATTCGCTCTCATATATAGAATGTAGAGGCATTTATGCATAGTTAATGAAAGTAGGTAGATTTAAATTCCAGATTAGACAATTTTAGGAACAAGAGGGAAAACAACTATAGACACCCTCATATTTGTATCATTGTATCAATCAGAATTAGATCATTAAGCACATTAGCATAGAGAAGAAGAGAGTTGTAGCAGAAGAGTTGAAGAGGAGAACCCATGTATAGAAGCTTGAATTAATATATGAATCTTTGATTCAAATTCATGGTGTTATGATGTTTTCTATGTATACATGTTGAATGGTCTGCTTACAATTTCTCACTCTCTCTGGCATGCATTTGTTATTATGTTGTGTGTGATTGTATGTTGAATGTTGAATGTTTAAATTCTGAGAGAAGAAAGTAAATGAGTTTTAATTGTTTCTCTTCCTAAGTGAGAGAAGTTCCTGCAAGGAGTGCAGTGAAACGTCCACAAGGAGTGTGTGACAAAGGTTCAGATTTTATCTCTGAAAGCTCAGGAGAGATATCGTTGTTCTCATTCTAGCATAAGTGAAAGTGAAGCACAAAATCCGTGCAAGGAGTGCACAGGCTGTTGGAAGTCTTAGGACTTATCAGCTAAGGGAAGGATTGAAAGACTGTTGTTGTCGAGGCAACACGGAGTCGAAGAGACCAAATACCCAGAAGTATTTGACAGATTGCCACAAGGAGTGCGCACAGTAGTTCTTTTGTGATTTGAATTTACCAGAGAAATCTCAGAAGGGTTAATTCCTTTGAAGTGTTCAAAGGGGGGAGTCGAAGTCATTTCATAGGATTTGAGTTCTAGTATAAGAATATTGGTTCATTTCAAAGGAGTTTTCAAGGAAGAAATCGAGCGGTCGGAATTCTCCGAGGAGAACTCCCGAAATCACGAGAACCGTAAGATCCAGAGAAGTTACAAGGTGGATAAGGAGGGATGAATCCATCACTCTAGTAACAGGAGTCAACGTGGACCATTGATCGTGATCTACTGGAGCATCAGATTATTTTGGGAATTCGAGATTTGTCAGTTCAGAGTGTAATCCAAATCCCTTGGTCACTCTAACTCTTGAATCACGAAAAGAATAGTCTAGGATGAATTTCGAAATTTTGGAAATCAACATTTCGACATTCCTGTTGACAAGGAGTAGAGTGCTGCACATCAGAAGCTCCGAAATCAAGAAATGTGAAATACCTTTGGAGGAGCATTTTGGCATTTTTGGCATTTTGGGATCCGAAATCTCGAGGAGACAATGATTTGGAATCGAGAGTTTCGAACTCCTAGTTCACGAAATCCTGGGGAAAAAAAAATCATTTCAACATTTCAGGATTCGAAATATTGGAATTCCTAAGGACAAGGAGCTTGGGCCCTTGCATTTAGAATTTTGAAGTTGCGAGATCTGGGATATTGTGAAGTGGTATTTCGACATTTTGGGAATTGGGATTTCAACATTCCCGTTGACAGAAATTTGGGCACTTCACATGAGAACCCTCAAAATTGCGAAACATGAAATAGTGTGAAGTGGCATTTCAGCAGTTCAGCGTTTCAAGGTTCGAGAACCCGAGAGGACACTGTTTTGGGATAAAGAGTCTTGGACTCCCGGTACCCGAATGTCTGAAATCACATGGGTCGTCAGACTGAAGGGAGGCTTGTAGCCGTTGATCCCATTGGAGATATTGTTTTGGAGTTCAGGGTTTGTGGAGGTTAGAGATCCCGAAGCCTTACATTAGGACTCATGAAATTGCGAAGTCCAAAACTTCGAAAATATGAAAAGTTATGTTAGAAGCCAGTCTTTTGTTAAACATTTCAGGTTTCGGCATTTTGGCAGTTGTGAAGACAAGAGGTTGGGATTCCTTGTTCTGGAACTCCCGAAGTTGTGAAACATGATACAGATATGTAGGAGGACGTGGCCAAGCATTTTGGGAAAATCGACATTTCGGGTTTCAGAAGGTAGAAAGGTCAAGAACCTCGACAACAGGATTCACGAAATCATGAAACCTGAAATACCAAAAAGAAAATAACAGGAAAGTATCGATAAGGAAAAAGGGCGTGATCATTTTATTGCAGCCAAGGAGAGTTCAGTGGTGCCTTGTGTTGGTTCACACGGGGCATACTCATAAGGACCTGTGGAAAAACAATGTTGTTGTGTGTGTAGGATTCCATATGGAGGAACCTAAGAGTCAATCAGACTCAGGAGGGAAGATTTAGAAAGATCATGTGTGAACTCTGACCTGAGGATTGGGGATCTGCATTAGTTGTGGTATCAGAGCACAAAAAAATTTCTTTGTTTTCTATAGCAAAGGAAGGAAGAATATTTCTCATCCATGCCGCCGAGAAGAAGAGATAGCCCCATGTGAATGCCTAATCCAATAGTGGAAACATAAATGCGTGAACTACGTGCTAGTCTTGATTCCATGGAGACAACATAGAGGTGCATAGTTGATGATGGGGATATCAGCGAGGCTGATAGTGAAAATGAAGCTGGACATGAAGGAGAAGAAGTAGCAGTTGAGGATACTGTAGATGAATGCCTATTCATGGATTTTGCAAGGATAGATTCCAGGGCAAAAATGGAGATTCCCATGTATGAGGGGAACCTAGATGTTGAAGAGATTCTAGACTAGATTAAAGATCTGGATAAATATTTTGACTATGAGGATGTCGAGGAAGACAAGAAGGTCAAGCACGCTGTCACGAGACTTAAAGGGCATGCAACATTATGGTGGGATGAACTACAGGCTGACAAACGCTGCAAAGGCAAGAAGAAAATCAAGACTTGGGATATAATGGTTGCGAAGATGAAAGACAAATTCATACCTAAGGATTATCAAATTACTTTGTTTCGGAGGATGCATAATTTGAGACAGAAGTTGATGTTAGTGAAATAATACACTGAAGAGTTCTACAAGATAAACACCAGAGCAGGTCATCGAGAAAGTGATGATGAAAAGGTTTCCAAGTACATGAATGGTCTGCGATATGACATACAGGATGAGGTGAGCATGATGACCCTTCGGAATGTAGAGGATGATTATCAGATGGATCTGAAAGATGAAGAGAAGATGAGCCGAAAGCAAGTTCAAAGGGGCCGAGGCAGAAGTAAATCCAAAGGAAAAACAATTTCCCAAGACAGAAATCAGAAACCTAAGGAAGAGTGGGAGAAATCTCAAACTCAAATTGAGAGAGGTGGAAGCTCACAAAGAGGACTTTATGTTGATAGAAATACTTTTCCTCGAATTAGAGGAAGAGGAAGAGGCAGAGACTGAGAAATAAAATGCTTTACCTGTGGAAAAACTGGACACAAATCCTATGAATGTCCATATAGAAAGAAAGAAGGAGGTGAAACTCACATTGTCGAAGCACAAGGACGGAATGTTGAGGCAGAAGATGCTGAGGGTGGAAGATCACTGATGATGAGAAAAGTTCTCTTAACACCAGAGAAGGAGGTAGAGAACCCAACCCAAAGGAACAGACTTTTTCGGACTACTTGCAAGACCAAAGACAGGGTATGCAAAGTCATCGTGGACAGTGGTAGCATAGAAAATCTTGTTTCTACAGAGATGGTAGAAAAGATGGAGCTGGAGACTATTGAACATCCAAACCCATATAGAGTTTCGTGGCTACAAAAATGGCATCAGGTAAATGTCACTAAACAATGTTTAGTTGAATTTAAAATAGGAGGATATAAGGATAAAATACTATGTGATGTTATTCCCATGGATGTTTGTCATTTATTGTTGGTTAGACCGTGGCAATATGACAGAAATGTGATTCATGATGGGAGACAGAACACATACACCCTGGAGAAGAACGAGAGAACTCACATGCTGTTATCGATTAAGGATAAAGAAATGAAACCAGAAGTGAGCAACACTGTACTTCTCATGAGTGGGAATGAACTTCTTAAGGAGGTTAAGAAGAAGGAAGATACAAAACTTATCGTGGTCAGGAAGCCTAGAATTGTTTTAACCAATACAAGAGTGGATGATTTACCAGAGGAAATCCAGAGGTTACTAGAAGAGTTCGCTAATATAGTAGTGGACGAACTGCCTTGTTCATTGCCACCGATCAGAAGTATAAGTCATCATATTGATATTATACCTGGAGCCAATTTACCAAACAAAGCAACGTATAGGTTGACACCGCAAAAGAATGAAGAGGTCAAGAAACAAATCCAGGATTTGATGGACAAAGGATTGGTTAGAGAGAGCTTGAGTCTATGTGTTTTTCCAACAGTACTCAGCCCAAAGAAAGATGGAGGCTAGAGAATGTGTACAGACTCAAGGGAAATCAATAAGATTACCATTAGATATAGATTTCCTTTGCCAAGGATGGATGATTTGATGGATTACTTGAGTGGAGCAATTCTTTTTTGAAAGATTGATTTGAAAAGAAGATATCATCAAATTTGTATGAGAGAAGGTGATGAATGGAACACAACATTCAATACAAATGAGGGGTTGTATGAATGGCTTTTTATTCCATTTGGATTAACAAACGTGCCTAGTACTTTCATGATATTGATGAATGAAGTCCTTAAAGAGTTTATCAGGAAGTTCGTCATCATATATCTTGACGATATATTAATTTTCAGCAAGACAGAAACATAACATTTAAAACATTTAGTTACCGTGATGAGGATATTACAACAAGAGAAGTTACTGATTAATATGAAGAAATCAACATTTATGAGGACCGAACTCATTTACTTGGGTTTTTTTATCTCTGCAAATGAGTTGAAAATGGATCCGGATAAGGTAGAGGCGATTAAGAATTGGCCATCACCGAAGTGTGTATTTGAGGTTCGAAGCTTCCATGGGTTAGCTATTTTCTACATAAAATTCATCCGAAATTTCAGTGGGATTAGCACACCAATGATGGACATGGTGAAGAAAAGACACAAATATTTTCATTGGATAGAGGAAGTAGAAAAAAGTTTCAACTTGCTGAAGAAAAAGATTACTGAACAGTCAATTTTGGTGCTACCAGATTTCAGTAAGACATTTCAGGTCAAGTGTGACACTAGTGGATTTGCAATTGGAGCGGTATTAAGACAAGATGATAGACCGATCTCATTCTTTAGTGATAAACTGAATGAAGCAAAGGTTAAGTACTCCACATATGAAAAAGAATTTTATGCAATCATACAAGCACTGAAGAAATGGAGACATCATTTGGTTCCTAAGGAGTTTGTTTTGTAAAGTGATAATCATGCCTTACAATTCATGACTCAATAGGAGAAGTTGAACCAAAGACATGTTAAATGGGTTGAATACATGTAGAATTTTACTTTTGTAGTTAAACATATTTCTAGAACTGCTAACAAAGTTGTTTATGCTTTGAGCAGGAAATGTTTGCTTATGCAAGAATTTAGAGTCAAAACATTGGGTTTTGATAAACTCAAAGAAATGTACAAGGATGACCCATATTTTAGGGAAGTGTATGAGGCGTCTAAGAATCCAATCCTTAGGGACAGAAGCCAATGGACCGAATATATGATCCAGGATGGATTATTATTCAGGGGAAATCAACTGTGTATTCCAAAATGCTCCATGGGGGATAATCTGTTGAAAGAAAAATATAGTGGAGGATTGGTAGGACATTTTGGTTATGAAAAAACGTTCTCCTAATTAAATGGCTCATATTTTTGGCCAGGGATGAGGACAGATGTCAAAATATTTGTGGACAGATGTAGAATTTGTCAGCACACAAAGGAAAATGGAAAAACAGAGGGTTATACTAGCCATTACCCATACCTGAGAGGCCGTGGGATGCAGTGAGCATGGATTTTATATTGGGACTGCCAAGAACGCAAAGAGGATTTGATTCAATATTTGTGGTGGTAGACAGATTTTCAAAGATGGCACATTTCATACCATGCCAGAAAATCAGCGATGCAACTCATATTGCGAACCTGTTTTTCAAAGAAGTCGTCAGACTTCACGGCTTACCAAGAAGTATAGTTTCAGATCGAGACACCAAGTTCGTGGGACATTTATGGAGGACTTTATGGAAGATGTTGGGGACAAATTTGTCATTTATCTCAGCATATCATCCTTAAAAGGATGGGCAGACATAAGTTGTAAACAGAAGCTTGGGAGATTTACTGAGGAGCCTAGTGACTGAACACCACAGTCAGTGGGATCACATTCTGCCACAGGCAGAATTTGCTTATAATGATTCAACCAATAGAAGCACAAGGAAGAGTCCATTCCAAATTGTATATGGAATGCAGCCAAGGGGAGTTTCTGAATTAAAAGATATGGAAAAAACTGAATTCATAAGTGCTAGTGCAAAGGATTTTGCAGAGGCAATGAAGGAGCTTCATAGCCGAGTCAAGGAACGATTGCAAAATTCAAGTCAAGAGTATAAACGCAAAGCAGATCAACACAAGCGAGAACTTCAGCTTGAAGTTGGTGATCTAATTCTTGCACATTTGAGGAAAGAAAGGTTCCCAAGGGGAACATATAACAAACTAAAAATGAAGAAGATTGGACCATGCAAGATCATAAAGAAATTTGGGGCAAATGCATATGGGATCGAATTACCCGATGGGATCGGAATTTCACTGATATTCAACATTTCAGATTTGTACCCTTACAGAGCTGAAGAAGGAGGAGAAGAAATTCAACAGACAAAGGTTCAGTGGACTAAACAAATGTCTGTAACTAAAAAGCCACAGATGGAAAGTATACTTGACAAGAGAATCAGCAAGAGGACTAGGAGAAAAGAGTATTTCAAATACTTGGTCAAATGGAAGGGACATCCAGTTGAAGATGCCAATTGGGAGGATGAAGTAGAAATTCAGAAGCATGGATAGACCGTGCAAGAGCTCATGAATAGGAGTTCATGAAAATTTTCAAGCAAGGGAGTATGATGCAGGAGCATCGCAAGTAGCCAGCCAAGCGAGCATGAAGGTAGAAGACAGCTGGAAAGTGCAACAAACATTTTACACGTTTTGGAAATTTTTTTGAAGCAATAATGTAATGGTTAAAAGAAAGCATACTTGCGTATTGTAAACAGATCATGAGCGATTCGCTCTCATTTGTAGAATGTAGAGGCATTTATGCATAGTTAATGAAAGTAGGTAGATTTAAATTCTAGATTAGACAGTTTTAGGAACAGGAGGGAAAATGACTATAGACACCCTCATCTTTGTATCATTGTATCAATCAGAATTAGATCATTAAGCACATTAGCATAGAGAAGAAGAGAGTTGTAGCAGAAGAGTTGTAGAGGAGAACCCATTTACAAAAGCTTGAATTAATATATGAAGCTTTGATTCAGATTCATGGTGTTATGATGTTTTCTGTGTATACATGTTGAATGGTCTGCTTACAGTTTCTTACTCTCTCTGTCATGCATTTGTTATTATGTTGTGTGTGAATGTATGTTTTCATGTTCAATGTTTAAATTCTGAGAGAAGAAATAAAATGAGTTTCAATTGTTTCTCTTCCTGAGTGAGAGAAGTTCCTACAAGGAGTGAAGTGAAACATCTGCAAGGAGTGTGTGACAAAGGTTCAGAGTTTATCCCTAAAATCTCAAGAGAGATATCATTTTTCTCATTCTAGCAGAAGTGCAAGTGAAGCACAGAAGCTATGAAAGGAGTGTGAAGACTGTTGGAAGTCTTAGGAGTTATCAGCTAAGGGAAGGATTGAAGGACTATTGTTGTCGAGGAAGCATGGAGTCGAAGAGACAAAATACCCAGAAGTATTTGACAGATTGTCGCAAGGAGTGCATGTAGGAGTTCTTTTGTGATTTGAATTTACCAGAGAAAGATCAGAAGGGTTAATTCCTTTGAAGTGTTCAAAGGGGGGAGTCGAAGTCATTTTGCAGGATTTGAGTTCCAATATAAGAATACTGGTTCATTTCGAAGGAGTTGTCAAGGAAGAATCAAGTGGTCGGAATTCTCCGAGGAGAACTCTCGAAATCACGAGAACCGTAAGATCCATAGAAGTTACAAGGTGGATAAGGAAGGAAGAATCCATCACTCTGGTAACAGGAGTCAACGTGGACTATTGACCGTGATCTATTGGAGCGTCAGATTATTTCAGGAATTTAGGATTTGTGAGTCTGAAGTGTAATCCAAAACCCTTGGTCACTCTAACTCTCTAATCATGAAAAGAATAGTCTAGAAAAAATTTCAAAATTTCAAAAATCGCCATTTCGGCATTCCTGTTGACAAGGAGTAGAGTGCTCCACATTAGAAGCTCCGAAATCCTGAAACGCAAAATACCTTTGGAGAATCATTTCAACATTTCGGCATTTCGAGATCTGGGATCTTAAGGAGACAGTGATTTGGAATCGAGAGTTTCGAACTCCCAGTTCGTGAGATCCCGGGGGAAAAGAAAATCATTTCGGGATTTCGGAATTCAAAATATTGGAAGTCTTGAGGACAAGGAGCTTTGGCCCTTGCATTTAGAATTTTGAAGTTGCGAGATCTAGGATATTGTGAAGTGGTATTTAAGCATTTCGGGAATCGAGATTTCGACATTCTCGTTGACAGGAATTCGGGCACTTCACATGAGAACCCTCGAAATTGTGAAACGCGAAATAGTGTGAACTGGCGTTTCGACAGTTCGGCGTTTCGGGGTTTGGGAACCCGAGAGGACAGTGTTTTGGGATCAAGAGTCTTGGACTCTTGGTACTCGAAAGTCTAAAATCACGTGGGTCGTCAAACCGAAGGGAGGCTTGTATTCATTGATCCCGTTGGAGATATTTTTTTGGAGTTTGGGGTTTGTGGAGGTTAGAGAGTCGGAAGCCTTACATCAGGACTCACAAAATCATGAAGTCTGAAACTCCGAAAAGGTGAAAATATCTGTTAGAAGACATTCTTTTGTTGAATGTTTCGGGTTTCATCATTTCGGCAGTTGCGAAGATAAGAGGTCAGGATTCCTTGTTTCGAAACTCCCAAAGTCGTGAAACATGATACAGCTATGTAGGAGGACATGGCCAAACATTTCAGGAAAATCAAAATTTCAGGTTTCGAAAGGTAGAAAGGTCGAGAACCTCGACAACAGGATTCACAAAATCGTGAAACCCAAAATCTTGAAAAGGAAAGAAAAGGAAAGTCTCAATAAGGAAAAATGGCGCGATCATTTTATTGCAGCCAAGGGGAATTGAGTGGTGCCTTGTGTTAGTTCACATGGGGAATACTCATAAGGACCTGTGGGAAAACATTGTTGTTGTGTGTGTAGGATTCATTGTGGAGGAACCTAAGATTCAATCAGATTCGGGAGGGTAGATTTAGAAAGATCCTGTGTGGACTCTGACCTGAGGGTTGGAGGTCTGCATCAGAGATCTAGCCATATGACTCCTCTAACCTATTAATTAAATGCACATGACATAATTCACATGAGACATTATATATATATATATAATATAATTTTAATTAAATATAAATTAATTATATAAAATATATTAATTAAAAAAATAAAAACAAAATTCAAACAAACAAAACACACTCACACTCACACCCTATACTCATTCACTATTTTAGAACACACTCACGCTCACACTCGCGCGATGGAGAATTAGAGGGGAAAATCGCACGACAGAGAAGAGGGGAAATGGGAAGGAGATAAAGCCAAGCCCTCTCGCGAAGAGCTAGGGAAAGAGGAAGCCAAGACAGAAAAGGAGTTGGGCAAGAGAAATCTGAGCTATAGAGAGAGAGAAGGAGGACAAGATAAGAAAAACACGAGCGACAGAGATAGAGAAGGAGACCTCCAAGCATTTTTCCATTGAAAATGGTAATTTCGTGGGCTTTGTCCCCAAACCCAAATATAACTATTGTGTGAACTGAAAAACCACTTACCTTCAAATGCATTCTGCATCGTTCTCAATGAACAATATTTAGAAAGGTTGGTAAATCCATAGTTCTTCCATTTTCCTTCTCTCTAACGTTTTCAAACTTTTTCTTTTAGGTAGACCTCAACTTAGTCTTTCTACAACGATTCCAAGGCGCACAAGTCTCTAACTTCCACTCTCTCAGCGACCACTTCAATTGCTCCTAACTCTACAAATAAATAGCATTTTCTGTTGCAAGTTCAATCTCTCTCGATCACAATCTATTACTGGGTTTAACTCTTCTCTTAATGCTTCAAGAAAATGCTAAATCCTTCACACAAACTATTACATCTTACGGCTAGAATGACAATACATAGAAACTCTATTCGCTTTATCAAATTCCTGCTGCAAAAACACAATACAAGGATATCCTTTGGAACAAATGCCATCAACACATATCCTAGTGTTTTCTACTTTAAATCAATTCCAAATCCATTCTTCCAAACGTATTTACCCTATCACTTAGAACTGGAATCTTATGCATAAATATTCTACCCAGTTCACTCCTCCTTAATGAAATCAGTCATTATGTTCCTTAACCAACAATCCCATCAATGATAGATTGCTCTACCATCAGGGTTAAACAAAGTTCAACACAAATTGCTCAATCAATCAACATTCCTCAATGTTTCAACATTCACCAATATGCATAACAACGCATAAAGATTATGGATCTTCTTTTCATTAACATAATCAAACTGTACAAACTTAAAACAAACCCTGATTTACTGTTGAGATTTCTACTAAACTACTTGTGGCCCAATTATCTTTTCTTGGCCATATCCTCCTATCACTTCCCATAGTATTACATCCAATACCTCTAAATATCAAGCCTCTAGATTCTTAACCACATCTCGCAACTCATGCCTAAACTTATGCAACAGTTCCTAAAAATAGAATTTTGATCTTATCTCTAATGACTCATGCCTAGATACTTCTATAACTTCTTCGAGTAATCCCACTATCTTAGGGATTAGTTACATGAATCATGCTTTCTATGAAACCTATCCATAATCGAATCTTCTATAACTATGTTTGCTTTCTAACTATGAGGAAATTAAACATTTTACAAGAGATTTATAATGTTTTTACAATAGACCCCATAGGCTAATGTCATGACTTTAGGGTCTAACAAAGCTTTAGAACATTGTCTTTGAGAGATAATTATCCTACTTCACTGTCCTTGTGATTATATTATTGACTCCCAATACGTAGTTTTAGAAATTCTAGTTTAAAAACAATTTGATGCAGTTTGTACTCTAGAAAAATAAATGATTAAATGTTGAATGTAGTTAAAAATATCAGTGCATAGTGAAATATTAGTGAAAATAATATGTGATTCAAAATGGGTTCATGTTGAATCTCCTTAGTCCAAATAACCTTGATTCACTTATATTTTTGAGGGAGGAAGAGATCTTGGCCCTTGCACAAAATGTCAAGAAGTGGTGTGCATTAAGGGAAGTAACAAATGTGAGAAAGTTGGTCTCAACATTTTCCATGGATGAGATGGAAAATGTTGAGACCAATATTAGAGATTAGTTACATGAATCATGCTTTCTATGACACCTATCCATAATCGAATCATCTATAACTATGTTTTCTTGCTAACTATGAGGAAATTAAATAGTTTACAAGATATTTACAATGTTTTTATAGTATACCCCACAGGATAATGTCATGACCTTAGGGTCTAACCAAGATTTAGAACATTGGATTTGAAATATAATTCTCCTGCATCATTATGTTTGTGACTATAGGATTGAGTCCCAGTACGTAGTTTTAGAAAGGCTAGTTTGAAAACAATTTGATGTAGTTTGTACTCTGGAAAAATAAATGATTAAATGTTGAATGTAGTTAAAAATATCAGTGCATAGTGCAATATCAATGGAAATAGTATGTGATGCAAAATGGGTTCATGTTGAATCTCCTTAGTCCAAAGAACCTTGATTCACTTATATTTCTGAGGGAGGAAGAGATATTGGTCCTTTCACAAAATGTCAAGAAGTGGTGTGCATTAAGGGAAGTAACAAATGTGAGCAAGTTGGTCTCAACATTTTCCATGGATATTATTTGTAGGATGACCTTTGGCAAGAAGATACTTAATGCTCCATGTTCATTTGAAACTTGATTGGATCCAATTGTTTCTTCCTACCTTCTTATAATAGTATAATAAGACAATAAGTTGTAGAGAACACTCCATTTTCTTATGTAAAAACTTTCCAAAATATAAGTAATAAATGGTTGGCCATAATTAAAGAAATATAGAAATAATTCCCTTTATTTAGACCTAGTAAGGGAATATCATATCATCAACACATAAAGAACTCTTTTTATTAAGGGTTTTATTGGTTGGTCAAGTAGGAGTGGTTATATTCCCCCATCAAGGTTTAATCCCCCCTACGCAGAGTGACTTGTTTAGGCCCTTCATTAAGGGGGAGTCCAATAAGTCATATTTTGATTGATAGGCACTATTGAAGTAGAATTTATCACATTAACACAACCTTACACCTTGGAAATACTTGAACAATCATAATATCATAGGGAGAATGCTCGAGTCTATTATATGTGCACATGGCTCATCACCTATTGAGACAATATGTTAAACCCATACATTCAAATTCTCCCATGAATACCATAAAAGATTAGGTGAAGCCATTGAGAATGGCTCCTTATACAAACGCTCTCTCTCTCTCTCTCTCTCTCTCTCTCTCTCAAGAGTACTAGGATGAAGGATAAGGGATGGAAACTATAGAGGAGGATACTAAAGACATGTAGTTGGTCGATTATTCAGATGATCCCAAGGAGGTGGTCCAACTTTTTTAGTATACAAGTTCAATTACCAAGGGTTGGGCTACTAGGAGATTAAAACTTGTCGATTTTTGAAGGGGGGAATCCTGGAGTTTCATTTTTGATAGCCAAAAAACCTTTTGGTTTGAATAATTGTGTGGATTACATTGCCATGGATGGGATGTAAAAGAGAACATCAAGGGCACTGAAAGTATTGGGATTGATGCAAGTATATACACTACTACATGTGACCACATTTTCCACAGTTTTTCATTGCTATTGCCACACATATCCATCACACTTTCCATGAAGGCAAACAATTGTTTCCATGGTTGGCAAGATAGGGGTGCCCATCTTGCCAACTTGCCTTGCATTACGCTCTAGTGCCCATCTTGCCAACTCGCCTTGCATTGCGTTCGGGTGCCCATCTTGCCAACTCTACTTGTGTTGCATTCGGGAACCCATCTTTCCAACTCCCGTCTTGTTGCGTTTGGGAGCCCTACCTCATTTTCGCAATGAATCCTCTTGTGAGTGCTTATCTTTCCAAGTCACCTTGCCTTTGTGCACCCAACTTGTCGAATCGCCTTTCCTTTTCACGCCCATCTTTCCAACTCCCCCTTCCTTGCCTTCTGGAAACCCCAATTTTTTTTCCCACATGAGTTGTGTCTCTAACTCTTCGGTTTTGTTGGTTGGGCACACATTTTGCGAAATAGTGTTGCCCCACCTGTGCACGCACTGCTTTCTTTTCTTCATGTTTCCTCATGTGTTTTCCCATATTTCCAACTCGCTTTGCCTAACCTTTTCCCCCCCCCTATTTACCAACTCTATCTTCCTTGCATTTGGACTGCCTTCATTGATGTGGGCTCTCCTTATTGCCATTCCTCTGGGTGCCTATATTTTCAACTCGCCTTGGTATTCCATAGAAAAACCCCATGTTTGCATTGGATTTGGGAAACCACAAGTTTCTTCCCATATGTGATTTGTGTCGCTGGCTCTTCGGTTTTGTTGGTTGGGTTCTCCTCTTGCTTACTCGTCTTGCCTTTGGGTGCTCCTCTTGCCAAATTTCCTTCCGTTGCCTCTGGAAACCCCAAGTTTTCCTTTTATTCGGGAAACCCCAAGGTTTTTTTCCCACCACAGCCATGCCATTGGCTCTTTCGGTTTTGTTGGTTGGGCACTCCTCTTGCCAAAACAGATTTCCTTTGGGTGCTCTTCTTGCGAACTTTATGCAACTTTATGAAACATGAAACTTTATGCAACATGCAACTTATGCAACTATGCAACTATATGCAAGTTTATGCAACTATGGAACTTATGAAACTTATGCAACTATTCAAGTTATGCAACTATGAAAGTTATGCAACTTTATGCAACTATGCAACTTTATGCAACATAAAATTATGCAACTTATGCAACTTTATGCAACTATGAAACTTATGCAACTTATGAAAATTTATGCAACTATGCAACTTTATGCAACTTTATGCAACTTTATGCAACAATGCAACTTATGGAAATTTATGCAACATGCAACTTATGCAACTTATGCAACTTTATGGAACTTATGCAACTTTATGAAACTTTATGCAACATGCAACTTTATGCAACAATGCAACTATATGCAACTATGCAACTATATGCACATTATGCAACTATATTCCATTTATGAAACTATATGAAACTATATGCCACTTATGCAACTATGCAACTATGCAACTATATGGAACTATATGCAACTATATGTTACTATATGCAACTATGCAACTATATGCAACTTATGAAACTATGCAATTATATCCAACTTATGCAACTATAAGCAAGTGTATGCAACTATATGCAACTTTATGCCACAATGCATCTTATGCAACTATATGCAGCTTTATGAAACTATGCAACTATATGCAACTTATGCAATTATGCAACTATATGCAACTACGCAACTATATGAAACTATAAAAGAAAAGACTCACAACCCAAAGCATACCAAAATAACAATAATGGGATGTCAAGTATGATATGAATCAAGTAAACAAGGACCCCAATAAGTTTGTTACATACAATAGAATCAAGTATATTCTCCAAGAAAAACATGGGTTCCCTAAATATTTTCTCGCTAACTTATCTTCTCATTTTTTCGAGTGTTGGTTCCACAAACTTATATTCGCACGATAACTTATCTTCTTTTTTTAACGAGTGTAGGTACCATCAAATAGATATTTGTCGAATTTATCTTCCTCAAGTGATGGTCAAGATATACTAAGAGAGGTTGAAAGTGAGACGTATTGTACTAGAATTATCGGTTCTAGATCAAGTAGATCTGAAAAGGTAAGAAAATGATTTTGTATATGCATGAAATTTTTTATTGCCAACGGAGGGTCATGTAATTATGATGCTAAGAGCATAGATGACTTTGAGTTTCCCTTGATGTATAAACATCTAGTGCAATGATGGTAACCTAAGGAGCTACCTGAAGTGGACACAAATTTCTTCATCAGTGGGAGTATGTATCGCATTGCTCCTTCGTACTTACATGAGTTGGGGTTATCTTCCATGGATGGAATAAAGGTCAGATATGCCATTGTAACTGAATTGATGGAGTATGTTGGACCATTATACAAATACAATCACTAGTTGATGTTGGTATGATATATGCGAAGTATGCGGAGATACGGAGTTGCCGCAAATTATATACAACTAGTAGATAACAATCAAAATAAAGGGGAAAATATGTATATTGATGGAAGGCCAAAAGATAATGGAAACATTGCAGGCTTTATAAATAGTACACAACTAGTGGAAACAACTAAGAAACGGAATTGCATATTTGAGGGATGCGAAGGAAATCGTATATTTGTATGTGCAACGAAAATAATAGTTCAAGGTGAAGAGTTGTTGATCAATTACAAATTAAATCGAATAGATGTATGGGGTGTGACTATGGGGGTAAATATCTTATATACCATTCAACTCAACATTTGATCAATCGATGTTATAATTTATCGCTGCAATATTTCAATTTTTTATTGCATATATTTCATTTTTCATTATTTATTTTATGATATTAATGCAATATTTCATTTTTTTAATGTTGCAAGTACTTTCATAACTCTTGTTGATTAATTTATTATGTCAATATTTGTTCAGGGTGACCATTAGAAATCACACGCTACATCTATCTAGGGTGACCATGGAAATACACTCGTTGTGCCTCAACATGTAAATGTTAAATATAGTAACAACTTATGACTACACCAACTAAATTTATGAAATTTCATTATTTATTTTCTGATATTACTGCAATATTTCATTTTTTTAATGTTACAGGTGAATTTCATAACTTTTGTTGATTGATTTATTGTGTCAACTTTTGTCCAGGGTGACCATGGAAAATCACCCGCTACATATGTCCAAGGTGATCGTGGAAATGCACTCATTGTGCCTCAGCAGGTAAATGTTAAATATAGTAACAACTTATGACTACAACAACTGAATTTCTGAAATTTCATTATTTGTTTTCTCATATTATTGCAATATTTCATTTTTTTAATGTTATAGGTGAATTTCATAACTTTTTATGATTTATTTATTGTGTCAATGTTTGTCCAGGGTGACCGTGGAAAATCACCTGCTACATCTATCCAGGGTGACTGTGGAAATGCACTCGTTGTGCCTCGGCAGGTAAATGTTAAATATAGTAACAACTTATGAATACAACAACTAAATTTCTAAAATTTCATTATTTGTTTCTGATATTACTACAATATTTCATTTTTTAAATGTTACATGTGAATTTCATAACTTTTGTTGATGGATTTATTGTGTCAAATTTTGTCCAAGGTGACAGTGGAAAATCACCTGCTACATCTGTCCAGGGTAACCATGGAAAGGCACCCATTGTGCCTCAGCAGGTAAATGTTAAATACAATAATAACTTATGACTACAATAACTAAATTTCTCAAATGTTAAAGTTCATCTCATTAATTTTATTCATCAATGTAATGTGGCATGGTCAACGTGGGAAGGCACTCACTGAGGAACTTGATAAGGACAAAATATTTTATTCCACTAACCCAATAGAAACTTTCGCAAAGGCCTTGAAGAAGGAAAACATAGAATATCTAGATTTGTTTCACAAAAGACCCCTAACACAAGAGGACAGGGCAAGAATTGCAAAGCTACAAAATCTAATAACCAATTTTGGGGTAAGTTGCATCGTCACATATTTTTATTAGCTATGACAATTTCATATATTTTTTTGTTTTATATTTTCTATATGATCTGATAAAGTAAACTTTTATGTTTGTAGGAGTTTTTAAACCCCGTTCCCTGGGAACCTTCCAATCCTGCAACTGTTATAGGTAGCAATGATGGTACAATGCAATAAAAAGGTCAACATAGCAAAGCACAAGTGAGTCTTTTTGACATTCCTGAGGTTCCCCTCGAATCCATTAATGAGCACAATGATTTTGACCGACATGACACGCTGGAGCATTATGAGCCGGAGACTAAGACTCCACATGACTCTACAGAGGAACGTACTGCAGATGGAGAGGAAGCTATTATGCATGGAGCATAATGAATTAAAAGCACCAGATAACTAGATCCCACCTTTCTGGTGGATGAAGCATGTGTTCCGATCAAGATTCATAATATTGCAGGTATTTGTTAATTAATTGATTCATTTTTATCATGAAATTGAAATGGACATTTGTTGAGATTATTATAAATTAATGGATAACACGTTTCTGCAAGAAATGATGTTTTCTATAGAAACTTGAATGACAAATCCTTGGAGTTGTTTAGCCCCACCATTTTCACATCGTGGAATGGCCAAGATAGAAAAAATAAAGATGAATTGATAGACCACATCATAAACTTGTTCGAAAAATCATTTAACAAGAAAGTGGTTACAAAGTTAGTGGGCGAGAATTTAAAATATACCAAGGCCAAATATAGGGAGAAATTGAAATTAGACCTCAAGCATGAACACCCTCCCATGGTTCTGGAGAAAGAGTGGAAGGACCTAATAGAGGATTCAAAGGATAACTTGTTTAAAAAATAAGGAAGAAATCCACAAGTTGATCAAGAAAGGTACAACAAATGTGATATTATTAGTGAAATATGCTCATTTATGTTTTTCTTTCTTGTTTTAAGTAACAATTCCTATATCTAATATTTTCCAAAAGTTCCATATATAGGCTACCTGACACCTCCAAAGAAACCAAGGCTATAATGGAAAAGCACGGGAAGCATAAAATAGGCTAGGGTGGCTATGGAAAACTAAAAGCCGAAATTGTAATAATTAAATGATTAACTGTGGTTAATATTTATTTCACAGTAGCGAACAAATATTTGTTTTTGTTATTGGTAATTTTAATGGTGTTATGCATTGCAATTAAATATGTTTGACACTGCTGCCACCAAGGAGGACCTAAATCTTGGTTACAAGCATGGTTTTAAAAGTGTGATAGAATATAGGAAAATCTTGGGGCTGACTCCAATCTCCCTGGCCACGTAGGTAAATAAAATGAATAAGGAAACTGCAGTAGCATGCTTGTAAAGTCTATCTATATTTTATTATATCACCCTTAACTAAGTATTTATGTTTTTTTTCAAGCAACAGTACAACCGCAGTAGTGAATATAGCGGTATTTATAAGACACCACATCATACAAGAGTGCACATGTCCAATGATAGGGGGGAGCAAAGTACCCATTCCAGTATGTATGCTTCAGAATTAGAAGTATTTACTATGATTGTAGATATTTATTTCCTGACTTATACTTATATATTATCTTCTTTAAATGGAAAAGAATGTAGCTCAGGATGGTGAACTGCGATAGGAACTGAGTGAACAAGAAATTAACGCACCAACTATCACAGGTACACAGACATGTAAAGAGAAATAGTGTAATGTTAATCAAAATAATGAATTAGTTATTTCAATTATATTTCAACATATCGATATGATCATTTTCGGTGTTGCAATTCATGCCCCTGCACATATGACTCAACGCGCTTCTCAGCGATGTAGAAAAAATATGGTACATGAGAGCATGGAAACAAAAACAATAGAAGGATAGGGCGTAAGAAACACAATGTCAAAGGATGATTATGATACCCCAATTCTCAATTTTGCTAATGTAAAAGAAAAAAAAATCAAAGAAAAATTAGATATATAAATTCATGACTTGTATTTGGATGTTTATTGATGTTTCTAGTATGAAACATCGTTTATATGAATTAAAACATGATGCTTCAATCATTATATGTTCATATGTTTTGATGACTATCCTAGTTATGCATGAATGTCTATATGTTTTCTATATAAACAAAAGCATTTGTTGGGTATGGGGAATTGAGAGCGATGTGAGGGGGGGGAGGGGCCATATGAGCTTCCACCTTCACGTGGTTTTCCCTGTCTAGTATAGAATAACCTATTCTCAAAACAAACAGAAGCTCATTAAGGTATGCGACCACTTAAGTTTTTTCTGGAGTATTTTACATAACTAAATGCCTCTTTATTTTCTTATATATTATTTACTCATATAAAGAATTCGTCTTTTATGATTCATGTAGGTCTTAGTGATAGAAATGCATATCGTGGAAAACTCTTATCAAGTTGTATGGGCTAATATATCTGGCGAAAGGACAATGATAAGGTAAGGGTTTTAACGTGTTTTTTTAAGTAAGCTTTATACTAGTAAAAGTTCACAATCCTCTAGAAAGGCTAGAATTGCATTTTTGGTAGACAAGCATGAATTTGTTTAACAAATTATGAATCATAGACTGTGGGAGAAACCTTTTTTTGTATTCTTACATTGACCAATACAACTATAAAAAAACTTTAGTACAAAATCTTAACCACACGCGCACACACACACACATATGAACCCTAAGTAAATAAATGAGAGAAGAGAAAGGGAGAATATGTACTGATAGGAGTGAATGAAGATAATAATATGAATAATGGAGTGGAGAGTGCACTCTATCTTAGTTTAATGATACTTTCATCCAATGTGTCTCATGCCATATTTTCAATCTCTCTCATTTGATCATAAGGGTATCTATAGGGCCTTACGTTGGCATAGATACTACATGGTGTAAGTTTAATGGCAAAGATCTCATGAAAAAGGAAACCTTGTGGGAATTTCTTGAAACACCATGTCATGCTTATTGAAGTTATGTTTATCTCTAAAGGAACATTTCCTACTTTATGTTGGGATTCTATTCAATGAATATTAACAATAACTCCATTAACATGTTTTGAGGAGCTCCTCCATTTTATGTGAGATAATGACTTGAATGGGTAGAGCCTTTAGGCCATTAATTACCCATGGTTCATGCACATTGTACCCAATTATTTAATCCATTGAACCCCCAAAACCACCCTTTCAATAACAATGGAGTAAATGTAAATTGATAATTTATAATCTACTTAGTTTAATGTTGTGGAATTTTCCTCCATTTACAATCACCACTTGAAAGTTTATAAATGGGTGCATAACACAATTCAGTTTGTATACCATATTTTTGTTAATGAAGGTGTGGGTACTACCTAAGTAGATAAGTACTATGACATTTTGGTTGTTGATGTATCCTACAATTTTAACGGTTTTAGGCATGTCGATATCTTTGAAGGAATTCATCAATATGGTGTAAAATTTTGCTTCATTATTTAATGAGCACTCAAACTATTCTCACGGATCCTACTGAGGTTCCTCTTCATCCTTTTTATTATTCTTGAGGTCAATAGTATTTATTTTGAACATTGTTTCCACCAATACCATTTTTTATTACACCCAAAGAAAAATCCCTTAGCTCGTATCTCTTCCATTTCCTTTATCATGTTATGGCGTTCTTATGCATGTTTGTGTTATTTAGAACATATCTATCATTACTTCAGGCCATGGATCCTATGAGAGACTTATGTTTATATACATTATTAGATTCAATATAACAAGCTAACCTGATGGATTTGACCATAATAGTTGGGACCTATATTCTAATTTAAATGTTGGGTTACATCATTTAAGCCATGAAAGTAAAGACCTTGTTAGAATCTAGATATGCACCTTTGTTTTTTAGGCACTAACTATTGCAAAAGTTATATATCCAAAGGTTTTTCTTATATAACATTTCATGAGAATGATGGGGTCCATTAAACCTTGATTTTGTCGAGGTTTATGTTCATTAAATGTTTAAGCTCTCTATTGTTCCTTACTTCTAAATTAAATGGATATTTGTTGGACAATAAAGGCATCATCACATAATCTTTTTGTTGAGAGTGAAATTACATTATGGGTATGCACTCTTAAATTATTCATGCTCCTTTCAAACCCTTATAGCATCCACGAGGCTGATATTGAATATGGATGACCTAACCTATCATCGTCAATAATCCTAGCAAGTGTATGAGCTAGATAATTGTCTTAGGTTTGTGCCTATTGGCTGGAATATGTCATGTGGTCATGTACGATCTAGCTACTTGTATGAGGTCTATACCTATTGGTTGGTAGGAATTCGAGTGCATATGAGTTACAAATATAAGTCCCTTTTATATTACTAAGGCCTATTTTCATTCATGAAGCCTAGCATGCCAGCTACATACCTATCATTGAAGGGAAAAATAACTTATTAAAATTTATATCTTATTTTTCCCTTTCATGTCATGATTTTATTATTGACTTGTTATCTATACAAACCGCCAAGAAGATTCATATTTCATAATCAATGACCGACAGTTAGGCCTCAGGAAGAAGAAGGATTCATAAGAGAAACTCCTTTCAGAATATCTTCAACTCCCAGGTATCAAACTATATTTTTTGGTTTATGTTATGCATGTAATAATTTTGGACATAAAGTTATGAATTGCAGAGCTAACAACAGGAACATAAAAAACTTTGAAAGTCATACCCAAAACAGTTATCTAAGAAGACCCAGTGAAACAAAGAGAAGAAGTTACATAAGGTTTGAATCATAGAGCAGTGAAGTAGAATGATACAAGTGTAACAACTTTGGACATAAGGTCAAATATTGTAGAATGAAAGTTCCTCCCAGATAACTAAAATAAAACAACAACAGTCACAAATAGGAACCTCATAAGAGAACATGGATAAGAAAGTAGAATCAATATAGCAATGAAGAATGCACACTCTCTCTACAAGATAAGAAAAAGAAACGTGGTTTGTATGTTGACAGTGGTTATTCAAAACACATGATAGGTAATAAATACATGTTTCATACATTAAGAAAGGAAAGAGATGGATCAGTTGCCTTCGAAAATGATGATTCAGCTAAAAGCATTGGAAAAGGCACACTGAGAATTGGAAACAAGAATACCAAGGTAGAAAATGTTCTACTAGTAGAAGATATGAAACATAATCTTCTAAGTGTGAGTCAAATGTGTGAGAAAGGTCATAAATTTAGTTTCAATTCACAAAAGTGCAAGATAAAAAAGGAAAATCGATTGCAACAACTGCAATAACTTCAAGCAACATATATGCATTAAGTGAAATTGAAAATGAAAAGTGTTATGTAGGAAAGGTAGATGAAAGTTGGCTATGGCACAAAATAATGGGCTGCATACACTTTGATAACCTTTTCAAAGTTAGCAAAAAGGAAGCAGTTAGATAAATGCCCCAGATTGTGAAACCAACCAAGACTTTATGCAAGCATTGTCAACAAGGAAAGAAAACAAAGACCAGGTTTAAATCAAAGGGATATGCAATGACAAGACCACTATAAATTGTGCATACTGATACAGTTGGACCAACTACAACAAAGGGTTTAAAAGGTGAGAAATACTTTATGTTATTAGTTGATTATATTACAAGAATGACTGCAGTTTTATTTCTCAGGAATAAGTCAGAAGCTTTTGAAAACATCAAGGTCTACAAGGAAATGGTTGAAAATGAAATGGATTCAAAAATAAAATGTTTGAGGTCTGATAATGGAGGAGAGTTCACTTCAAAGTAATTTATGGACTATTGTAGGAGGTATGGAATAAAATGGCAGTTCTCCATTTGTAGGACACCTCAATAGAATGGAGTTGTTGAAAGAAAGAACATGACAATACAAGAAATGGCTCAAACAATGTTAATGGATTCCAAATTGACAGACATCTTTTGGACACATGCACTGCATGAAATGGTTCACATTCAAAACAGACTAATTCTCAAAAACAACACTGACAAAACTCCCTACAATCTATGGAAAGGAAGACCAGCAAATGTGAAGCACTTCAGAGTATTTGGAAGAAAATGTTACATCAAAAGAGAAGATGGAAGAATGGGAACATTTTACTCTCATGTGGACAAAGGAGTACTTGTTAGTTACTCAAGTACAAGGAAATCATATAAGTGTTACAATCTGAGGTTGAAAAAAGTTGTGGAAAGAATCAATGTAACAATTGATGAAATAGGTGGATAAGAATTAAAGGAAGAAGAAAAAGAATCAATGGAACAACTTTACGAAGAAGAAGCAGAAGATGAAGAAGAAGTATAAGGGGAGGATGAAGAATTGGATCAAATAGAGAAGAATGACACTTGGGAATTGGTTCCAAGACCAAAGAATAAGAATGTGATTGGCATAAAGTGGATATTTAGAAATAAATTGAATGAAGAATGGACATGTTACAAGGAACAAAGCTAGATTGATATGTAAAGGATACATAGAGGTTGAAGGAATCGAGTTTGCAGAGACATTTTCTCTAGTTTCCAGAATGGAAGCAATCTGATTTCTTTTAGCTTATGCTTGCTCCAAGAATATTAAAGTATATCAGATGGAAGTAAAATCATCTTTTCTGAATGGGGAACTTGAAGAAGAAGTCTATATTGAAAAACCAAAAGGATTTAAGTTGTCAGAGAACGCAAATTATGTGTGTAAATTGAAGAAGGTTTTGTATGGTATAAAACAGGATCCTAGAGCATGGTAGTCTAGAATGGATGAATATCTACAACAGGCAGGGTTCAGAAAAGGGAGTGTAGATAGAAATCTCTACATCAAGGTAACTCAAGATAGTATTTTATTAATTGAAGTTTATGTTGATGATATTATTTTTGGAAGCAATGATGACAGGTTAAGACAGAAATTTGCAAAGGATATGAAAAATGAATTTGAAATTTCATTACTCAGAGAACTATCCTTCTTTCCGGGTTTTCATATATGTCAAAGAAAAAAAGGAATTTTTATTTCTCAAACTAAGTATATCAAAGAAATGTTAAATAGGTTTGGAATGGAAGATTGAAAACCAGTTACCACTCCTATGAAAACCAGTTGCAAGTTGAGAAAAGATGATGATTCAAAGTCTACAAACCAAAGGAAAATACATGTCAATGATTGGTAGCTTACTATATGTGACAACATCTAGACCAGATGTAATGCAGGAAGTTGGACAAGTGGCATGATTTCAAGTGGCACCAAAGGAAACACATGTCTTAGCAGTGAAGAGGATTTTCAATATCTCAAAGAAACATAAGATTTTGGATTATGGTATCCAAAAGGAAAGGATCTATCACTTATTGCCTACACATATGTATATTGGGAAGGTTTCCTTGACAAGCGACGAAGCACTAGTGGAGCAGCGCTCTACTTAGGTGAGTGTTTAGTATTTGTTGGGTATGTGTTATATTCTTTTCATGAGTAGTAGTTTTTGCGTTGTGCTAGGTGTGCAGGGGTTCATGGGAAGCCCTCCTGAGAAAAAAAATTCTTCCTTGAGAAACGTGTCACATATTTAGGTGGTTTTTCGACACATGGATTCCTTTCTGATGGTTTTCTATTTTCGGTTAAGGAATTAGGGTTGTGGACTAATCCAGGTCATTGGGTTAGGGTTTTGGATGTCACTGGATCCTATATGTATATTGTATTGTAAACAATGTAACACTATGAATGAATATAAAACATGTTGGTTTTCCCATTTTGGGTTTCCAAGGGAAAAATATTTGTGTAATGTTTGTATTTTCCATTTTATCTTTTCTGTTCTTTTACTAAAAAGTTTTTTGTGGTAAATATTGTACAAGGTTAAAATATACATTTGGTATCAGATATTTGTTGGCTTCAGGGGGAGGGCTTTGTGGTCAAGGGTTTGGATCGGGACTGTGATAAGCCTTGTTACAATGGGAGATCTATGGTATTGATTTTTTAGGTGAAAGGAAATGGAAAGAAATTAGAAGATGGAGATCGAGAAGTTTAATGAGCAAAGTTTTGAGTTGTGGAAGCTCAAGATGGAAGACCTGTTGATGGAAAGAGATTAGTGGATTGCAATAGATCCATGTACTGCACCTATAGGAACTTCATCATATGACTAGAAAAAGTTAGATCAGAAGGAAAATAGAAAAATCTGACTGTGTCTCTCCAATTCATTATTACTGAATGTGTCAGAGGAAGTTACAACCAAGGATTTATGGGAAATGTTGGGGAAGTTGTATCAGTCTAATTCAATAATAAAAAAACTATTCCTAAGAAATAAGTTGTATAACCTAAGGATGAGAGATGGAGACTTTTGGCAGAGCATTTGAATGCCTTCAATACTGTGGTAAGTCAGTTAGTATCTGTTGAGATTAAAATTTTAGATGAAGATAAATGTATTGGTTCATTGTGTTCTTTACCATACTCGAGGGATAGTCTAGTTTTGGCCATAGGTAGTAATAAAAATTAATTAAAGTTTGATGAAGTGGTCTCATCCCTATTGTCAGAGGAGATGAGATGGAAGAATATGGAAGGACAGAGCACATATGCATTATTTGCAAGAGGATGTTCCCTGGAAATAAATAGATCTAAGTTATCAAGTGGGAGATCTAAGTCTAAGGGTAGATATAAATCTCCTTGAAATTTTGTAAAGGTATGTTGGAGATGTGGAAAAGAAGGGCACTACAAGAAGCAGTGTGGATCCAAAGTTGAGAAAAAGAAGGGATCTGAAGAATCTCCTTCTACAGAAGAAAATACCTCCAAGGAAAAAGGAGGGGATGTGTACTTGGATTATTCAAGAACACATGCAGATCATGAGGAATGGTTGGTTGAATTAGGTGCATCATTTGATATGACTCCCCACAGGGACTGGTTCTGTGAATATGAAAGGTATGATGGAGGTAATGTTTTCTTAGGTGATGACTCGACAGCCAAAATCATAGGTTGAGGAAAAGTCAATTTGAGGCTCATAGATGGAAGGATTAGAAAACTGCCTATTGTTCTGCACATGCCAGGTTTGGCCATAAATTTGATTTATGTAAGAAAAATGGATTATGCAAGGGTAAAAACCATATTTGAAAAGTAAACCTACAGGATGGTTCAAGGATCAATGGTGTTGCTAAAGGGAGTTCAGTTTGGAACTATGTATAAGCTACAAGGAATCACTATTAGTGATGGGTGTAATAGTTCCATCGTTCTCGATATTGGATTTGAAGAAGAAAGAACTCCTATAATCTCTGGAGAAAAGGTTATGTTGTGGAATCAAATACTGGGGCATATTGGAGAAAAGGATATTCAACTACTACATGGTAAAGGTATGGTTGAAGGTATGTCTAACTTCTCTATGGATTTTGATTTCTATGAACATTGTCTATATGGGAAGAAAAATTGGGTAAGATTCCCCTCTGGTGCAACGAGGGAAGAAGGAATTTTATAGCTAGTTCACAGTGATGTTTTTTGACCTATGTCGGCCCCATCATTGGGAAAATTTGGGTACTATCTCTCATTTATAGATTAATTCTCGAGGAATACTTAGATATATTTCCTCAGGAAGAAATATGAAGTATTTGGCAGGTTTAAAGAATTTAAGGCTCTTGTTGAGAATCAAACAGAGAAAATAATTAAGGCGTTTAGGATAGATAATGGAAAAGAGTTATGCGGGAATGAATTTGAAGAATTATGAAATAAGTGTGGTATAGAGAGGAAGAATACTACTCCTATAGAAAGGAATAATAATACACACCTCAAAAAAATGGACTATCATAAAGGATTAACAAGACATTGATGGAAAAATCAAGGTGCATGCTCAGTGGTGCCAGGTTAGGGAAAGAATTATGGGCAGAGGTAGTGGGTACTACATGTTACATGTTCGATAGATCACCCTCATCAATGTTGGATGAAAATACTCCACAAGAGGTATGGACTGGTAAGGAACCTTCTCTCACACATCTCAAGGTATTTGGTTGTGATGCATATGTTCATGTTCCAAAGGAAAACAATAGTAAGCTAGATAAGAAGGCTAAAAAGTCTATCTTTATTGGATATAAATATGGTCTCAAAGGTTATAATATTTTGAACCTATAAATTATGAAGGTAGTGTATAGCCGAGATGTGGTATTTAGAGAAATGAAGGATGTTGTTAAACATGAAGTCCTACCAAGTAAGGAAGAACCACAAAAAACGGAGTTTGATTTAAGCATGATGAATCAAACTCTACAAAAGAACATGAATCAGAAGAAGAAGATCATCATACTCAAGTATTGAGGAGATCGGTTCGAGAAAAAAGGATGCTAGAAAGGTATACTCCATCTGATTTACGTTCAAATTTTTCTTTGTCTATTACTGTTGTTGGGTATTTTACCCTACGGACTAATAAGCTAGGGTTCTAAGCCTATATGCAGATCATGACCCTTCAGATTTAACCTTTAACCTTCTACCCAAAATCTCAACC
>JZKD02S0293787.1:631280-641763 GCA_000966675.3 Picea glauca | reverse complement strand
GATTTGGGTTTCCACGTAAAACACTGGTGTACTGTGTATGTGTATGATTGTTCATTTGTTCATTGCTTATTTACTTTGCAGTTATTGGATAATAATGCTTCATTGATATAACACTCGGATTATATGGTTAAATTGCTCTATTACTGATTCACCCCCCCTCTCAGTGATCCAACAGGGTTGATTTAAGGGTTTATGGTATTTGTTTTATGGATAGAGTGATAAATTATTAGACAACTTTTGATGGTTATATTGGTGTATGTCTTTGGTATATGGTTGCGGTACATGTTGGATACATGGTTGAGACAAGTAGTTGATGAGTTGTCACATACATGAGGTGTATAGTTGATGATGTTGGTACATCTTAATGAGTCATAGTTGATGTGCAGTCGATACATGGTTGATTCATGGTACATGTTGGTTCAGGTTATTGGTACAAGTTGTTTGGTGCAGGTTTATTGGTACATGTTGTTATAGGTTATTGGTATAGGTTGACTGTGACACGTTGACACTGGAAGTGGTTGATTTAGTGATAGTGACAAGTTGTCTACATTTGGAATTTATATTTCAGGGCGGTTGGACCGGGCAGAGAGAGGTGGTTGTAGCCACCTTCTGGTTATAGCCGAAAAAAATAGGGGGTTGTAGCCACCTTTTGGTTGTAGCTAGAGAATTAGGGTCTTGGAGCTTCCCTTAGGTTATAGCGTGAGAAACTAGGGTGTTGGAGCCTCCTTCTAGTTGTAGCTGGAAAACAAAGGAATTTGGTGCTTCTAATGAATGTAACTCTTAAATACATATAAGAAAAATCATTACGTGGTTTTCTCCCGCTTTGGGTTTCCACGTAAAACATTGGTGTATTGTGTATGTGTATGATTGTTCATTTGTTCATTGTTTATTTACTCTGAACCTATTGAATAATAATGCTACATTGATATAACACTTGAATTATGTGGTTGAAAAGGATTGGATTTCTCTATTACTTATTCACCCATCCTCTCAGTAATCCAACACCTCACACTTCTCCAACATCCAACGACGGTGTTCCACTCCATAACTCCGGGCTTCGGGACTTTTGGATCCTAATAACCACTAAATTATTAGACTATCGAACGTCAAATTGGTGAATGGCGGAGATCCACAGATGTGTATTCAACAACGAACAGTACAGATTAACTATGCGTTTCGGGACTTTGGTACTTTTCACGCCAAAGAAAATTTCACTCACAATCCTCCGGATAGCCGAATTTTTGAATACTTGATAATCTGTGACACATGTACCTGAAAACCAACGATCCATATTGACTCCAGAATTTGAGGCTTTGAGGAATTATTAATTATGTGGAACAACAACAAACTGCTCCCAGTGATCTACGGTGTATATTTACTTTGGGGCTTCGGGATTTAGGGTTTTGTATCCTTTACAAAAAATGACTTAAAACTACTAAAGAAACGAAGTTCAAATCACTTGGGGGTTTAACGTCTGCACTTCTTTCCTTTAATCCAATGGATTTGAGGGATTCTTATACTTCCCAAACAGATCTCGTTCGCTCACTTTTAAACAAAGAGATTTATCCTCTTTTGGGGGACTTATTCTTGCTATCCCTCCTCAGGATTTGTCACTTGAATGACTTGGACTCAAGCACACACCTTGTGCTCCCCTCCTGATATTTTATCTTGAAATAATCAAACCTTGGTGCATGCGTTTTGATTCCCTCCTTGGCTTGGGACTTACAGAAGTCTCCTCCACACTCCTTGCACTATCTCTCCTTTACTCTTCTTCAACACTTAACAAAATGTTGACTCTATGCACTCTTTGTATTGGTCTCCTCTCTTAAATTTAATACTACTATGAGTATAGGTGCACTCTTTGCACTCTCTCTGCGTAAACTTACACAATCTCTCCTAATATTCTAAACCTGTAACGGTTCGGCCTCTGCACTCCTTGTGTGGGCATTGTGCACTCCTTGCACCGAGATTTCAGAAGAGAAACAATTGAAAATTAAATTAACAATAAGGATTCATTCAACCAACCATTTATATGCACACACACATAAACATAGAGATAAATAACATAGCATTTACCCAGTTATCCAAAGACAAGAAAGCTAATAAATTTGAAAGCAATTCTCTTCTTTTATATTCCTTTAGCAAGTATTTACAAGAATTTCAATAGCTCTCTGCAAATTTCATGTTCTTCTCTCAAAAATTACTAAAAACCTCTTTTGGGCATAGATTACATTGATTAATACATGAGAGGGTTTCCCGAGCCTTCCGTCCAGACTATTTTAGTGCTTTCATATCATAATTAAAAGCATCCCACTACTAGGCTTATTACAATAAATGAAATATTACACTCTAGATATGAGTTAACGCTCAAAATGTTTACAATCCTACAAACATTAAAGGAAAATACAATCCCCTAGAGAACACACAATGGATCAATATTCAAGATCTCATGGGATCTTTAATTACAATGCTTTAAAAATTTAAAGTGAAGTGCCCTCCTTGAAATCCAGACCAGTTAAGTGCATTGTGCTGGATGTTGAGTCATCTTCCACTATGCCTCTTTAAATGACAATGATGATCCTCCTGCATCACAAAGTAGAGAAACCCAGGTGAGGTTCATGGAGTGGCGTCGGAAAGATTCATGTTGTAACCTCCAAACTTGTTATTAATAAAAGAGAAACTCCTTGTCCTGGATATTTATGTCTCTATGTTTATGTTTATGAATGTTTTTCATGAATAACTAACCCTTTATATGATCTTGGTAGTTGTGCATATGTTGTCATAGTTTGTTCTATGAATTTGTTTTAGGCCAACTTTGGGAGGAGGCCTGCGATCTTGGAATGGACAACAATGAGAAGGGATATACAATAGAAGGGAGGACTTAAGGTACATATTTCGATATTCTCTCCCTTCCCTTAACTATCATTAGTTTTTTGTTAGATTTGAGGTAAAGTAGAACCATTTCTATCTTTTTAGGTGTCAAGGCTCTTCCTGGTCACTAAACCTAGATTAGGTGGGGGGTTCCCCATAGAAACAAGGAGGAATGAATAAGATAAATCCTCTTACCTTTGATGGTGATCACACTAAAGATAAATATGGGGAGACCTAGTTGTTGGGTATGAGGAATTAATTCCAACTACATAACTATTGTGCATAGGAAAAAGGGATAATTTCCATCTATCATACAAAAGGAAAGGCATCAATGTGGTTGGATCGTCTTGTGAAAGTGAAACAAAAAGATGAGAATGCATTTACTTTGAGGGATTTCAAGAGGTGTTTCCAAAAGAAATAATTAACCAAGTGGTACTATGACAAGAAAATGAACGAGTTCTTCGAACTCAAGCTTGGGAGTATGAAAATAGATGAGTATGAAATAATAATTTTTGAGATACTAAATTATGTTACATTCATCAAGGATGATCAAGTTAAAATTCAGAGATACATGAGTGAGTTGTCTTTAGTTATCAATGAAAAGATACATTATGATGACCCTAATACATTGGAGGAAACTACAAGACACACTAAGTGTATTTATGAGAAGCAAAGGGGAAGATAGACTTTCCAAAAGGCTTGGGAAGACAATATTAAAAGTAGGGTGGAATAGAGGAAGAAGGGGGCTAAGACATTGTTTTTTGGAAATAATACTACAGGACCACCAAATATCCAATATCCCATAATGTTAGAGACAGTGGGGAAAAATCCTTGGAAGCAATGTATTCAGTGTTGTAATTATGGAAGAGATCATATGTGTAAATATTTCCCTAAAAAAGGTGATAAATCGAGGACTGCACATAACATACAATAAGATGTGATAGTTCAGTACATGGGCATAATTGTGCCAAGGATTTAAGCATCTCTGGATAACAAGTAGTTTGAGTTTTAGTCGCACATTATCGAGGTGGAAGGTAAGATTAATGACCAACCTATTGCTATTTTAATTGACTCAGGAGCTAGTAATACTTATCTAGATCCTAAGATGCTGGAAATATTCCATTTTCTGAAAAGAAAGCATTGAAAACCTTAGTTTGTTTAGTTATCTACAGGACAAAAAACAAAAATTAATGATATGGTTAAGGCATGTCTAATGGAGATGAATGGACTACACACACAGGCTGATTTGATAATCATACCTTTGGTTTTGTATGATTTCCTCATTGGTATGAATTGGTTGGATGAGCACTATGTTTTCCTAGACTGTTATAATAAATAATTTACTTTCTTGTATGAGGGAGGGAACTTAATAATAGTTCAAGGAATTCCAAGAGTTGTAACTATCAGAGAAGTTTCATCCTTGCAATTGAAGAAAATATACATGAAAGGATGTAAAGTATTTGTAGTGCACATAGAAGAGGAACCTAAGGATATAGTGCCAAGTTTTGAATACTGTGCAATATTGAAAGAGTATGAATATTTCTTTAAATAGATACTGACATTGCCTCCAAAAATATATATTGATTTTTCTATAAATATCATGCATCGAGAAACACCTATATACAATAATCCTTATAGGGTGAGTACGCCATAGTTGAAGGAGTTTCATATGCAACTTGAATATCTTTTGAAGAATGAGTATATATGCCCAAGTGTGTCTCCTTGGGGTGTGCTAGTTTTATTTGTGAACAAGGATGGAACATTGAGACTTTGCATTGACTTCAAGAAATAGTGAAGAACGAGTATCCTTTTCCAAGGATAGATGACCTCTTTGATCAATTGCAGGGTGCGTAGATATTTTCAAAGATTGATCTCAGATATGGATATCACCAAGTGAGAATAAAATAGGAGGAGAATAGTAAGACTTCCTTCAGAACAAGGTATGGTCACTATAAGTTTATAGTGGTGACATTTGGGTTTTCGAATGCATTAGTTGTCTTCATGTGTTTGTTGAATGGAGTTTTCAGAAGTTATTTAGATCAGTTTGGCATTGTATTTTTGGATGAAATACGTATTTACTCAAAGTCTAAAGAGGAGGATTAGCAACACTTGAGGATGGTATTGCAGGTATTGAGGGAGTATGAAATTTATGCAAAGTTGAGCAAGTGTTCATTTTCTCAGCGATGGATTCATTATTTGGGTCATATTATTTCTAAGGAAGGAATATTTTTGGATCCAGAAAATAAAAAAGCCATCGAGGAATGGCCGACACCAAGAAATGTCACAGAGGTAAGGTCCATCATGGGACTGGCAAGGTACTAAAAAAGGTTTATTGAAGGATTTTCATAGATTGTGCATCCAATTACATCTTTGTAAGAGAAAGGTTCATAATTTGAATGTACTCTGGATTGTGTAAGGAGTTTTCAAGACTTGAAGAGCTTGTTGAAAAGTGTGCCAATTTTGAGAATTGTTGATCTTGATATAGACTTCATTGTGTGCATGGATGCGTGCAACGAAGGGCTCGATGGAGTTCTGAGTTAGAATGGACATATAGTGTGCTATGATTCAGGGAATTTGAAAGAATATGAAAGGCTATATGCTACTCATTACTTTGAATTGGAAGCCATAGTGCATGTCTTGAATATGTGGCAACATTATATCATGGGTAAAATATTTGAGCTAAGGACATACCATAGTGGTTTGAAGTATATATTTGAACATCCAAGCTTAAATTCCAAAAAACGCAGGTGGTTATAATTCCTCAGTGAGTGTGACTTTGACATAAATCATATCAAAGGAAAAGAGAACAAGGTGGTTGATGCACTCAGGAGGAGGGCACATGAGATGCATGCTACAACCATTAGCATGTATAAATTGGATTTTTTCCACAATTTTTTAGAAGTTGCAAAATATGATCTACGTTGTGTGGGTATAAAGGTGACTTTAGAGAAAGGTATGTCACAACAAAAGTTGGAAAGTTATGAGCTAGTAGAGGATGGGATCCTCATGTATAGGCATAGAGTATATATGTCAAATGACTAGGAGTTGAAGAGCCTAATATTATCATAGATACATAAGGTTCCTTATGTGGGACATCTGAGTTACCAAAAGACAATTTTTACAGTCAAGAAGCTATACTTTTTGTCTAGTATGAAAAATGAAGTTACGTATTTTATTGCTAAATGTATTGAATGTCAAAAGCTCAAGGATGATCACATACATCTAGTTGGTTTACTACAACCTTTTCTCATTCCTGAGTGGAAGTGGGAGGTTATTACCATGGATTTTATAACTAAGTTTCCTAGGAATTGTAAGTAGCATGATTCTAGGACAAGCTTCCTAAAGCTTCCCAGTTGTTCCAGTGAATTCAGTGCACAAGGCGGCCAAAATTACTAAGATATACAAGAAATAAATTTCCAAGTTGCATGGTGTACCTAAGACAATTGTGTTTGACAGAGATTCCAAGTTCACCTCAAACTTTTGGAAAGGGTTATTCAAGGGATTTTGAACAAATCTAAACTTCAACACAACATATCACCTAGAGACAGATGGACAAACAAAGAGGGTAAATTGGGTGATTGAAGATATGCCCAGAATGTATGTGATGGATAAGACATAAAAATGGGAAGACTACCTTCATTTGGTAGATATCGCTTAAAATATTGGGTATCGAGCATATTTAAATATGAGCCCATTTGAATCACTTTATGGTAGAAAGTGCAACATGCCAGTGAGTTGGGACAACCCAGTGGATTGCGCAATAGTTGGCACAAATTTACTCTAGAAAATGGAGGAGAAGATGGTAAAGATAAGGTAGAATTTAAAGGCTTCCTAAGACGGGAATAAAAGTTGAGCAGATAAAGGAATAACCCACATAGAGTTTAAAGTGGGTGATCACATGTTTTTGAAAGCGAAGGCCATGCGCATTTCCCTGAAGTTGCAAAAATTTTCTAATTTATAAGCATGCTACTATGGGCCATTTTAAATCCTTGATAGGATTGGCCCCGTCACATATATGTTTTCATTTCATGTATCCTTCTGTATTCATAATGTTTTCCATGTGGCATTTCTTAAAAATTATGTATGTAAGGTTAATCATATTATTGATTAGAATGTGATTCAGGTGGATCCAGAAGGAAATTTTCAAGTGCATTCGGTTTTCATATTGGATCGGAAAATCAAGAATATTTGGAATCAATCCATGGAGCTAGTAAAGGTCCAATGGGCCTAGTACGTACCTAAGGATGCAACCTGGGAGTGGGAGGATGCTATGCGGGTAGAGCATCCACATATTTTTTAAGTTTTTTGAAATTTTGTATGTACATATGTATATCATGCACTAAGGACAATGCATAAATAAGGGGGGGGGGGGGATGTAATGTCCCTTGTCCAAAACCCTTTGTAATTGTACATATAGTATAGTGAGTCATTGGTACCAAATGTAAATGTAAATGTGCATTTAGGCTAGTGACTCGTTGGCACTAAGTTTTGATGTTGTGTGCAGGTGAGTAGTGCGCAGACAATTTTTATCAAAGATAGGGTGCACATATTTCATAGTGTTGTGCACACACATTTCACAGTGTTACACACACTTGGGTAAGTGTGTGTTAATGACTTGGGATTGTCTGCAAAACTGAGTTATATATGTGTATATATATGGTTGTATATGTATTGAGGATGAAGAGTCTGTGTGATTATGAGGTTGGTGAGTCAGGACGCAAATAGGTCAATGCACCTATCCATGAAAATGTAATCATAATTATTAATATAATATTACATCCATGCGCGTAAACAAACTCAGATGAAAAGAGATGGGGTGATGACTCCACCAGAAAATGGAAAGAGGGGAGAGATGTAAGTCTTAGGGAATATTTTATAATATTTTCGGAAAAGTGTAATGTAGGATAATTATTTTATCCTAAGTTCTCGGGGTAGGGAATGTTGGTTGTGGGGCCTGATTATCTTCCAAATTCATAGGTATTTGTTTTCAACCATGTTTATACCCCATGAAAACTTTAAACCTTGAAAGAATGTACACTCCTCCATGCAGGGGAGTGCAGAGGGGAGTTACCCCTTTTGCGGAGTCCAGAGGCAAGCAGGCCCCTGACATAGGTTTGGGGGAGAAGCCCCAGAAGGAAAAATTTCCTTCTAAATGTATATTGTAATTTCATGGTAAATTTGGACCATTCATCATAAGGTTGTAGATATGATGGTAGAAGTTATGTTAGGGTTTTTTTCCCTAGAAGGAAACCCTCTTTTATGAGGGAAATGTATTGCGGCTATTTATATTTGCGTATATTTTATTCTTAGTGAGGAGTCTATGAGAGAAAGAAGAGGAAGTTACAATGGGTGTGTTGTAGGTTGTATCCCTTCATTTGTTGGATAATAATAAAGAAAGGACTTGAAATTTCTCTAGTGGATGTAGCCCACACTGGATGAACCATGTATATATGTGTCTCTATTGTATTGTGTATCTTATGTGTTTTATTTTTGCATTTGTTTTATTTTATTTCTTCACGATCCTATTTTTCTAACAACTGGTATCAGATAAAAAGGTAACTCACAGGAAAAGAGGGTTCCTGGTTCGAGCGGGAGCAATGGTGGAAGATGGAAAGTTTAGGGTCAAGAAATTTAACAACCAAAACTACCAATTAGGGAAGATGAAGATGGAAGATTATTTATATCAAAATGATCTATTCCTACCATTGGGTGGAATAGAAAAGAATCCAATGGCCATGAAGGATGAAGAATGGGAGGTTCTTGACAGAAAGGCTCTAGGAACGATACGGTTGAGCCTGGCAACATTGGTGGCTTTCAATATTTCGAAAGAAAAGACAACAAAGGGGCTTTTGGATGCATTGGATAAACTGTATGAAAAACCCTCGGTGTCCAATAAGGTATTTCTAATGAAGAGATTATTTAATATGAAGATGTCAAAAGGTGGGTCTATTGCAAATCATTTAAATGAATTTAATACAATTAATAAACAACTAAGTTCTGTAAAAGTGGACTTTGATGATGAGGTCAGGGCTCTTCTAATATTGTGCTCTTTGCCAAAAAGATGGAATGGCTTGGTCATGGGTGTAAGTAACTATGTATTTGGTTCAAACACATTAAAATTTGATAATGTTGTTGGTGTTATCCTTAACAAGGAAATGCGATGGAAAAGCATAGGTGAGACATCAGATAATGTGTTAAACATGGAAAACAGGGGAAGACAAAAGGATAGAGGAAATACCAGGAATTCTAGGAAGGGAAGATCCAAATCCATATTTGGAAAGATATATTGTTGGAATTGTGAGAAGAAAGGACATTTGAAGAAAGACTACAGAGATCCAAAGAAAAAAAGAGATGGAAAAAACGAGAAAAATCAGGAATCAAATATAATAGGTGATGTGTTACAAGATGATTTGATTCTTTCTATAGATAATATTTTTGAGTCTTGGGTAGTAGATTTAGGGGCTTCATTTCATGACACACCCCATAGGAAACATTTTTTATATTATGTTCAAGGTGATTTTGGACAGGTTCATTTGGGTGATGATGCACCATGTAAAATTGTTGGAATGGGAAAGGTAAGAATAAAGAAAAGCAATGGAAACCAATGGTTGTTGAAAGAGGTAACACATGTTCTAGATCTAAGGAAAAATATAATTTCAATAGAGAAGATGGTAAGTGAAGGTTATATATGAATATTTACAAATAAAGTGTGGAAGGTCACCAAAGGATCATTGATGATAGAAAAAGGAGAGAAGGTAGGTTCATTGTATTTATGTACTGGTAATACTGACTCTTCTATCTATTTAGCTTCTACGGTAGTGGATAAAACACTATGGCATCATAGGATTGGACACATGAGTGAGAAGGGAATGAAAATACTTCACAAAATAAATTTGTTTTCGTATATTAAACAAATTGATTTGGATTTATGTGAGCATTGTGTTTATGGAAAACAAAAGTGAGTCAAATTTCTCAGAGTCAGAAAAGAAAAGAAGAGTGAAAGGTTAGAGCTTGTGCATACAGATGTATGGGGATCATCCCATGTATCATCTCTTGGTGTCTCTGATTATTATGTTACTTTTATTGATGATGCAACTAGAAAAACTTGGGTTTATTGCATTCGACAAAAAACTGATGTTTTTGATACTTTTAAGAAATGGAAAGATTTGGTTGAGAATGAGACAGGAAAAAGGTTGAAGTGTCTTAGATCAAACAATTGAAGTGAATATTTCATAAAGGAGTTTGATGATTATTGTTCATACGATGGGATTCGCAGAGAGAATACATTTTCAGGAACACCACAAGAAAATGGTGTGTCATAAAGGATGAACAAGACAATCATGGAGCGTGCAAGGAGTATGTCATTGCATGTTGGTTTTCCCTTATAGTTATGGGCAGATGTTGTAGATATTGTGTTTACTTAATAAACATAGGACCTTCAATCTCTTCGGATGGTAGAATTCCAGAGGATACATGGACAGGTAAAAAGGTAAACTATTCAGTTTTCATCGGAAAAGCCACAGTATAGTCATTAGATTGTCGACGTTTCGGATCCAGATCAGGATCCATCTTCAGGACAAAGAGCCTGGGTCTTAAGAGAGACGGAAGAGCT
>JZKD02S0293787.1:582634-610276 GCA_000966675.3 Picea glauca | reverse complement strand
GTGGTTCTTATTTCCACCGCATCCATGGCCTTCAGTAGCCATATTCATGTTTCTTTCTTCCCTCTTGGCAAACTCGTTGTTGTCACTCTGCAACCGTGAGTGCTTCCAGCATCTCCTACAGCCCTCCTGACTATTTATTCATTGTTGCACACCTTGCAACAATCATCACAGACATTCAACACTCTGTCTTCTTCTTCTTCTTCTATCTATAAGAAAATTTCAGCACTCCCTGCCTCTGTCACCTACAGAAGTCAAATCCTGCTTTGATACCAAACTAATGGTGTGTATCAGAGTATTTTCTTTATCTACTCTACCTTCATCTGCCTATAGTATATAGAGAGAAAGTGGCTATGATACCAAACTGATGCATACACCTAACCTCAGTAGGGTTATGCGACCTCCCGGTCTCTGGATCGTTCCAAATTCTGAGCCAAAATAGCTCTTTGGGCTCCTATTAGAACCCTTTGAACAAATCCACAGGTCCCTTTTTCCTCTGGCATAGGCCTTGAGAAAACCTATGCACGCACTCCACTTTCGACGCTCTTTCATGTTCCGAACCAACACCTTTCGGGTTTCAAGGTTTCGAGACTCCTGCATGCAAGCTCTCCCAAACTCCTTGTCCCTCCAACTCTCGAACGTCGAAACGCTGAAAACTACCCGCGACCATGGTCCTCTTTCAAGATTTCAGAATTCATGATTTCAAGATTCCAGCTGCAGATGGTTCTTGGTCCTTCGAACTACCGGACCTCGGAATGCCAAAATCTACCCGTGACCACATCTTCTTTTCGAGATTTTTGAATTCGTGATTTCACGATTCTGGTTGTAGAAGGTTCTTGGTCCTTTGAACTCCTGGACCCCAGAATGTTGAAATCTACCCATGACCACATCTTCTTTTCGAGATTTCAGAATTTTTGATTTTGCGATTCCGCGAGTCAGGACTCCCTGTCTCACTACTCCTTCACTCTTGAACCCCTTCACTCTTGAACTCCCAGTTGTCGAAATGCTAAAAAGGGATTAATGTATCTAGCTCGTGCTATTCTTGCATCGTCTACTTTCGAGATTTCGTGACTTCGCGAGTTGAGACTCCATGTCTACTGACTCTTGGCCTCTCGAGCACCTGGGTCCCAAAATGTCATAATGACATTCCACGACAAAGCGCTACTGGTTTTCGTGATTCGGGAAACTACGATGCAAGCGTTCCCCCCTATCCTCTGTCTTTTGAATCCCCGATTCTCGAAATGCTGAAATCTCTCCCTCTCAGAGATCAATGGCCCAGTCCTCCTGGAACCGAAATTTTTTGGGCCTTTTCCCAAAACCTTGACCACTTTCCACATGTCCTCCTATGGACAGTCTTAGTACTTTCACGATTTCTGAAGACTCTTCACTCTCGGTCTCTGGGTGTCTAAATCCTTGAAATGTGGATCTCTTGACATGTGTCCTCTGAGATGGACGGTTATGATTCTTTCGGGACTTCAACAAGTCCTCTCCTTTGCTTCTACGAGGGTTAAACCTCATTCTCCTCTTTCTAGATCTGATGGATATCAGTCCTTTACACGAGATCTGATGGTCACGATCTGATCTTGTGTGCACCTCCTATGTGCACTCCTCTTGTGCACGTATCTGTGATCCAGTGACTCTCGAGTCACTGTGCTCCAATTCCAACAGTTGGCGTGATTTCGCATACCGAGAGTTCGTGATGTAATGACTCCAAAATCCCTTGCCGCTTCAAACCCCAAACTCTAAAATGTCAAAATGTCGAATTCCTAAGCTTTATCGACTATGAAAACTCAAAGGGTTTCTTGACCTTCTTCTCTCTCTGTTTCTACTCGGTGCGCTAAGGCATTATCCCTCCTAAGATTCCTTGGATTTTTTACTTAGAAGATTTCCTAAGTCTCGAAGGTTTCAACCTTTGACTCTTCCTCTTGCGAGCCCAGTTCCTTCGAGTCTCGTCCGCATTATAGAAACATTATCCCTCTTGAGCTTTGTGAACCTAGAAAACCCTGAAAGGTTTCTCAACCTGTTGTTCCTCTCTTCTGTGGCTCTGTGCACAAAGGCACTATTCCTCCTAAGATTCAGGACTTAGAATAAGTCCACCCTCGCACACTCCTTCTGCTACTGAGTATTTCTCTAAACTCAGATACGAGAAGTTTTCTTGGAAAGAAAACTCTCTATGCCCACCTGGCATTCTTTTTCCTCGATGCACACCTGGCAGAGCCTACAAAGTATTCAACAACTATGTGAGTGTCTTCTCTTCGACACTTCCCTTTCCTCAGAACTGTAAATAGAGTTCCTTCTGTGCACTCCTTGCACTCGCTCGATGCCCTCCTGGCAGAACTCTATATAACCTTCAGTGATTATTTTATCTTTGTGCCTTCCTCTGCACGGTCTTACCTCCAAGGTGTTCAACAACCTTGAGGTTTCTCCCTGGGTCTAATACTTCCTCTGGTGTGCCCTCCTAGCACATCTCTATCCAAATTCCAAAGAATTCAGAAGTGCACTCTATGCACTAGCTCAATGCATCCTGTGCATTTTCTCAATGCCCTCCTGGCAGAGCCTTTACATAATTTTCAGCAATTTTGCTTCTCCTCTCTGTGCTCTCCTCTGCACAGTTTCTCCTTTAAAGGTGTTCAACAAACTTGAGGCTTCCTCCTTGAGTCAATGACTTCATCTAGTATTCCCTCCTGGCATGTATTTGTCTAAATTTTGTAGAATTCAAAAGTGCACTACTGCACTGGTTTTCAGAGACCACAGTACTTTGTCATGCACTCTTGCATGAAACCACAAAGAATCCAAACTTGAAATCAAAGAACCCAACAGACAACAATTTCTATCTGTAACCTGCAAATGCAACCTAACACACATCTACAGCATACGATCACACATAAAGATATTCATTCATGAACTCACAAACACATGAACAACAACATGCAGGAAAAATTGCTCTATTTGTATTAATCAAGAATGCTTGATTACAATGTGTTTGAGCTCAGGCTGCAATAGAGTCTTGGCTCTCGTCTCTTCTCCCTGTTCTCTCTTCTTCTCCTCTCTTCTTTTCAGACTAACTCTACAGATACAAAGGATCTTTTTACAAAAGGGGGCTCATCGAGCTCTTCCCTCCATCCTCACCAACTCTTATTAATTTACATTCAATTTCATTGAATGGTTGTCTAGTCTGAATCATATCTAGATGTCAACCTTACAACCATTTAAGGAAAAAATTATCTAAAGCCTGCACACATGCATGGATTTTGTCTCTTCGTCCTTACAACATTTAATACAATTTAAAAATTTGAAATTTGAAAGTGAGAGGGTTGCGCCTCTCCTCTCCATTGAACGCGTGTTGGTTGGATGACGCTTGATGATGTGGAGTGATGCTCTTACATCAAAGTGCATAGAGAAGGTGTTGGAGAGGTTTAGAATAGAGAATTCAAAACTAGTTAGTACACCTTTGGCCAACCATTTCAAATTAACTAAGGAAATGTTTCCCAAGACATGGGAGGAGATAGAATACATGTCTAGGGTCCCTTATTCATCAACAGTCGGTAGTTTGATGTATGTGATGGTTTGCACAAGACTAGACATTGCACATGTAGTGGAAGTTGTGAGAAGGTATTTGAAAAATCTAGGTAAAGAACATTGGGAGGTAGTAAAGTGTATTCTCAGGTATTTGATAGGTACTACTACTCATGCATTATGTTTTGGAGGTTCAGACATTGTTCTACAGGGATATGTTGATTCATATATGGTAGGTGATAAAGATAGCAGGAGGAGCACTACATGGCATGTTTTTACTATAGGTGGAACAATAATAAGTTGGATTTCGATACTACAAAAGGTTGTTGCAATTTCAAGAATAAAAGCAGAGTATGTTGTTGCTACATAGGCTAGTAAAGAAATGATTTGGTTACATAGGTTTATGGAGGAATTGGGAAAGAAATAGGAGAATAACTTGTTGTATTGGGATAGTGAGAGTTCCATTCATATTTCAAAGAACTCATCCTTCCATTAGAATACTAAGAATATATAGCTCAGGTACCATTTCATACAATCAGTCTTGGAAGATGGACATTTGAAGCTAGAAAAGATACATACTAGCCAGAATCTTGCAGATAGGTTAACTAAGGGAGTAATTAGGGATAAAATGAGCTCCTTATCAGTTTCAGCTAGTATTCAAGCATGAAGATGAAGATGAGAAACTTTCTAGGTCCAAGAAGGTTCATAGTCCAACAGATACAACAACAATGGAGTTGTTGAGATTAGTCTCCAAGTGGGAGATTGTTGGTTGTGAAGCCTGACTATCTTTCAGATTTATAGGTCCTTGTTTTCAACCATGTTTATACCTGATGAATACTTTAAACCCTGAAAGAATGTACACTCCTCCATGTGGGGGAGTGCAGAGGGGGGTTACCCCCTCTGTGGGGTCCGGGGGCAAGCAGGCCCCCGACAGAGGTTCAGGGGTGAAGCCCCCAAAGGAAAATTTTCCTTGTAAATATATATTGTAATTTAATAGTAAATCTGGACCATTCATCATAAGTTCATAGATATGACGATAGAATTTATGTTAGGGTTTTTTTCACTAGAAGGAAACCCTCTTTTATGAGGGAAATGTATTGCTACTATGTATCATTGTGTATATTGTATTCTGAGTGAGGAGACTATGAGAGAAAGAAAAGGAAGTTACAAAATGTGTGTTGTATGTTGTATCCCTTCATTTTCTAGATAATAATAAAGAAAGGACCTAGCAATTTCTCTGGTCGACATAGCCCACATTGGGTGAACCACATATATATGTGTCTCTATGGTGGTGTGTATTTTCTATGTTTTATTTCCGCATTTGTTTTATTTTATTGTTCCGCAATCCTTCTTTTCTAATAGGGAATGAGTCACCAAGTGGCTTAAGTTACTTTTGAGGGTGACATATGTTGATTTCAAGGAATTCAATATATATTATTTTCCTTAGTGTATTTTTGGGGGATTGATATTATTCATGTTTTAGGATCTCATGAGAAGAAGGGGGTCAAACTGTATGGAGAAAACAATTATTTCCTTTTCTCCACAAGGAAGATTCTACGAAGTTGTGGGGTTGTAATATTAGTTTTATTGTCGAAGAGACAGGTTGTCAATCCTGTGAGCATGCTCTTTAGGTGATATTCTTGCTGAGAATTCTTCCCTGGTGCATTGAGCATTGGTCACAGGGCTCTGAGACTTCCTGTCTAGCATGTTTTTGGTAACCCTGGAAGGGAAGTGGGGTTGTCGAATGAATATTGAGAAGAAAAGGTGTACACATCCTTTTGTGTGACAAGTGTGTGGGGAAAAAGGGACTGTGGGCTAGTTGCAAAAAAAGGCACTTAGGACTGATAAATTTTTTTGAGAATCAAACCTTAACCGATCACTAGGAACCCTTTTTCCTTGGTGGATTTAAGCCCTAGCTCGGGGGTCACTTGTTGTTGGAAGCTTACGAGAAATATATTTTATGGTTGGGAGGAACATCTTAGTTATGTGCATAGTTGATGACTTTCATAAAATATAAGTGGTCTTATGAATTTGTCTTGTTTACTGTCTTCTTGTTTATTTATGCTTGACATGAGTTAATTATTGTATGTTGCCACATATACGTATTTGTTGTTATTCTATTTAATGTTTATTTCAAACGTAAGTATGGTGCTTATAGCTTGTATTTGTAGTTGTGCATGAGTATGTTAGTTGATGATAGTCTTTCCTATCAAGTTAAACTTGTGAAATTGCTAATGAGTCTTCAAGAAGAGGTTGAATAGTTGTGTGCATAGAGAACACTCTATGTGCATCAGAGGCTGGAGTTACTTGCGCATATAGGAACATAGTCTATGCACACAAGTATGACAGATTTGGTAATGAAGCCAGAATGGATTCGTGCATAATAGCACTATTTTTTCAGTGTGTTGGTGCGTAGTTTTTTTAGTTACTTCCGCTGCGTAAAGTTGTATTTAAAGAATAAATTTAGTGTGGTGTGACTCAACTTGAGGTTGAGCGAAATAATTCAAGTGATATTGTGCAGACTAGTGTTTAGTATAGAATATGTGAAATGGATTTTTTGAGTAGCATGGCCCAATAGTATGTCAGGGATGTTACATTTTAGTTGATTCAGAGCATTTTGTAAGTGATGGTAACGAGAAACATTACAAGCTTGTAACAATACTCAGTTGGGAGACTGGGTACATTAAATATTGGTATCAGAGCATACTTTGGGAGAATGTTTCCTGACATGTCCCAGCTTGGGGGTGGATTGGGACATTACATGTACTCCTGCCTCATTTTGAGTTCTGAGAAAAACATTACAACCTTCCCAAGTTGCAATTTCCACTCATTGCTTTTATTTTACTACTGCAAAACTATTTTATTATTTTCTAAGAAATATGTAGTGCTCAATTCAAAATTCTTCTTTGATTCATGGTTTTTGCTCCTCAATACCTTTCCAACGACTATTCATTTTCTCAAATTTGATCTTGGAGCTTAAAGTTATGGTTTGATAAAGCTTAGACTATTTTTCCATTTTTAGCTATGTATGCTACATATGTCTTATTGCTCTTCTTATACAATTTTATGTACCCATATTCCAAACCTGGTTCCATGGTTTTCTTCTATGGTCCATAAGATTTCCATAAAATATTTGTGTGCCCAAAATGGACCTCTGAGTAAGGATTTATTCCCTCTAGACATAAGTTGGTACTAAAATTATATTGTGTATTGTTTCAATTGTAACTTCCTCATACTATCTATGTTTTGCACTCAGAATAGTTGGTTGGAAAACTCTCTTTGATCTCTTTCATTCTAGTCATAGAGAATATGTGTACTTTGGTACCCAAATTTATTTGTATTTTTAACCCATAAAACATTGTTTAGGCCCTCAAAATGCCTCCTCAAGTTGATGACCTTCAAAAATATTAAAATTTTGTAGAAAAATTATTTTTTTTTAAAGTTATATTAGTCCTTTAATCTAGGTTGTTGATCCAAAAATTGAGAGTAATCCTAGAAGTAAATATTATAAACCTTTCCAAAGATCTCATATGAATATCCACCATTAATCTCCAATTCCAAAACAATATGGACCGTCCATTTCCCAACATCTGAAACTCCATCGATGATCAATGATCGACGATTTTCCTTCACAAACTAAACTTGTTCACAAATTTTGCCAAAACTCAATTGCTCCATAACGATATAAAATTTTATTCAATAAATTAGACTTTCTCATGAATTTTTCCAAACCTCAATCATCGATGACTTACAATTTATTTAGTGAGCTAACTCGTTCATGAGTTTTTCCAAACCTTGATCATCGACAATCAGTCATTTCTTGGCTAACATGGAAGCTAGGCTGATGTGACATGATGTGGGGATGCTGACATGATAATTTGGTTTGCATGGCATGAAACGTGGATAATTATGTGGCATGACATGTCACATTCCCCTTTCCCTTCATCAATGATTGACAAATTCTTTTGGATGAATAAAAAACTTTATTGATTTTTCCAATCCAACCATCGGCAATTGACAATTTCTTTCAGTGGATCAAAACATTTCATTGATTTCCCCAACCTAACCATTGATGATAGGCAATTTATATTTGTGAAATAAACACTTTTCCTATTGTAATGACCCAACCATTGATGATCGACGATTTTCTTCAATGAGCTAGAATTTCTCGCGAATTTCATCGACCCAACCATAAGCGATCAATGATTTCATTTGGTGACCTAAATTCAGTCATGAATTTCTCTTAACATTGATACTTAGAATTTTTTGACCAAAATCTAGGATGAATATGGTTTGTCGATCACTAAGACAAAAATGATCCTGACCATTGATCCATCATATCTTTCCTAACTCTAATAACAAGTCTCGACCATCGATCTTCTCTATTTGGCCAGCTCCAAAAATGGATCTTGACCATCGATTTTCTCAATTTCCCCAAACTCTGAAAAAATATGTAAGTTTTTAATCAGTCTACAATGGATATGTGCCATTGATATTGAAATCAAATGCGATCTCGACCGTCGATCCATCAAACTCTCTAAACTAGTCCAACCGCCATTAAAATGTAAAATTTGACCTTCCAAGTCGAATTTAACTCTGCAACGTGTAGATTGACACCATGAATTATCTCTTCAACAACTCCGAGAACAATTTAGACTTCATTTTTTTAATAAATTTGGGGATTTCATTCTAGGTTAAGTTCACCAATTTCCCCAAATTCCACATAGATCAAACATCACCACAATTAATTTACCCAAAATTCATGCTAGTCTTTGGCCCATGTGGGTCTAATGTTGAACTTAATCTCTCATACCACTCTGTAATGTACTCGAACCTAAGCTAGGTCACTCCACTACTAAAATAACCAAATAAAAACTTATGATACCAATTTTAGATGTGAAATTAAAACACGACATGACATTCCAACTCATGTGATTGTCCATGCCAATTAAAAATACAAATGCAATTACTTAAAATGTGCACAACAAAATATAAACACATACAACAATATTTGACAACATAAATGGATATTTGAATGCACCATTATAATCACAAAAAGCAATATTAACCAAGATAACTCATATTAAAATGCACAACAACTATATTAGATTTAAAGATCATTAAACATAGAAAATAAGAACACTTATCTTAGTAAATATGCAACTCGTTTCATAGGAAAAAATTTCCTCCCAAACATAGACCTCTTGTTCCAATTATCAACAACAAGTCACCCCCAAGATGAGGTTATGAATCCAAAAAGAGACGGTAGTTCGTAAGGTTGGTTAATGCCCCCCTCTCAATAGTCAATTCACACAGCTAATTCCATTCCACCAAATCACTTCCCCAAAACCTGCACAACCCAGATATGGGATCCTCCTTCACTTCCCATAGTCCCTCGGGCATTCCCACTCCCCTCTAGGGATCCATCACAGTTTGGAAACAAAATCTTTCTACTAGGACTCTAGGAATCTACAACGGGAATAGGAATTCTTAGGAAAGAAAAGCACTTTATTCTCTAGAAAAATTCTTAAACAAAATATTACTCATAGGCCTCCAACCTCTCTTCCCGTGAAATTACATCTCCAAAATAGATACCATACAATCCCACTATGGATTCCTTCAATATTTTGTACTCATAACTCTCTTCCTTTCCAAAACTTTTCCTGTAAAAAATCCTCTCCTTTCCCATACGAATTTCCTTCTTCTCCCATGCTTCCTTGACTCACGCTCTTCCAAATATTGATTATAGCCATCCCTCATGCTCTCAATAATTATGGTATGGGACTTCTCATGCCCACTCTCTGACATGAATTTGATGATTGTCTTTGCGAACACTCAATCAAAAAATGGAAGGTTCGTAGTAAGGATAATTCAGAAAGAAATGGTTTGGGTTAAATAGACATGGTAAACTCTCCCCCTTGGATCCCTTCCATCTCTTTTGGAAACTAAGCCCCCAATCTCCATCCATGTCCATCTACACCTAGCGATACATTTTATGTATTATATTCAATTTACATGACTTATTTATAACATCGTTTGTCCCCCGACTATACATCATATTTTTAATAAACATCTCTAGTTTGGGGATTAAAAATGGGGATGTTACATTAATGTTACAAATTCATATAATTTCAATTAACATCTATAATATAAAAAAAAAAATTGATTTTAAACTAATGTATAAATTGTTCATGGATACATCAATATTTGTATAGGTTATTTAATTATTTTTTCTAAAATTAATAAATCTATTTTTCTTTCCAAATCAAACATCAAATAAAATAATTAACTATTCCATGAATTTATCAAGAGAGTATATGCATCTATGTTACTCAAGTAAGATAATTAGAAATGCATAAATATAAAATACTTGTAGTCTTTGGTTCTCTAGGGTCTATCTTTTCTCTAGATTCCATAAACTTATCCTTAATCAGAAAGGAAAAATTTCACCCAAGGGCCTCTTTTCCTTCCAACCAATGCAACCACCCTCATAAGTATTCGTCCCCTAGTAGGGCTCATTCCCAATGAGATTAAGGACCAAGGTTTGTAGGTCTCATTAGGAATAACCAAATAGGATATTACTATCATCGCCTCTTAGAAAAATCCCCCCCATGACAATAGTGTCCTCTCCATCCTATAGGGATCTTACTTCTACTCTCACCTCTATTGATTGCAACTACACTTGTGAGTGGAATCCTAAGGGCTCATAATTCATAATGATAGAATTCCAAGTTTTCCTCTCTGAAATCTTTATCATTTCTCAAACACATGTTTCACCATAAGTTCCCCTTACGCTCTTTTCTCAAATGAGGTTTTCCCTTCTCAAAGAAATCCCAAGTAATTATCTAGTGCATCAAATTTCGATTCCCCCAACTAACTCATCTTAGGGTGAATTTATTTTTATGAGGGATTTTACAATTTTCAAGAACTAAGTAAAAATGAGTTACAACCATTTTTCTTTTCTTCTTTTCTTTTTACACAAGTTAACTTTCGAGGTCATTTTCACAGTTTTTTCCTTCCCTGTGGCTTCTTAAGCTCTGATATATAATGTTATCCTTATTGGAGCATGATCACTCACCTTGGGTATGATTCCCACATCTTTCAACCATGTCTCAACCTAGCATAGGTTAGTCCAATAAACAAAAAAATATACAACATCATCACCTAATAGGTTACAATATAAATCTAATCATAATCACTCATCATTGCTAAATCAACAAGGGGATGGTAATTCCAAAACACAATCCTTGCAATCATATAACTGAATCCTAATGCATAAGGGGTGTATTACACACCAAATTCCCACACTACTAAGTGCTGCTCTTATGTATCACATACTACTAAGTGTATCACTTATGTATCACTTATGTATCACGTTCTACCAAGTGTCAATTTTTCATGTTATTAAGTGTCACACTTATGTATCACATTCTACTAAGTGTCACACTTAAATGTCGCAACTTTATCATCATCTGGGAGTACTTGTCATGTTCCCTTGACATGATTTATGAGAAATACATCAATTAGAGTTCAAAATGATACTTTTTACCTTGATATGTTTGTATTAAATGAGCTTCATTTCTCCCCTTCCCGTATACAAGGAGCAATGATCACTCCCCCAAAGTGTCATAGGGAATGATAGTCGACCTGTGCATAGTTATGGGGGGGGAGATGTAGTTGTTGCAACCATCTTGTCTTGATTTGAGAGGTTGTTTCCAATATTTTTCTATCTCATATTCAAGGCAAGGTCAATATTGTTGGTTGAGTGAAATACTCTTTTGACCATGTCCTCTCCTAAAAACTATCATATGGTTGTGATACCTAAAAGCATATATAATGAAGTTCATGCTTGATTGAAAGGGGGAGAGAATTTCACAGTATCATACTTTTGATCTTCATACATTCAAGAAGAGGAGAATTAAGAGAGTCATACTTATGATTTTGTGAGATCTAGAGGGCTGGAAAGGAGAGCTTTGAGGAGTTGTTATAACATAAAACTTGAGATTGTAAGTGCTTCCATTTTGTTGGTTTTACGTTATTAAATAACTTGGCATATTTATCTCATGTATATGCATTCAAGTGTATGCATGTCTATTGTTGTTAAATTCATCATAGATAGATATATTCTCACTTAACAATATAGTGTGGAAGAAGGAGGATTCACTTTTTTCTTTGCAGGTATTTTATTACGTCTAGGAGCTTGGACATCAAATTCAAAGGCTGGAGAAGTAAGGAAAACCATTGTAAAAAGGTAAGTCACCCATCTCTTCCTTCTCCCTCTAATTGTCAAAATAGGTCTAAGAGGAAAGTAGTTCACCATTTTTTTTCTTCTTTATTGGATCAAGAGGGGTCTTGATCCAAGGGGGTTTTCACCTATCTGTAGGGGGAACTTTACCATAAAAGAAAAGTGGTGAATCCACTTGGGAATTTTCTCTTTATTATTTCCTTGGTATTTTCTATATTTTTAGTCTTTTTTGATACTTATTATTTGATCTCTTCCCTTCCCACATAAACATTGGGAAGTTCATTGAGTCAAACACAAAGATCTGAGAAAAAATTGTCTTTTGCATCACTTCCAGGACTTCATCCCTCCTCCATAAGGGACTACAGGGTTATAATACCATGTTTATTTCCACCCCCATAGTGGCTGATCTAGGTGGATATTGGTGGCCACCCACCTTTTCCATCTGGCTCAAAACAACTTTCTAGCAATTTTGATAATTTACTATTTTTAGCAGTTTTTTCGGGTCCTAAACTTCTGGAGCCGTTTTGAGGCCCTAAACGATGTTTTTTTGGGGTATGTTGTGGTCGAAAAAATTCATCGTGAAATTTTGTGCAAATGTTGTATTCATCGAATAGATCTTTCAAATGGGCTATCATACGCCTAAAATGGAGATCGTATGCAAAAGTTACAACCCCAAGAAGTTGATGTACTGACTTACCCAAACGGGGCCCACATGACTTTTGGTGCTTCATCTCCTAGGGTTAGGTTTTTGGATGTTTAGGGTTTTTGAAACTCCTGTTTATTGTAAAAAGGCCTTGAGAGCCTCATTGTAATCATCTTCTTGCAAATGAGTGCAGTCGTCACATCTCTTCTCAGAGATAAGCCGCCACCATTCCAGCAAGTTTGTTTTCTCCTGCATTTTACAGTTTCAGCTTATTTCCTTATTGAATAGAAAACCAGTTTTACCGTATCTCTGTTATTCTATGTTAAGAATCTGGTAATAATCTGTAGTCATTTCGTTTTGCTCATAAAATCCATATCAGTGGTATCAGAGTGGTCTACTCCTTGTCGTCTTAATGTATGTTCCCAACGAGGTCAGAGTACAAAGATTTGGGTCTCGAGCTTGTTTCTCTTGAGGACAAAATCTCTCACACACCCAAGCGACCTCTCATGGAAGGAGAAAATAAAGATGAAGGGATAGGAGATCCTTTCAAACTGTTGATTGAGGAAGCCCTCATGCAACAAAGGAACGAGATGATGGATAATTTTGCACAAATCCTTCATCGACTACCAACAGGCGACACATCTTCTTTGAGCGGAGGCACTGCCCCCTTCAAGGTACAAATAAACTTTGATATTCCTATATTTGAAGTTCAGATAGACGCAGATGTTGTAGACAAGTGGTTGAATCTACTAGAAGGGTATTTCTCTGTCCATAATTTTTTGAATAGAGAAAATATTACTTTTGTGCTCCTCAAATCCGTTCCCCATGTCAAAGATTGGTGGGAAACTTTCTATGAGAAAAAGGAAACAGAGGAACCTTCATTATTTACAGTCATAGCCTCCTGGGAATCCTTCAGGGATGCTATTAAGGAACAATGCTACCCTGTCAGAAGTTATGACGACTTGTATACCAAATGGACCACACTGCAGCAAGAAAGAGACCAAGTAGTGCCAGATTTCACAAATATCTTCCATACCTTGTGCACCAAGTTGGGTATCAAATATTCGGAGAGACATCTGGTGCTCAAGTATCGTAGTGCTCTGCATAGATACATCCAGACTGAAATGGAATTTCTGGACATCTCATCCTTGGGCATGACCTACCGATATGCTGTCAAAATCGAGCAGAAGCTCAAACAAAAGACACGGCAATTTGGGTCGAGGAACCCCTCACAACAAAAGATAGGAAAGGGCGGCCCCAACCCACATAACAAAGGATAGAGAAAAGATGCATAGTATCAAGACAACCAGTCCAAGCTGCAAGCAAAGAAGGACACTGGAAAGACAAAGAAAGATACCGAGAAGTGGTGTGACTTCCATAAAATCCCTTGGCATAACACTGCTGATTGTCGCTCAAAGTAGACACTGGTGGTTGAAGTGAAAACCTCTTAATCGGATGCAAGTTCTGACTCTGAGTCAGAATTAGAAAGGGGAAGACGGATCATTGAAGTGGAACCCAATGCCATTGTTGCTACCACCAAGCTCCAGCATGGTGAACCAGACGAGCCAGAAGAAGGAGAGCGCCTCTTCCATTCCCAGATGTGGGTAAAAGGCACCCCACTACACTTCATTGTTGATAGTGGTAGCCAGAAGAACCTCATCTCAGCAGAGGTTGTCAAGTGGTTGGCCCTACCAACAACACTGAACCGACAACCCTACACCATTGGATGGCTCCGCCAAGGAAGCGATCCTCGCGTCATCCAATAGTGTCGACTGTCATACGACATCAAGCCCTTCAAAGATGAGGTATTGTGTGATGTTTCTCCTCTCGAAGTTTGTGATGTTATTTTGGGCCAACCTTATTTATGGAAACGTCATGCTATATATGAGTCTAGGCCTCATAGTGTTATTATTACTTTGAATAGGAAATTGTACAGGATACCCGAGGTTGTCCCACCTAGTGATATTTCCTTGATCTCTACTAAGCAATGCAGGAAGGTCATCTCTCAGACAGAGAAGTTTGTCTTCTTCGTGATCCTCTCTTAGAATGAGAGAAAAATCACAGCCACATCCACAATCTCTGCGACCGACCTCTCCACACAGCAGAAGCAAGTAGATAAGGTCATGGAAGAATACTCAGATATCTTCTCCTTGCCTACCGGGGTACCTCTACACTGCCAGGTCAAGCACCCCATCGATCTGACCCCTGGCGCACTGCTGCCCAATGGGCCAGTCTATCATCACTCTCTGTTAGAGAATGAGGAGATCAAGCGACAGATCCAAGAATTTCTCCACAAGGGGCACATCCATACTATCTCATCACCTTGTGGGCACCCAATCATGCTGGTATAGAAGAAAGATGGAACCTGGCGACTTTGCTTTGATTATCAGGCTCTGAATAAAATCACAGTCAGAAACCGGTACCTGATTCCCCAAATTGATGACCTCATTGATCAACTAATGGGGGCCAAATACTTCAGTAAGATTGATCTGAAGTCTGGCTACCACCAGGTCCCGATAGAACAGACAGATGTATGGAAGACCGCCTTCAAGTCAAAGGAAGGCATTTTTGAATGGTTTTTCATGCCCTTTGGTCTGACAAACGCTCCAACCACTTTCATGAGGATGATGGATGATATCCTACGACCATTCACCAATACTTTTGTCATGGTGTATCTTGATGACATTCTCATTTACAGCAAGACTTGGGCCGAACACTTGCAGCATATTCAGCGGGTTCTGCACACCCTGCGGCAGCACAAGCTATATGCCAACTTGGAAAAATGCTCGTTTGGCATGGAAAGGGTCTATTACCTAGGCTACGTCATTGATCAACATGGCGTACATGTGGATCCAACCAAGATCCAAGTCATCTGTGATTGGCCAGCCCCAACCACACTCACTGAGCTTTGGAGCTTCTTGGGCCTTGCCAATTTCTACCACAGGTTTGTGTTGGGATTCTCCCATATTGCATAGGCCCTGCACCAAATAACCAGGGGTGGTGGTAAGGCAAAATTTTCATGGGGCCAGCCCCAACAACAAGCGTTCGATGATTTGAAGCAGCGCTTGTGCTCAGCCCTAGTACTTTCACTACCAGACCTGCAGGAGCCCTTTGAGATTGAGACTGATGCTTCAGACTATGTTGTGGGTGCCATTTTCATGCATCACGGCCACCCCGTGGCCTATCATAGTGGAACACTATCAGATGTTGTTCGTAAGTACCCTACTTACGATAAATAAATGTACTCCATTGTGCAAGCCTGCCGCCAATGGAGACATTACATTCTTGGGAGGGAGATAGTCATCCACACTGATCATAAGCCACTACAGTTCATGCAGACACAAGGAAAATTGCAGAATGACCGCCATCAAAAGTGGTCCACATACTTGCAGCAATTCCACCTCAACATCAAGTATAAAACAGGAAGCACCAACCGTGTCGATGATTGCCTCAGCAGACCACCAGTCGTTGCACTCACCACAATGCTAGACTCCTGCGGCCACCAGACCTCCGGATGGCCCCAACTCTATGAGACAGACCCAGACTTTGCCACCACCTACCAAATGTTGGGGGCAAAGGCAGTTGTCAATAATTTCCATCTTTAGGATGGGTTGTTGTGTCGTCTGGGCCATATATGTGTTCCCTCAAGTGAGAGAGTGAAGTTGATATGGGAAGCCCACTACAGTTGGGTGGCATGACACTTTGGTGTTGAAAATATAGTGGCGATGCTACAAAAACATTTCTACTGGATGAAACTTCGATAGGAGGTCAGCAAGTATATCAGGTCTTGCACTGCTTGAGCTATTACCAAACCAAACACTAAGAAACAGAGCCTGTACACCCCTCTTCCTACTCCTGAAATACCATGGGAATCCATATCAATGGACTACAAGTTGGGCCTCCCATCCATCGAGCGGGGAAATGACTATTTTTTTGTGGTTGTCGGTCGCTTTTCTAAGATGGCGATTATGGTTGCTTGCAAGAAGAGCATCACAACATAAGCCATTGCCAAGCTCTTCTTTGAACGAGTCTGGTTACATTTTGGAATCCCACAAACCATTGTCTCATATCGGGACAGTTGATTTCTCAGCACATTCTGGTCGAGCCTCTGGTCACTGTTGGACACCAAGCTCACCAAATCCACGACCTTCCATCCTCAGACAGATGGCCAAACCGAGGTCGTAAATCGAATGATCGTGCATATCCTGCGCATGTATAATTCCAAGCACCCCCGCACATGGGATGAGAGTCTTCCCTATGTCCAGCATAGCTACAACCAAGCCCTGCATAGCTCAACCGGCCACAGCCCCTTTTATGTGGGGTTGGGATTCCAACCATTGGGTCCCATAGATGTTGCACTTCCCCATGTGGTCACCTCGACCGACTCCTCTCCTGCTCCAACTAAGGCTAACAAAGCCACCCAATTAATTGAGAGGATCCAGCACATCCTACAGAAGTCTAATGACAAGTACAAGTAGTGCCATGATCAACATCGGGTTCCACATAAGTTTCAGGTGGGTGACAAAGTTTGGTTGCACTTGCAGAAAGAATTCCTTATAGGACCCCATCGGAAGCTTCGCCCACTCCGATATGGGTTGTACACCATCACCAAGGTTGTGGGGGATAATTCTTTTGTGCTCAACATTCCTCCTTTCCTTGGCCTGCACCCAGTGTTCAACGTGGACCTCCTTCGGCCTTATTTTCCACCATTATTGAACACCTCAGACGTAGCAGAACGACTGACACCAACAGAGCTCAACCCCGACTGCATACAACAAGAATCCAGTGATCAGATTGTGGACCCACAGATCAAGGGAACTAGACAACAAAGGATCCATCTTTATCGAGTCGTCAATTCAAGGCAGCTCCTGCACCAAGGCAAGTGGCTCACTCGGGGCCAAATTCAACAGAAACTTCCTCATCTGATGGGGGAACTCAACGCAATGGAGACCATTTCTTCCTAAGGATGGAGGATTGATCCAGGTGGATATCAGTGGCCACCCACCTTTTCAAGCTGGATCAAAACAACTTTCTAGCAATTTTGATAATTTACTATTTTTTGCAATTTTTCGGGTCCTGGACTTCTGGAGCCGTTTTGAGGCCCTAAATGATGTTTTTTAGGGTATGTTTCGGTTGCAAAATTCCATCATGAAATTTTGTGCAAATGTTGTATTCATTGGATAGATATTTCCAATGGGCTATCATACGCCTAAAATGGAGATCGTATGCAAAAGTTACAACCCCGGAAAGTTGATGTACTGACTTACCCAAACGGGGCCCACATGACTTTTGGTGCTTCATCTCCTAGGGTTAGGTTTTTGGATGTTTAGGGTTTTTGAAACTCCTGTTTATTGTAAAAATGCCTTGAGAGCCTCATTGTAATCATCTTCTTGCAAATGAGCACAACCATCACATCTCTTCTCAGAGATAAGCCGCCACCATTCCAGCAAATTTGTTTTCCGCTGCATTTTACAGTTTCAACTTATTTCCTTATTGAATAGAAAACCAGTTTTACTGTATCTCTGTTATTCTGTGTTAAGCATTTGGTAATAATTTGTAGTCATTTCGTTCTGCTCATAAAATCCGGATCAGTGGCTTAGGGAGCTATAGTCTCTCTATCTGCATGGTTACATGAGCGATAGTCTCTGTTTTGAGTGAATTTGGAGCTTGTTTTGCCTCTATTTTGTCATATTTGTGTCCCAAACCTCCTCATCAAAGCCTCTTCTTTTTGTATAAGAATTTGATTTCTTAGGATCTAATGGTCATCATTGGCTTAATCCTGTTTGAGTCTCTTTTTCTTTTCAATTATTTTTTAATGTACATCACCATCTTGGGTTAATTGTGATCCTTAGATTGTGTATTTGCAATCTTTGGCTTGAATGTCACTTGTTGTTGATCTGTAATGTTTTTAAATTTGTTTCAAAGTTCTAAAACTTGTATTTTTACTTTGCATTCAAATCTCTTTTTAGAATTGAAAATTGCACTTGATTTTTTGGATTTTGTTTGTTTATGACCTATTACAAAATTGGTTTCTTGTTTTGAGTGGCAAGTATTGAGACATTTATTTCATTTGAGTTCTTTTGATTACTGTAGACCTACTTGACTGCATTTTTTGGTTTGCATTATTTTTTTGTGCAATCCTTTGCATTTTCATTCAGTTCTTTTCATCTCATTTGAAATAAACAAAACAAAAGAAGTTGAATTAAATTTTTTCATTGCATTTGAAATCATTGGAAAACCAAAAAGTGATTGCATTATAGTTAGTAGGTGGAGCATGTTTGAGTATCCTGTAGTTTCTTTGACTCATATATCAAACACCTTTTGCATTCAAAGAGTAGTTCATTTTTATTTCATTGAATGTTATGCTTGTTTCTTTGCTTGAGACCTCTTGCTCCTTTATATAGATAGGTTTCATCGAAACTAAAGATTCCATTCCATTCATTTTTTGTTTTCAAGTCTTCTTGGAGTTAGATTGATAACACCATATAGTCCACTTTCATTTACCCTTTTGAGTAACAATAACCATAAAAGGAACAAGGTACATAATCTAAAGTCAACTAGACTTTTTATTTATCAGAAAACAATCACAAGTCTAGGTTGTAGAGCCTTAGTTGTAGGGTGGAGAGTAAATTATCCAAGGCCACTGAAACAAAACTAGGAACACTAATGAGAAAAAATCCATTATCAAGGTGAAGTGTTTGTTGGGAAATCTCCTCTAACACAGGAATCAAGTGGTAGGAGAAGTCGAGAAGAGTGCTTGGACTATTCCCCAACACTCTGTCTCGGTGGGGTTATCTGAGTCAAGGGGGAAATCTTAGTAGTGGAAAGTACTCGATGTGACACCACTATCTGAGTTGCTTCAGTTCTAATACATTTGTCTTATGTTCCCTACCCATTCACAGAATCCCTTTCCCATGACTGTTCCTCCCAATCACCAAGCACAAAGTGGTAGCCCTAGTTGCTTTTCCTAGGTTACCTTCCCAGCTTACTGCAGTGGTGGTGCTGCAGTACATGAGACAGACGTACAACACTTGATTTTGGATCCTTAGGAGGGCACTTGGTTTTTTCTTGTACTTTCACCTATGGAACTCCATTACAGAGTAGTTTTGGGTAGATGTCTCTCATTTCTTCATTAATGACCTCATCTCCCGTCTTCGAAAGTTCCTTACTTCCCTTCTCTCTATTACAAGAGAGTTTTTTTCTTTCTCTAATATTATAGGGACTTTGGTAGCATGTGATATTTTATTTATCAGACCTTAAGTTGAGTCTGTTTCTATGGAAACAGTTTTGGAGCCTACCAATCAAGTAACCCCTTTGCACGAGGATCCTCTTCCTTTTCCTTGTTTTGAAAATATTGATCCTCCTTACATTGCTACATTGAGTCTTCCTAGATTCACTATAGGATTATTGATATGGTTGTTTTCCACTCTGATGATCCCAAATGCTTGTGGTGCCTTGAATGCAATCCCTCCACCTGAAGAACATCAACCTCCAATGACCCTTTGCCTTTTTACTTGTTGAGTATTCTTCCCTTTCTTCATCAATACCTCATGAAATTTGTGATGCTAGTAACCAAGAGGCTAAGAAGTGTTGGGTATGCATTATATTCTTTACATGACTACCACCCTTGCATGGGGTTTCGAGGAAGTTCCCCCGAGAAAACCTTTTTTGCCTCGTTTTTCGTGTCACCTCGTTTTTTGTGTCCACTATTGGGTAGTTTTTTTGGCACATAGTTTTTTCCAATGGTTTTTTGTTTCCGGTTAAGGAATTAGAGTTTTTGACTAATCTAGGCCATTGGATTAGGTTTTTGGATACCGTTGGCTCCTATATGTATATTGTATTGTAATCAATGTATCACAGTGAATGAATATAGAATATGTTGGTTTTCCTTGTTTGTGTTCCAGGGGTTTTCTTCATCCATACCTAGTGAAAGTCGTGATGCTAGTAACCAGGAGGCTAAAAAGTAGAAGAAAAGGAAGAAAAAGGAGAATCAAAATAAGCAAAGGAGCAATCAACCAACCATTGTTAATCATGTTAGGAGTGTTGATAATGTTGACAAGACTAGGAACATAGGTCACAAACCCAAGTTCCCTTGCAGGATTTGTAAGGTTGATCACCTTCTTAGCCATTTCCCTGGTATTTTGAATGTTTTAGCAGTGTGGTCTTCTCAACAACCTATCTTACCAGCCTATGTAGGTCATGCTAGTGTTTTCTTGGTGTTTTCTAGTTATATTCAATTGTTAAAAAGTATCTAACATCACATCAATGTAATAAATACTAATGTTTAAGAGAATTGGTGTTGATACATTATATAAAGGGAGGAGATCCAAAAATAAATTCCACTCATATATATTGAGGGGGGTTTTAAAAATTGAAAGAACAAAATGATAGATTCTATTATCTTCATGAATTAGAAAGGATTTTTGAAATCCTGTTTCTCTTCTTGATTGATTTCATTACTTATATGTCATTAAAAATATTTTCACAAATGTACACTCTAAAAAAAATAGATTATCCACCATGTTTTGAATAAATAATATTATATTTTGGTATTTCGTCACACACCTTGACTGTGAGGCCATGGATTTGACATGTTGGACACAAGAATAAAGTTTAGAGTACAACTATTACCTACATCCGAATGTTTGTATGATCATCCCTTGTATTCATGAAGTGTCATGGTGTGTTTTCACTAAATTCCATGCCTATCTTATCATGATTTTCTAGACATAAAGTACTTAGTATTTCTTAAACATTGATCATTGTAACTACATTGAGTAAAGATACATAATATTGTTTACATTATACAAGGTATTAACAAAATAACTATAAAAAATTCTAAGCGCGTGGACTTAAATTTAGCCTCCCTTTTTTCGCTTCAATTGATTGATGTCAACCACAAAGTGAAGTACACACATGATGGGCTTAAGAAAAAACACGAGCAAGGAAAAGGGGCAAGTGCTTTACAATATAAGCTGCAAATATCAATAAAACATAATTATTAAACTATACTAAAAAGTTGCATTAATGTAATCAACACCTTCGACATAATTATGCACATATCATTTCCCCCCAAAAAGTGAAATACAAAGGGAATAATGTCACTCTATTTTATCAACTAGTCTAATTTTTCAACAACATTGTACTTTATAAACCAATCAAACAAGCTTTTACTAAAAATAATAATATATATCAAATTCATATTATTGTCCATCTCAAATTCCATTCATGTGATCAACACCTTTGACATAATTATACAAGTATCATTTTCCAAAAAAAAAAAAGAAGTGAACACAAAGGAAATAATACCACTCCACTTTATCAATTAATCCAATTTTGACAACAACATTTTACTCTATAAAACAATCAAACAATCCTTGGATAGAGATAAGAATATATATCAGATTCATCTTATTATCCATCTCCAAAAGAGAATTGGTTTTTGCTATTAATTTATGTTTAATGAACTATATAATATTTGAGTTAATTAATGTTTAAATGTTAGAAAGTTAAAAATAGTTTTTAAATTATTCAATCAAATAAAAAAAATTATTTTATTTCTAAATTTATTAGCAAATAAAAAATTTTATAATCAATTTACTTATTATACACCAAAAAAATCAATAATATTATAAATTCTTGAGATTTATAACTAATCAATAATATCAGAAATTAATAATATCATAAATTGATAAACTCCGGTTTTACCAATCAATTCATTACATTTTATCATTATATGCTATTCATAATATATAAACTCATATTTTACCAACCAATTCTCTAGGTTTTATAATTATATGCAACCCATAATACTTGTTGAAACCCTTTATAATTAATTTCTTAGCAATATTTAATTTCTAAACAATATTTTCTCCAAACAATAATACTTATCTGTTTTTTATAATGTCATTTTATTTTTCATTATTTCATATTTCCATCTATTTATATTTCAAATTTTGTTTAATTGATTTTTATTTTTTATTTCTATTCTTACTTAAATTAACATTTTATTTTAAAATTCTATTAATATTTTATATATTTTAAAATTATATTGATACTTTACATTTTTTTTTTTTTAATCAATCAATAACCATCATTAATAACCCAAGAAAACAAAATCTCTATAACTAATTCAGATATACATTGGTAAAAAAAAATGCTTGAAAAAAGTTACATGCCTACAACACCCTTATAACCTACTTTCTTCTTATAAATTTGAAAGCCTTGGAGCTGGCAACATGTCTTCAAGTAAGACCATTCCTTATGGCTTACTTTCTTCCTATAAATTTGAAAGCCTTGGAGCTGGCAACATGTCTTCAAGTAAGACCATTATCAATACTTGGTGGGAATGGATTAGATTATGTAACCTCTTATTTTGGAATGCAAGTTATACCCATCGGTTTCTTCATAAAGCTAATCATAAGATGTCAATGTGTTAATGAAATCCAAAATTTATGTTCCATGTATATAATTTAATTTATTAATATTTATGTAGTTTAAATGTTTTAAGTTTAGTTTTTTTTTATTTTTTGATGGATTTTGTTATAAATTTTTAAAATTATAAATTTAAATGGTTGAATTTATATAATAAAAATATTTTATAAGTTTTTCAGAAAACTGAATTTATTAATGCATTAAAAAAATATAATTTAGACAACAACAATGAATGATTTCACCTAAATTTATATCTTTATATCTTCGCATTCCAGTAAAAAAATGTAAAAACATAAAATATTTAAACAACACTATTAATATTTTGCATGACATTACAAACATGGATAAAATAAAATCAACCATATACGTGGTGTTTGAAGTAGAAATAACACGTGTTGGATCGCAAGAGTCTAGTGATAGACCCTGAAAAATTCGATAAAAACCGGCCTCCTAAAAAAACCTTCAACCTAATTATAACCCGACTTATGTCTCATGGAAACGAAAGCATATGGGTAAACCATGTGAACATTTGATACAAAGAGAAAATTAAAAGGTTACTTGTGCTTCGCGCAATTACATGGACAAAGCATATTTTAGAGGATGAACTTTATGAGAAAACAAAGGAAAACAATGAAGAGAAGTCTCATGAATACGACATTTTTTGAAAATTGAGTAAGGTGTGTGATATTTCATATAACAACATAATTTTTTTTCGTTTTATTTTATTTTTATTTTTATTTATGATAATGATAATAATATTTATATTTTTTAAAATCATTAAAGTTTATTTTAATATAAAATCAACTTGTGTAATTATAATTTAAAATATTATTATTAATATTATTATTATTCATGTTATTATAATTTAAAATATTATTATTATTCATGTTATTTGATTGCTATTATTTATATATAATAATTTATTTATTTTTATTTTATTTATGATAATGATAATAATAATATTTATATTTTTTTTAAATCATTAAAATTTATTTTAATATANAATGATGATAATAATATTTATATTTTTTTAAATCATTAAAATTTATTTTAATATAAAATCAACTTGTGTAATTATAATTTAAAATATTATTATTAATATTATTATTATTCATGTTATTATAATTTAAAATATTATTATTATTCGTGTTATTTGATTGCTATTATTTATATATAATAATTTATTTATTTTTATTTTTATTTATGATAATGATAATAATAATATCTATATTTTTTTTAAATCATTAAAATTTATTTTAATATAAAATATACTAGTGTAATTATAATTTAAAATATTATTATTATTATTATTATTCATGTTATTTAATTGCTATTATTTATATATAATAATTTATTTGAAATTAAAAAAAAATAAACATTCATTTAATGTAATTTTAATTTTGTATATAACTATAAAGAGGTAAGATGCCTTCTCTAGGATATATTGAAAGTGAGATACCCTCTAAGACAAATATGTGATGTACATAGAAAGTATATATATTTAGATCATTTTAATTTTTAGTTATTAAGTTGAAAATTTAAATAAAATTATTAATTTTTTTTATAATTTTACAATTTTTAAAATAATAATAATTTTGCTACTTTTATTTCAACTATACTAAAATATAAAATGATATTTAATCAATAAAATTTTAGATAGAAGGAAATTTAATTTTCCTTTTATTTGTAGATATGATTAAAAATTGAAGAGGTTTGTTTTTTACAACTACATTATTTTAACAAGGAAAAAACACTTTAAGCAATTGCTCATATAAATAGATTAAATATCAATACAAAAGTGTATGACGTAATTAAAACTTTTAAACAAGAAAATATTTCACTACGTTAATCAACACAACCACATTAGGAAATATATTAATGCAAAAGGAAACAAATTGTGTATGAGTTTCTCGCAATCTGATGTAGGATCATCTCAAGCGAGCCAGTGCGGGGATAAAGGACAGCTGGAAAAGCGCCCAACGCAAATTTTGAAATTGTCTTGAAACATTAATGAAGTCATCAAGTGGAGGCACACTTGTAAAATGTAAAAGGACCTTGAGCAATCCGCTCTCATCCTTTGTAGGTAAAAGGCATTTACGATAGTTAATGAAAGTAGATAGAAATTAATGTGTAGATTAGACATTTTAGAATGAGAGAGGGAAATGGGATATAGACACCCTCATTGTGTATTGTAAAATAGATTATGCCAATTGAGAGCATAGTAATGAAGAACATTACCAAGAGAGAAGAGCATATAGAGCTGGAATAGAGAAACTGTGTTTGAAAAACGCCCATGTACAAAGATTTGAGTTAATAGAAGAAGTCTTAATTCAGATTCATGGGGTTGTATTTGTTCTTGTATGTGTATGCTAAATGGTATGTTCATGGTTTTACTCTTTCTGTCATGCAATTGCTTTTATGCTATGTATGAGTGATTTCTTGTTGACTGGTTGAAATCTAAGAGAGAGAGAATAAAGGAAATGAGTTTCAATTGTTTCTCTATCTGAGCAAGAGTTCCTACAAGGAGTGCAGTTGAATTGTCTGCAAGGAGTGCGTTGACAAAGGGTTCAGAGGTTTGTCTCTGAAAGCTCAGATAAGATAGATTTTGTTCTCATTCTCTCAGAAGTACAGCCAGGCATAGGAGCCGTGCAAGGAGTGCGTAGGCTGAGTAAAGTTTCAGAGTGCGAACCTGAGAAATTGTTGAAGAACTACTGTTGCAGGGAGTGCGCAGAGTCGAAGGATTTTAAATTCCTTGGAGTAATTAAGGAATTTTCTNTTCACTACGTTAATCAACACAACCACATTAGGAAATATATTAATGCAAAAGGAAACAAATTTTGTATGAGTTTCTCGCAATCTGATGTAGGATCATCTCAAGCGAGCCAGTGTGGGGATAAAGGACAACTGGAAAAGCGCCCAACGCAAATTTTGAAATTGTCTTGAAACATTAATGAAGTCATCAAGTGGAGGCACACTTGTAAAATGTAAAAGGACCTTGAGCAATCCGCTGTCATCCTTTGTAGGTAAAAGGCATTTACGATAGTTAATGAAAGTAGATAGAAATTAATGTGTAGATTAGACATTTTAGAATGATAGAGGGAAATGGGATATAGACACCCTCATTGTGTATTGTAAAATAGATTATGCCAATTGAGAGCATAGTAGTGAAGAACATTACCAAGAGAGAAGAGCATACAGAGCTGGAACAGAGAAACTGTGTTTGAAAAACGCCCATGTACAGAGATTTGAGTTAATAGAAGAAGTCTTAATTCAGATTCATGGGGTTGTATTTGTTCTTGTATGTGTATGCTAAATGGTATGTTCATGGTTTTACTCTTTCTGTCATGCAATTGCTTTTATGCTATGTATGAGTGATTTCTTGTTGACTGTTTGAAATCTAAGAGAGAGAGAATAAAGGAAATGAGTTTCAATTGTTTCTCTATTTGAGCAAGAGTTCTTACAAGGAGTGCAGTTGAATTGTCTGCAAGGAGTGCGTTGACAAAGGGTTCAGAGGTTTGTCTCTGAAAGCTCAGATAAGATAGATTTTGTTCTCATTTTCTCAGAAGTACAGCCAGGCATAGGAGCCGTGCAAGGAGTGCTTAGGCTGAGTAAAGTTTCAGAGTGCGAACCTGAGAAATTGTTGAAGAACTACTGTTGCAGGGAGTGCGCAGAGTCGAAGGATTTTAAATTCCTTGGAGTAATTAAGGAATTTTCTGCAAGGAGTGTGTGTTGGAGTCTTCTTCAAGACTCAGAGTTGGAGAAAGCTCAGGAAGGATAAAACCTTTGAAACTGTCGAAGGAAGCACAGGAAGTTTGTGAAGTGGACGATGAGAAGGTGTTGCAAGTTTGCGTCGCAGGCAGTGGAGTATCGTGGGAAAACCACTTGGTAAAAAGTTGCATAAGTCCTTGTGAAGGAAAGAGACGGACGACCGAAATTTGTTATAACCCTAAATTGCACCACACATGCTTACCTGACATCAGGCCAACTCATATCCCTTCCTTGCCAAAACTATGCTGAACAAACTCTTGAAAATCCTCTTGGGTCAAGGCCCATGAACCCTAACCCATTACTGCACGCGTGTACATACTGGCAAGCCCACTACAGCCCGCGTGTACCTAACAAAACACAAAAATAGGAAAGTTGTCGATGGAACAAAAAGCTATGGGTCAGTTAACTGAAACTCCCGGCCATGCATGGCCGAGAGTTCATCTAAAACCTTAGCTCCTTCCAGCCTATAAAAGAAGGGGTAGGGGTACTATTTGGAAGAGGAAAATTATAGCGAAGAAACTCTGCCCATTTGCCGAATCCATTGTCCCAACCCTTTAGCATTTCTTCAAGCCAAAGGAGAATTAATGCAAAGCAGTTGGAGGACAGAAGAGGAGGAGCCCAGGATCAGGATCAAGGAGCGGTGGCCGGTCTCGACTTTGATTGTAAGTTGATTCATTTTTCAAATAATAAAAGAATACTTTTCCCGTCCCAATGCATGAGTTATCTATGGTTTGTTTAATTTATGCTTAATTTCTAACCCTCAAGTAGAAAAATAGCATGCATGCATAGTGGTTTGTCTTGATTGCAGGATTATCTTTGGAAGGAGCAGCACAAGTAAGCGCGCAAAGCACAATGGAGGATCTACACCAAACATCAGTAAAAAGGTTAGTAGTTCCTTTCCATGCATGTATTGTGAAAGAGGGATTTAAGTTTTGGGTGGTAGGTTAAAAAGTAATTTCTTTACAGTCAAAATCTGCATGCAAGTCTGACCCTAGTTTGCTAGTCCGTAGGGTATTTTTCCCAACAACAGAATTGGCGA
>JZKD02S0293787.1:541521-554577 GCA_000966675.3 Picea glauca | reverse complement strand
TTGAGAAGATGACAAGGAGTATAATTCAACTTTTTATTGAAGATCCAATATTGTTGAAGTTCTCAAGTAAACACTCTGCAAAGAAATTATGGAACAAGTTGGGAGTTTGTATCAGTCGAAATACCTGGTAAACAATTTTTTTATTTGGAAGAAAACATATCTTCTAAGGATGAGTTATGGAAGCTCAGTGAAAAATCATTGGAATTCATTCAATACTGTAATAATTAAGTTATTATCTATATATATATGAAAATCACTAAGGTGGAGAAATGTATCAATCTATTGTGTTTTTTTGGAGATTCGTGGGATAGCTAAGTGGCTATTAGGAGTAATTCGACCACATTAACACTTGAAGACATGGTTGCATGTCTTATGTGAGAGGAAATTACATGGACGAACATGGAAGGATTAACCAAGGATGCATTGATGGTGAGAGGTTGAACAATCGACAGAGGTAAAGAAAAAGTATCCGGTAGAAATTCTAATTTCAAGGGTAGATATAAATCCCTATTTTGATCGATGAAAAGATGATGGAAATGTCGTAAAGTTGGGCATTATAAGAGAGACTGCAATTCAAAAGAAACTGCGATCAATCCAAGATACAATAAGAAGCAGTTGATTGAGAGAAAGACTACTCTAGACAAAGGAGGATATGTGTATCTAACATCGACCAATACACAGTTAGATCACAAAATTTGGTTGGTCGAGTCAGGTGCATATTTTCATATGACACCTCACAAGGAATGGTTCTGTGAATATGAGAGATATGAATGAGGATATATAATCTTGGGGGATGACTCAAAAACCAAAATTATTAGACAAGGAAGAGTTTGACTGATGTTATAGGATGGGAGGAGTAGAACCTTTCTAGGTGCACTACATATTCCAATTTTGGTAGGGAATATGATATCTATCCACAAAATGAGTGATGCAGGAGTGGACACTTTATTTCAGAAGGATGGATGCAAAATGGTTAATGGAGTGAGGGTATTAATGAAAGGATTTTAATTTGGAACCCTATACAAATGGTTAGGGAGTGTCAACAAATGAAATATAATTTTTGTTCATGAAGACGACTTGACTCGACTTGGGTTGACTCAACTTCAACCAACTCAATTGTTCTTCATCAAGTTGACTCGACCATGTTATGGAATGAGAGGATGGGATATATTGGAGTAAAAAGGATTGCATGTTATGCAAAGCAAAGGTATGGTTGAAGGTTTTATTAGTTTTAACTTAGAAGTTAATTTATGTGAATATTTCATATATGAAAAAAAGATTTGTGTTAGATTATGATCTGGAGCTACAAGGGAAAAAAGGATTCTAGAATTGATACATAGTGGCATGTTTGGGCCAATACTGCTCCCTTCTCTAGGATGTTGTTTGTATTATATTTGATTCATAGATGATTTTTCTAGGAATACATGGCTATATTTCTTGAGGAATAAATTAGAGGTTTTTGAGAAGTTCAAACAGTTTAAATAGCTTATAGAAAAACAATATGATAAGAAGATCAATGTCTTTTGAAATGACAATGGAGGTGAGTTTTGTGGTAAGGATTTTAAGTAGTTCTGCAAGCAATGTAGCATAACACACCAAAATACCACACCATATACCCCACAAAAAAAGGATTTGATGAAAGAATGAATATAACATTGATGGAAAAGTAAAGGAGCATGCTCAGTGGTGTGGGGCTCGAACAAGAATTATGGGTAGAGGCAGTCGACATTTCAAAATATTTCATAAATAGGTCTCGTTCATGAATGTTAGTTGACTTGTCTCCACATGAGGTATGGTTTGGTAAGAGACATTCACTTTCATATATCAAATTCTTTGCTTGTGATACATTTCTGCATGTTCCAAAGGAAAATAGGAACACACTTGACATTAAGTAATTCAAGTGAATTTTCATTGGCTACAAGGATGGAATGAAGGGATATAAGATATGGGATCTAGTGTTGAGGAAAACAATGTATAATTGAGATGTGATATTTAGGGAAGTTGGAGGAACTTCAATTACTAAAGAGGCTCAAATGGAAAAAAGAACTAAATAAGTTAGTGTTTGAGTTGAGGAACAAGGAACATGATTTGCATGATTCAACTGAATCAAATGGAGAGGTGGAACAATCAAATATAGTTATAAATATGTAGAAATGAGTAACAAAACTAGCTGAAAGGTATATTATACTCGATTTCCATTCTACATTTGTGTTGTCTTCCATTTATTATGAACCTAAGTTGATCAGGGAAGTAGTCAATGCGACAAAGTGTAAAATCCAAGAAGAATGCTTTGATTGAAGAAATGGAATCCTTGCACAAGAATGAGACATGGGATCTAGTTGAGCTATCTAATGTATGGAAACTCATTGGTAGCAAGTGGGTGTTCAAGAAAAAGTTGAATGCAGTTGGTCAATTCGAGAAGTTGAAAGCTCGACTAGTAGAAAAAGAGTATTCCTAAGTCAAGGGAGTCGAATTTAGTTATATTTTCTCTCCTATTGAAAAATTGACTTCCATTAGGGTACTAGTGTCGGGAAAGTATATTGAAATAGTCTTGAAGTGTTGAAACATGCCGTATTGCAAACAAGTCAATGTACTAATTCCTATGGAAGAAAAACTAATGCTAAATAGTTTCCAAAGACACATGAAGAGATATAGTAATTGGCACATGTTCCCTATGCTAGTGCTATTGATATTTTAATCTATGTGATGGCCTGCACTCCACCAAACATTGCTCATGCATTGGGAGTATTGAGAAAGAAAATATTGATACCTAGGAAAGATCACTAGACCATTGTCAAGAGAATTTCTAGGTACTTGCATGGAACAAAAGAATATGTGATATCTTACCAAGGGAATCCTAAAACTAATAGGTAAGTAAATGTACATGGATTTTTCAATGCCGAATAGGTTGGAGATCTAGATCGATGAAGGTCAACCAATGGATATGTGTTCAAAATTTCAGTGGAGAAATCAATTAGATGAGTAAGAAACATGTGGTTTTATTCCTATCGAAAATAGAAGTTGAACACATGGAAAGCACTCATGCAAACAAATAAGTTTCATGGATATATAAATTGTGTTCAAGTATTGGATTTAAGTACAGAACCATGAAGATACATTGTGACAATGAAAGTGAAAATTTTCTAGCAAATAACTTGGCTTACCATTCCAAGACAAAGCATATTGATGTACAATATCGTTTCGTGAGATACATGGTGGAAAGAAAGAAGGTGTTACTGGAGAGGGTAGACACTTTGGGAAACATAGCAGACTCTTTAACCAAGTCTGTGAGTGTTGTGGAATTCTCCTAGTTTAGAGAGGTATAGGGCATTCTTACCCTGGGTTAGTGAATAGAAGTTCAAATTATCTTGTATGAGCAAAGAAGACAACAATTGGGAGAATGTTGGGTTGTTATATTATTTACATTCAAAGAACAATCAATGAATGGCTAGTTGAGGTGGATCGACTCGATGATGAACCGACAAGTCAAATTGAAGGTTAAGTTAAGTTCGAAGTAGTTGACCAAAAATTTGAAGGTTGAAGTGATCGACTAGAAGGTTGAAAGGTCAACTTGTGGGACATTGATATAAGGTCAACTGGCAATCGATTGCAGACCAAATAGGTAGTCAATTGGTAGTTGAATGTAACAAAATAAAGAGACTCGTATGATTGCATCCAATCATCTGCATGTATCTGTAACAATTTTGGGGTGCTATGATTTAGGGTTTTGCATGCAGTAAATCCTATAAATATGGTATGTTGTAATTTTGATAAGTTGATGTTGATAGTAGTATATGTTAGCCAAATTGATTTCATGGTTTTTCTTGTGGAAAACAAGGGAGTAGGAGGATGATTGTGTCTTGGGTGTAGACCAAGGTTACTCATGCACTTCTTTATTCTATGAATGAATAAGACAATAAGAGTATAGGATATGCTCAAGGAATTTTTGTTTTACTAATTAAGGGTTCCTAGGGTAAAATATCTTTGTATTGTGTGTGTTTTTCATTCATTATTTATGTTTATATATGTCTTCTCATTCTTGGTTGGTTTAGTGTGAGTTTTATTTCTCTACATTTATGTTGGTGGGATCGAATCTTGTTGCGTTTACCAAATATGGTTTCCAAATTTTTCCGAGCATTGTCTAGTTTTTCAACTCATTGAACGTGAAATAGTAAATGAATATATATGGGAATTCAGATTAATCCATGTGCTTCATCATTTTTTTTATTTCATTTGTTATTTTTTTTGTCATTAGTGGGGCTATTTTATTTTCCCAAGGTAATTCAGTAAAGTCCTTTAGTTCGTAGTACATCTCCATATGATATTTCCATGAGAAGTAGTTTAAATTGGTAAGAAAAATATAAATTGGACTAGAAATATTAAAATATGTAGGTAATATGGCTTCAAACATGGAAATTGATTGTCTAGATGGAATCATATCGAAAAAATAAGTGGTTAAAAAAATTGCACTGAAAATGGACTCCATATGTCAAATTTAAACCCTTTTTAAGAAAGATATAATAGGTAAGCAAAGTGTCACATGACATGTAGAGGTTGGGACACATGGTGATGGGTGTACAATGAGGTTGTTGAATAAAAAAAAGTTTCTCTTCCTTCTCTAACTTTTTCTATAATCTCCCTTTTACTCAAAGTGACCCATTTTTATCAAAAAAGTAAAAATTACAACGAAGTCATTGTATAAATTAAAATTACATGCAAAAAATAACTTAATAGAAAACCATTAAAATTACTTTATACTGAAGGAGGAGGGTTTTATCTTTATTTTATTTATTTATTTATTACTATTTGTCTCTAAATGCATGCTTACACCAAAATACCTTGTTTTTTTTAGCAAAAAGCTTCAACATAGCCACACATAAAAACAAATGAAATTCTAAAATTAAAAACAAACAAACAAACAAACAAATTCAAAGCTTAGCAAAATTAGGGTTAAATATCGATTAGCCTACCCAAAAAATGCAACTTGTCTCCTTATTTTGGGTTTGTTAAGATCCCATATAGTTTAGAGCAAAGAGCATATGGAAAAAATAAAATCACTTTTTGTTTGGTTTGTTGATAACACTTAATTTACATGAAAAAGAGCATGTGTAGACTAGAAAGGGTAGCAAACTAGGAATAAACAAACAAAATGAAATATTAACATAGTATATAAAAAAAAAAGTTTAAAATCCATAATAAACTTTATATCTCCATATTTGACAAAAATGACAGAATCTTGAGTAAACATAAACCTTTTAAGGTGAAACAAAAAATGTTTCCAACTGAAAGAAAATCTATGGATGTAATGGAATAGTTCACTCAATCCAAAAATGAACAGAAATAGGAAAATATAGAAATCCATTGATGCACGCAATGACACAAGTTCAATATATCGATCAACAGTGGGAGATCATCTTCCTATGGACTCTGATACCATGTTCAACAAACAAAATGTTTCCACATTGGGCAAAAACCTTAAGAAACTACTCACAGAAATAAATATAAGATCAGTAGACAAAGACATTATGTGGTTAAAAACCTCAAAGAGAGAAATAGTCCATGACCCCATCCAACACAGGAAATATATTAATGCAAAATTAACAATAATACATATGAGTTTTTCACAATCGATCATTAACAAATGACCCTCCCAACTTCTCAAATAAAGATGATGGACCAATTGGGTGTGAGGCTATGGATCAATATAGTAGTTAGTATTGAGGATAATATGAACTATCAAATCACTTTATGTCTAAAAAATATTGTGACCATTGGAATGCATAAATACAAATGCATACTAAGTAAACATGCTAAATGAACACACAAAAATATAACAGTGTTTTCCCCCCACTTAAAGAAACAATATATCAAGTTGATATTTACTAAATCCTAAGTATATAAATATCCTAATAGTTCATTGTCGAAGGGAATATCTCAACTATCATATTTTTAATATATAAGCATGTTCAATGTGTGTTATAGAAGTAGCACTCATGTTCACCATTGATAATTGTGATTTCCCTACAAGCTTTTTCTGCATATTTTCTAGATTCCCTAGTGCATATCTTGATTTGATTTGTATAATATGGATCAATGATTCTAATTAATAACAATTGCTTCAGGTAAAACCATTGATGGTTAATTGCTTTCTTTTCTTCTGGCTTGGAATGTGGGTTTTGTGAATAGATTTACCACAATAAACAAATTATAGTGTTTGTAGTTAATACGAGTAAGTTGTTAAAAATCATCAACTCATAGTTGACATTTTTTTATATGAAACTTTATTGTAAATTGCCTTAAATTTCTTCGAAAATGAACAACTCTACAATGCAATGATTATTATCATCAATTATTTTAAATTATTTGGTTGCATTTATTTAACATTAGTATATTTAGCAATGTATGCCATGGTGATATTATGCATGCACATACAAAAATAATCGTCCAATAAATAAATCTTGGATTTAGATATAAAATAAACATCATCAAATAATTTAATACAAAATATTCAAATTCAAAAATTCACACTTTTGGATTCCAAAATCGACACTTCTAAGTTCAAAATTTGCACTTTCATAATCAAAATTCACACTTTTTGAATCAAATCTCACAACTTCAAAAACCCATCTTCGATGTCTTGGACATAACAATAAATTTTAGTGTCTACCTTTTACCCATATACAAATGATGATACCATCACACCTTATATTCATGAAGTGTCATGATGTTTTTCACTAAATTTCCATGTCTAACTTTTGTGACATTTTAAACACAAGGTAATTAGTATTCTTAATGTTTAAGCATCGTGACTACATATGTAAATATACAAAGTGGGTTCAAGGTAGTGTGTACAGTATACAAAGTATCAATAGAAAAAATATTGAAAATAAATTGTATCATGGAGTTGAATTTAACATCCATCTCTAGCTTTAAATGATTGATGTAAACTACAAAGTAAGGCAAAAACATGATACAATTATTACACTTTCTGGTTTGATTGCATGTTCTTTTGTTTTTGTGTTCATGTTGCTATTTTGTTTTATTTTTCCCTTCTTTTTTCTACTCCTCGCCCTTAAAAATTAATTATTATTTACATTCTAGGTTTCTCTCTGCACCTTATTATCTAATAGGACTAAACTAAACCATTATCATTCTAAATCTCCCTTCTAACACTATAAATTATTTATTATTTATTATCATCTACAACTTTATTATTATTAATACCACTATTATCAAATCTATACTACTATTATCATCAATTATTAACCTCACTTATAGGTTATTAATATCACTATTAATACTTATAGGTTATTAATGATAAGTTATTATTATTACTTTTAGGTTATTATTACCATTAATACCATTATTAATATTGCTATTATCATTATTACTATTGAGTTATTATTACCATTAATAGCACTATTAATACTACTATTATTAGTGTTAACATTATTATTTTCAAGTCACACTATTATTATCACCTTTAATAATACTACTACTATAACTAGGTTTTTACAACTAACTATTAAATTATCATTATTAAATAAGTATTATTAACTATTAATTATTATTTTTAATCATTTCTCTTTTCATAAAAAAAAATTTATAGCTTTAGTTAATCTCCTGGGTTTTTCTTTTCTCAAACCTAAACTTTGTGTCATGAATATGGATCTTGTTTTGAATCTAAAACAAATAAATAATACTATGATATCCCGATTCCATATAATGAGCTTAAAAAATTAAATAGACAAAGTACAAGGGGTAGGCTTTTTACAATATCAACTACATATCAATAATTCCATGGTAGCTCATACTAAAAGTCTCACTTTTCTAAATGATACCTTTCACATAATTATATACCGGTATCATTTTCCAAAAAAAGTTAAATACAAAAGGGATGATACCACTCCACCTTATAACTTAATTTTGAAAACATGGTTGTACTTTAAAGTGTTACTTGTAAATGACACATAATTATATACTTATCATTTTCCAAAAAAAAAAAAATCAAAAACAAAAGAAATAATACCACTCCACTTTATAACTTAATTTTGAGAATATAGTTATACTTTATTAACCAATTATAAAATTAAAAATAAAAATATATTTAAACTAGATAATATTTTAGTTAATTAATATTTAACTATTAAAAAGTTTTAAAAAAAAATATTAAACAAATTATTTTATTTTATTTCAAAATTTACTAAAAAATTATTAACCAATTGATAAGTTTTACTATAATAAAAATACAAATTAACTAATATTTAACTATTAAAAAGTTAAAAAAAAATCTATTAATCAAATTATTTTCTAAAAAATTCTTAACCAACTGATAAGCTTTACTATAATAAAAATAAAAATATATTTAAATTAGATAATATTTTAAGCTTTACTATACTAAAAATAAAAATATATTTAAATTAGATAATATTTTAGTTAACTAATATTATTTCACTATTAAAAAAAATAAAAAATAAAAATAACATATCATGTGATTAATTTACTCTTTCTTTATAAAATAAAATTTTAAAAATTATATAAAAAAAGTGAACCACTAACATCATCAATTAAATTTCTAATGGGTGTTTTCTCCCAATGTTACTCATCATCTTCCTTTTACTTTTTTGTTTTCTAATGCAATTCGGTTTGGTTTTTCATAACTTCTCGTATCCATCTATTTGCATTCCGGATCCGGATCTCCATCTAAAGGATTAAATCATAGAGATCGAATCAATAAAATAGGATATAATAGGGTAAAGTATGTATGTGTTTTGAAATATGCATAATTGTGTGGAAATGGGCTTATTACAGTCCAGGGGTGTGTAATTCTAAAATATTAATAATGAAAAAATAGAGTACAGACTCACGATAGTGTTATTTTAGTGGTATCATTATAATTTTTAGACATGATAACTGGGCTCTTCACTGAACACCATAAATAAAATATTTCAATATTTATTTTAAGTAAAATAATTTTATACCAATTTTATATATAGATAAACATATAGAGCAATTTTTTATTTATTTTTATGTAAAAAAGCAGGTTCTAATATATTGATATTGCAAAGTTACAACGTGACATTGAGGTGCCAGCTGTCCCGCCTGTTAAGGAAACCGAGATAGTTGGTCATTCCAAGCTAACTTCCAAACTCAAAATATTGGGCTGCTACCCTGCCTGAAGGAAACTAGGGTGCATGGCCAGTTTTATCATTAGTCTGACCATCCCTATGCTATCGCTATCATTGCTATGAGCTAGAAGAGCTACAACTCTGTTATACATCAAAAAAAGAAAGAGTTTTGAGCAGTGGTTGAACAGGAGAACCTATTAACCGGTGTCCTTGTGGTCGTTCTTCTCCTTCCCGCATCTAACTAGAATGGCGTAAACCTGAGCGCAGGTGGGGCATTGTCGCCTTGGGGTGGCGCTGGAGTAGGCGGTGTACAGCATGTCCAGGCATTGGTTTATGCGAACGGCTCTAAAGTTTTGGTCATCCACCATGCTGCGGACCTCGAAAATCAGATTCAGGTGCTCCGGGTGAAGAAGTGGTGGCTGGTGTTGCAATTTTTTCTCTTTGTCCTCCCCCTAGTGTACTTGCTACTCACGTTGTGGCCTCAATTCATCAGGAGCCTTGCAGATGTTTCCTTCATTGCCTTTCGACATCTCTTCCTCTACCAGACAAGTTGTGAATTCCTCAACTAGAGTGTCACTGGGACTGTGTACAGCTCTTGGCTTGGGAGTCAGTGCGTTTGCTCCAAAGCACGCAGGGGGGTTCCAGTTGTCCGGAACTGTGAAAATGAGACTTTCGGAAAGATTTTGGGGGAATTCCTCTGGAGGAATCTCCTCAACATACGTTTTGGGAGGCGTTCTTGTTCCTTTGGACTCCCTGGGTCTCTTTCGCTTGGCTAAAACCAGAGCTCGCTCAAACTTCTTTTGCCTCTTCTGTCGGGAGTCAATCGCGTACCACCTTGTGCCTCTGCGAGGCCTTCCCCTTGCTCGTGGCATGTTTAGAACTAGAACGAGAGCCGGAATGCCCCCTACGTTGTTGTTCTCGCTCGGCTCTATAACCTTCCAATACATCCCAAAGCTACTGAAAATGCTAATAAGGGAGAAAATGATGGCTATAGCCATTAAGGCTGTGGTCTTAATGCTCTGGCTGGCCGGTCTCCTCACACGAGTGAGGGTCCTCATCAAATGGTGGAGGCCGACTGAGTTGATGCCCATCATAAATATCAAGGATATGAGGGCGGATGGCCACCATTAATGGCCCCTCATGGCACTGCTCCACGTACCCTCCTTGCTCCGCGTGGCACCCCATCCGGGGGAACATATAGAGTAATTGAAACTAAAAAGAATTATGATTTTATTAATATTCTAGAATGAGGGGTCTTAAATGCTTAATATTATGGAGTTGGCATGTGACATTTAAAAAAATATCATTAAGAAAAAAGTAATTTCAATATGAGTCATAAGTAAAATATTTATATGTCCATCTATTTTAATATCATCTTTATATATATAACAATTGAAAGTTTACAAGTGACATTTAAAGAAATATTTTAACATCCACCTTAAGTAAAATAATTTTATATCAACCTTCACTTTTAAGAAAAATAATTGTATATCAGCATTGTATATAGAGAAATTGATAGTAAAATATTATAGAGTGGGCTAACTAGGGAGTAATCTTTCTTTCAAAGTTACTTTTACTGAAGGTTTTGGGATGCCCCTTTTTAAATTTCCCGCTAATACAGAACTCTGATCGATTTTCTAAGCATCTGGGTTGGTTTAAAAAGGGACAAAACCCTTGAAGTAAAGTTCTGAAATGCATGGAACTTTGATCCATGCAAAACTCAGACTAGCCTTGAAAATTTGGTTCCGTTTTTTTCCCTCAAAAAGAAAACTCTGAAAAGAAGATTACTCCTAGTTAACCTATTCCAAATAGTATTATTTAGCATATAGTTACTTTATTTCAAATAAAGTCTCGGATTCAGTATCAGTAAGAACTGCATAAAATTCTAACAATATTACCTTATGAATGCAACAAAGGTTTCTTTTTCACCGCGTCGAGACTATTGGATCCCTTCCAGATCTCAGAACTCTATTGAAATTCAAGTGTCATGCATTCTCCTTTGTGGCACGATCTCCGGAACAATGATCTCGGTCCCATGTTCTGACAGGGGGGTGATAGAGAGTCAAAAACTGTAGGACGACATAAGAGAAGGTAATAATGTGCGAAGGATCAGAAAATCAGTATTGCAGGAATGTCTGAGCTTAAGAGTATACATATTCAGATTGTCAAAAGATGTTGATGACTGAATAACAACATTATGGCAATGGACATGATGGTATAAATGGTAATCAATGCAACTGAATGTGCCCTAACAGAAAGATGTCTACTTTCAGACTTTTTTCCTTTCACACTCCATTATAAATGCAAAAAATACTTGTAGTCTTTAGTTCTTTAAGGTCTAAGAGTTGGTCCATCTTTACTCTAGATTCCATGAATTCATCTAGATTTCATGAATTCATTTTTAATTACATAGGAAAATTGTACTCAAAGGCTGATTTTCCTTCCCATCAATGCAATCATTTTCATAAGCATTGCTCCCCATAGTAGGGCTCATTCCCATTGAGATTAAGGACCTAGGTTTGAAGGTCTCACTAAGAATAACCAAATAGGATCTTACTACCACCACTTCTCAGCAAAAGTGCCATCCCTTGGAAAATGGTCTCATCTTGATTCTATAGGGATTTTACTACCACTCTCACCTCTAGTAATTGCAACAATATTGAGAAATGATATGATATCCTAAGGGTCCATAAGTCATAATGATTAAATGCCAAGATTTCCTCTGTAGAATCTCTATCATTTTGAAACATAAGTTCCCCTTAGGCTCTTTTCTCAAATAATGTTTTCCCTTGTAAAAGAACCCCCAAGTTCATTGTCTTGTGTATCAACTTTCCCTTCCCCCTACTAACTCATTTTAGGGTGAATTTATGAGGGAGTTTACAATTTTCAAAAACTAGGTAAAAATGAGTTACAACCATTTTTCTTTTTTCTTTTTACTCAAGTTAACTTTGAAAGTCATTTTCACAAGTTTTCCCTTCCTTCTGGCCTCTTAAACTCTAAGATACACAAATAAACAAATACAAATATAACATCATTACTTAACGTGTTATCCTATAAAGTTAATCATAATCCATCATCATTACTAAATAAAAAAAGGATCAAAAAGGGAATTGTAAATCTGACACCATAAAATCAAGCCTAATACATAAGGGGTGTCACACAATGGAGGGTTCATCTTCACTTGTAAAAAATCAGGGTTGTAAAACTTAAACAAAAAAATGCTAGATTGTACTCCCTTCACGAATTAAAAACAATCTTTGAAATCTTGTTTGTCTTCTTGATTGAGTTTATTACTTATATACCATTAAAAAAATTTGCACAAATTTACATGTGATATGTTTTCACTAAATTTCCATGTCTATCTTATTATGGTGTTCTAGATATAAAGTATTTAGTATTGCTTAAGCATTGATCATTCTAACTACATTTAGTAAATATACACAATATTGTTTAGTATTTGCAAAATAACTATAAAAAAATCTAGGAGCATGTGACGTCCCAAACCACCAACAGGTCGGGCAACGCTACTTCTCGGACGTTTCACTTACCTTTGATACCATTTTGTGAATTTATATGCATGTATATCTAACAAAATTAACAGTTACATCGTTCTGCTCATGCCACCTATTCATGCGAAAACAATCATTAAAACATATCGACAATATATGCATACACATGACATATTCTAACCATACACAGATTAATAAGGAAATAACAGTAAGCCTACACACACAACATAGTTGATATATCAATGCATTACTCATCAAGTTATAACACATGTACAATTACACAACATACAATTAACCGACATTTGGTACTTATCTTTCAATAGATGACCACCAAACTGTGTGCAGACCTTCCATGAACCTCCCAACCTTAGACCAAAGTGGGTCACCCCCGAGCTAGGACTAAAATCCACTGGGAAACA
>JZKD02S0293787.1:487354-533763 GCA_000966675.3 Picea glauca | reverse complement strand
GCTTTGTAGCTAGCTACATGTTTTATCTAGTAATGTATTCAATTCTTTGACCTTTGATTTTCAAACGCAAGTTCTACCCACATGTTCCTTCATAAGGGAACCCATAAAATGGAAATGTGTCAACCAAGTCCAAAAGTTATGATCACTATGCATACAATCCAAAGTATATCGATACAATAAGATAGGTTAGAGCATATACGTGGTGCTTGAAGTGGGCATAATATTCGTGGGCATAATATTAATAACACGTGGTGGGTTGGAAGAGTCTAGTGATAAGATTCGATAAAAGCCGGCCTCCTAAAAACACCTGTAACCTAATTATCAATTAGGAGGCTTTAAATAATGACAATCACATAGATAAAGCATTACCCGATAGAAGCCTTTAGATAATGATAAATTTATGAGTAAACCATGGGAACGTTTGACACAATGAAAATAATTAAAAGGTAACTTATGCATCATGCAATTATGTGGACAAAACCATATTTTAGAGGATAAACTTTCCTGGAAGAGGAAGAGAACCAAACAATGAAGAGAAGTGACACGAATACGACATTTTGTGAAAAACGAGTAAGGTATGATATTTGATAGAACAAAATATATTTTTGCGGTTTATATTCGTTTTCGTTAGTGTTAATTAATTTTTATTTAATTTTTTAAAATCAATAAAGTTTATTTTAATATAAAATAATAAAAATAATTTATTTTTAAAGTTATGGTTAAGTTAAATATTAAATTGGTGTATGAGACTTTCTTGTTTGTGAGAAAGAGGAAGATATATATTTCTAGATTTGAACATGTAACTTTTAAAAATGAATGCTTTTAACCACTAGACCTACTAGATTGTATCAAAACTCAATAATAATCAAATCTCAAATTATTATTATTATTTGATATCAAATCTTAAATATTATTTTTTTATAATATTTTTTTATTATTATTTTTATTTTTATATAACAATTTCTCTCAGACTAAAAAAAATTGTAAAAATACATTGTTTCAATGTCATTTTATTCTTGCATATAATTATAAAGAAGAGAACTCCATTATCTAACCTAAATTGAAAGTGAGATACACTTTAAAAAAATGTGTGATGTAAATAGAAAGTAGAAAGGTTATATTTATATTATTGTAATCTTTTTTTTTGATAAACTCAAAATATAAATAAAACTAAAGTATTTTTTTTCAGAGAATGTTTCAACTCATGCGAATCATAATAACTTTGGTACTTTCATTTCCACCATGTTAACATATAAAAATGGCATTCAAACCAATTTTGGAAAAAATGCAATTTAATTTCCTTGTATTTGTAGACATGGTTAGAAGTTGAAGTGTTCATTTTTTAGAAACATAGTATTTCCACACAAGCCAAACACTTTAAGAAATCGTTCACCTAAACAAATGAAATATCAATACACAAATGTATTACATAGTTAAATGATCTAGGTGGATATTGGCGGCCACCCACCTATTCCAACTGGCTCCTCTTGGCAGTTTTTAGTTCATCACATTCTTTTGTACTTATTTGTAATTATGGGTTCTACACTTTTGGGGTTGTTTGAAGCCATACGCATCTTCTAGGTGGATATTGGTAGACATCCACCTAATCCAACTGGCTTATTTTAGAAGTTTTCATATCGGTATATCTTTTTGTACTTCCAAGGCCGTTTTGGGGCCCTAAACAATGTTTTTTTGTCTTGTCACAATCAAACTATAGATGGGGTCAGATTTTGACGACACAATGTGTAGTTATCAAAAATAGATTTCCAAATCATGAGTCGAATAGAGCCTTCCGTGCTCCTTCAACTTCCTTGATTCATAACATACAAAAACCCATTTTGACTGAGGACTCCACCCAGTCCTTCTTTACATGCATCTATGCATACAATGAAGTCTTCATTTGGATCTGCAATCCTCATAGTTGGAGCACTGGTTAACAATTGCTTCAATTGCTAGAAGATTCTTTCACATTCTTTTGTACATTGAAACTTCTTCCCCTTCCTTTGCAAGTGATGGGGTGAGATATTCTTGAAAACCCTGCAATGAACCTTCTGTAATAGCCAGCTAGACCCATGAAGGATTTGACTTCTTTCACATTCTTTAGCGCTAACCATTCTCTATTGGCTTCTATCTTTTCAGGGTCCACAACTATCCCATCCTTTTAAATGATATGCCCCAGGTAGTGAATTTTGTTTTGATAAAATGAGCACTTGCTTAAATTTTCATACAACTGATGTTCTCTTAGCACTTGCAACACCATCCTCAAATGATGTTCATTCTCTTCTTCCAACTTGGAATATACAAGAATGTCATCTATAAAAATAATGACAAACTTGTCTAAATATTCCCAGAAAAAACCATTCATTAAGCACATGAGGACAACTGGTGAATTTGACAACCCAAATGGCACCACTGTGAACTCATAATGACCATACCTTGTCCTGAAAGCGGTCTTGTTGATACATTCCTCTTTAATCCTTACCTGATGGTATCTTGACCTGAGATCTATCTTGGAAAATATATTTGCATCCTTCAATTGATCAAAGACATCATCAATCCTTGGTAGAGGATACTTGTTCTTTATAGTCACTTTATTCAACTATCTGAAATCAATGCACAATCTTAATGTCCCATCTTTATTCTTAACAAATAAGACTGGGGCACCCCAAGGTAACACACTTGGGTGTATATACCCCTTCTTCAGAAGTTCTTCAAGCTGCATTTGCAACTCCTTCATCTCTGGTGTACTCATCCTATAAGGAGTCTTTGATACTAGAGCTACTCGAGGCATCAAATTAATAGAGAAATCAATATCTATCTTTGGAGGTAGTCCTGGTACCTCCTTGAACACATCATCAAAATATTCCAGGACTGCATGATCCTCCAAATTTGGCACCTTATCCTTATATTATTCCTCCATATGGGTTGCAAATATTTGACAGCCTTTCCTGTAACACTTCTTCAACTGCATTGTTGAGATTTCCTAGACAATAAATGACCTGGGAATTCCTTGCACTGTTCTCTATTTTCCTTCCTCATCTAAGCAAGTGAATGCCTTGCTATGACAATTTAACATGGCATGGTGTTGGTCTAATCAATCCATACCAATTAGGCATTCATAAGATCCTAAAGGAAAGATGTTCAAATCTTCCCTTGTGCTCAATCCATTCATGTCAATAAGACATGACTTAACTATCTCATTGACTTTTCTTTTGGCTCTAGTAGCCAGCTACACCAACCAAGATTTTCCATGCTTTTTTCTTGGCAATTGCAAACTTTCCACCATCTTAGGATCTATATAACTATGACTAGATCTTGAATCAATTAAAATAGTAATGGTTTGGTTGTTGATCATACCTTCCACTTCAATCATATGTGATTGATACTCTGCTTTCTTGTTGTCCAAGGCTGCATAGATCCTTGGTACATTTCTACCCATGTCCCCCATTGTTTCAGCTCGGTGAGCATTGTGAATAGCTCTCTCTTTGTCACTTATGAGAGGACAATTTCTAAACATATGATCACCTTTACAACCCAACATTAAATAGGTGGTTGCCTCGGCATTTGACCACCTATCTCAATCATTCTGGGTTCTCTAGAAGTTGGTTTTCCCTGAGGATTATTTCTAAAGAATGGTGGCTTAATTCCCTTCTTACTCTGATTCATTTTGAATTTCTTTTTGTTTTCCCAAGATTTTTCAAAAGTTGGCCTTGCTTTTTGCTGATCATAGAGGCACTTAGATCACCTTATGGTCTCCTCCAATTTTCTAGGATCATCATATTGTATTTTGTCACTGATCGATGGTGGAAAACCACTCAAATGCCCTTGAATATTGTGTGTATCATCTTTGATGAAAGAGACATACTTCAACAATTCTAAAAACCTTCTTTCATACTCATCAATGGACATACTTTCCATCTTGAGTACAAAGAAATCTTTCATTTTCTTCTCATAATACCTCTTAGTCAAGTATTTATTTTCAAAATACTTCTTGAATTTCTTCCAAGTGACGTATTTCTCTTTAATTTGTTGCACCTGCACAAGCTGATCCCACCACATGGATGCCTTACCTTTGAGTTGATAGATGGAAATTCTTCCTTCTTCCTGTGAAGAGTAATTATGCAATTGAAAATACTTTCTCATGCCCAACAACCATGTCTCTACCTCTTCATCCTTCTTGTGCTCCCCATCAAACGTAGGAGGTTTTATTTTTTTCATTTCTCCTCGTAGCTCATCCTCCCCAGACATCTTATGCTTCCTAACATCGGATAGACTTGAGTTGTTATGTTCTCTCTTATCGAAATGCCTCAGGGAGTGTTGGTGATGTCTGCTATCACTTTTTTTTCTTCTATGACTTCTTGATTTGCTTGAGCCACTCTCCCTATCCAATTTATTTTCTATCCTTTCCAGGATTTGCATTAACTTTATGTTGAATTCTCCCTGTTGCTCCCTAGATTTCATGAGCTTTTTATTATCTTCTCGGTGAGTCTAGACATCTCTCTGCAATTTTTTAATGATTTTCATCATGTTTCCTTCTTTATCTATCTCTTCTCCATGCCCATTGGAGTTTGATCCTTTAACTCCGAAATGGACATCCATTTCTCTAACTTCATTTTATGAACTGTAAGAACCCTTTGCATTCCCCATTTCTTTGCACTATGCAACAATTCGGTTCAGTTTTGACAATCGTTAACTCTGCAAAATGTGCATTCAACCGAAATTTTGTCAGGCTAATAGACGTTAATAATTTTCCAGAATAAACCAATCTGATTCAATAAAAACAATATCAAATTCCATTTTCTGTGGGTCTTGGCCAGTCAAGAACCCCTTCGGCTTTTATCTCTAAGCCTCTCTCTGTTCTGCAACACATTTCGGGCGCTAGCCCCTTTTCTTCAGCCCTTCGTTTGCATGGGACGATGGTTTTGACCCAACTGTTATGATTTGGGCGCTTATCTAGAGCCTTGAAACTTCGGGCTCCGGGCTTCGGAGGTTTCCCCTTTTCCGCGTGTCCCAACATCACAGAACAATGAATTGTAGAACGCGTGAAGAACGACAGAACTACGGTCCACATTCCTTCATGCACCATTTCTTTCAGAGTGTCAATTCTCTGGACTTCACGATATGGCACCACCTGTCCACTAGGGCCCACAGTTTTCGTGCTTGAACTAATAAATGCCGAAAATGTCACATCAACTTTACTACTTTCTCCACACTAGCATGTACCCCACCTAGGAAACCGTAGTTTGGATTGCGAGATCTCCTTACATAATTATCTGCCACACAAATTCAATCTCCGTAATGTTTCCTGGCCCTTGATCTTGATAGATCATGACCAAAGTTAATTCGGCCCTGATCCAATTAACTTCTTTGTCACACTTAACTACCTTGTGCCACCACTAGGAGCACCACTCAGTAGGATACACGAAGATGACACATGGTCCAATCAGGATGGTGACATATGTCATGTTTTAACTGCATTTCCATCTTACCAAGGTTCTTAAATCACTGACATGTGACACACATCCCATGTGTCCATGTCATCCCTAGTGACGTCAGTAGGCCACGTCACTCTGGAACTTTGGGCTTCGGTAGATTTCACCTCAGCATACCCCGTTTCTCCCAAACGTCGAATTCCTGAACAAACTAACTTGCCGACACGTGTTCCTTGCTTGGATCGATGGAAAAGAAATACATGAAGTTCGCTTTGTCTTCTCTGCCTGTGACCGAGAGCTGTAACCTCGACTGAAAATTTGGGCACTTATCTCACTTTGCAAGATCATCAGTCATGCCTTAAGGAACTGTGAAGATCCACGACCAGGAGTAATTGCAGAAATTCAACTTGCTCACACTTTAATTCTCTTCCCGATCTCCACAATGGCTCCCCACCGTTGATCTCTCTTCAATGAGATTTGACGACCATGACTAACTCTTCGCTTGATCTGACAACTTATATTTCTCTCTCCCAGATCTAACGGACCAACACCACGAATGTTGTAATTTCTTTCTCTGTGGCCATTTCTTAAACTTGTTACACCTCTTATGTTTCCAAACAAAGTCTAAGTGTTCTTTCAATGCCCTTCTAGCACTTTGTGCCTCAAAATTCTTCGGATTTTCTACACCAAATTTCTCATTCGTGGCCCATCTAGGCTCCAGGTAGAAAACATGGGCTCTGAAATTAAATTTTGTTCATTTCAATAACAATTCTTTTCCGAAATGTTTTCTTCAGCTTCCACTAACATTGGCCATGAAGTTGTGATGTCCCTAGCCACCAACAGGTCGGTCAACGCCACTTCTCGGACGTTTCACTTAGCTATGATACCATTTTGTGTATTTATATGCATGGATATTTAGCACAATTAACAGTTACAACGTTCTGTTCATGCCACTTATTCATGCATAAATAATCATTAAAACATACCAACAATATATGCATACACACGACATAAACTAACCATACAAAGATTAATGCAGAAATGACAGTAAGCCTACACACACAACATAGCTGATATATCCAAGCATTACTCATCAAGTTATAATACATGGAAAATTACACAACATACAATTAACAAATATTTGGTACTTATCTTCCAATAGATGGCCACCAAACTACATGCAGACCTTCCATGAACCTCCCAGCCTTAGACCATGCTGCTCATCATTCTTAGTAGTGGGTCACCCTCGAGATACGACTAAGCTCCATCGAGCAAGGGATTCCTAGGCTTGGCAAGGGCAACAAGAAAGTCACACAGGTCAACAGGAAGGATTATATCCTAGGGCCAACTCACACTAAGAGCCTACAACCACTCATTACCCACATGTTTGTCCCACCCCAGGAAGTGTGCCCCTTCTCTGCTCCATAGTCCTTCGGCTGGCCCACTTCCTTTCCGAGGCTTCAACAATAGACCAAACATGAATTCTCATAGCGCTATAGTTTTAGTTGGGATCCCTCTAGAAAATCACTTCCCTAACAAACTCTCTCACCTGGAGAGATTTGCTTGCAGGCCCAACAACCTGCTTCTTCAACCCATGGGCCTGACAACCCACCTCTTCAAACCACATGCCTGACAACCTGCTTCTTCATTCCAACTTATAAGTCAACTCCAGTAAGGGTGATGGAAACAATAAGGCTCAGTATAGATCAGGTGATGGAAGCAACAACAACCGTTAAGGCACAACACGACTCAGGCAAGCTACAGGTGTGAGCATGAATCCTTGGATGAATCGGGAAGGGTGACAGACTTCCAAAGAATCGTAAGGGTCGTGAGGAAACTTGAGACTGGTCCCGATGCATGGATGGGGAGAAATTCCAGAATGGGAAAAAACCCCCCAACGAGTTGGATTTCCCAGCTATAACTGCATGTGCCCAAGTTGACACTTGTCTTCCTGCAACTACACGAGTTCCACTTAGCACTCATTCCATTTCCAGGAACTTAGGATAACACGGATTATGTCCAGCATAGACTTTGGGAAATAATAATAAAATATTATTCCTCTAGAGGTAATCCCTCTAGCTTAGTCCCTAGGCCTAAACACTTAGCACCCTCCCTTACCCTACCTAGTGGAGCTTAGTCCCCTGTTACTCTTTTTTCGTGGTTGTTCTACATGCAACAGTGTAATTTTATTAATGATATGTGCATTTACATATATAAAAATCAGGCTCATGGCCTTAAGCATATAGGCTCTCTGGTCTAATAAACATATAAGTCTTCAACTTATAAACACTCGGCTCACCAGCCTATAAGCATAATTTCAATTCAGCAAGGGCTCGACCTTGGGGTGTTACAGAGCAAGGAGTTGTATTTAGCCTCCCTTTCTTTCATTAATTGATTGATGTCAACCACAAAGGGAAACATACACATGATGGTCTTAAGAAAAAATATGGAGGCAAGTGTTTTATAATATTAACTACAAATATCAATAAAACATAATGATTGACCTATACTAAAAAGTTTCATTCATGTAATCAATGCCTTCTACATAATTATGCACATATCATTTACCCCCCAAAAAATGAAACAGAAAGGGAACAATACCACTCTACTTTATCAATTAGTCCAATTTTTCCAACAACATTATACTTTATAAACAATCAATCAACCCTTTAATAAAAATAAGAATATATATCAAATTCATCTTATTTTCCATCTCAAGTGTCATTCATGTAATCAAGACCTTCGACACAATTATACACATATAATTCCCTACCCAAAAAGTGAAACACAAAGGGAATAATGCCTCTCCACTTTATCAATTAGTCCAATTTTGACAACACCAGCGTACTCTATAAACCAATCAATCAAATCTTTGGTAGAGATAAGAATATAAATCAAATTCATATTATTAATTTAGGTTTGAAATATACTATCAAACATCTTATTATCCACTTTTCTAGATTTGAATGTGTAACCTCTATAATACATCATACAAGCATCTGCATTGATAGAGGAGAAATTGATAATGATCAAATACTTGTAACACACCTTTATAGCCTTTTCCTGCATTTTGAAGGTTAATACAAGCATATGCATTGATAAAGAAGAGATTAGTAATGATCGAATACTTGCAACACACCCTTATAGCCTACTGTGTTACTCCATATTTGAAAGCTTTGTAGCTAGCCACATGTTTTCAAGTAAGTCCATTATCAAGTATTTGAAGGCTTTGTAGCTAGCTACATGTTTTATCTAGTAATGTATTCAATTCTTTGACCTTTGATTTTCAAACGCAAGTTCTACCCACATGTTCCTTCATAAGGGATCCCATAAAATGGAAATGTGTCAACCAAGTCCAAAAGTTATGATCACTATGCATACAATCCAAAGTATATCAATACAATAAGATAGGATAGAGCATATACGTGGTGCTTGAAGTAGGGGCGTAATATTAATAACACGTGGTGGGTTGGAAGAGTCTAGTGATAAGATTCGATAAAAACCGCCCTCCTAAAAACACCTTTAACCTAATTATCAATTAGGAGGCTTTAAATAATGGCAATCACATAGATAAACCATTACCCGATAGAAGCCTTTAGATAACGATAAATTTATGAGTAAACCATGGGAACGTTTGACACAATGAAAATAATTAAAAGGTAACTTATGCATCATGCAATCATGTGGACAAAAGCACATTTTAGAGGATAAACATTCCTGGAAGAGGAAGAGAACCAAACAATGAAGTGACATGAATACGACATTTTGTGAAAAACGAGTAAGGTATGATATTTGATAGAACAAAATATCATTTTGAGGTTTATATTCGTTTTAGTTAGTGGTAATTTATTTTTATTTAATTTTATTTAATTAATAAAGTTTATTTTAATATAAAATAATAAAAATAATTTATTTTTAAAGTTATGGTTAAGTTAAATATTTAATTGGTGTATGAGACTTCTTTGTTTATGAGATAGAGGAAGGTATATATTTTTAGATTTGAAAATGTGATCTTTAAAAATACATGTTTTTAATCACTAGACCCACTAAGATTATATCAAAACTCAATGATAATCAAATCTCAAATTATTATTATTATTTGATATCAAATCTTGAATATTATTTTTTTTTATGATATTTTATTATTATTATTATATAACAATTTCTCTCAAACTAAAAAAAATTGTAAAAATACATTGTTTCAATGTCATTTTATTCTTGCATATAATTATAAACATATAATTATAAACAAGAGACCTCCATTATCTAACCTAAATTGAAAGTGAGATACACTTAAACAAATGTGTGATGTAAATAGAAAGTAGAAAGGTTATATTTATATTATTTTAATCTTTTTTTAATAAACTCAAAATATAAATAAAACTAAAATATTTTTTTTTTAGAGAATGTTTAAACTTATGTGAATCATAATAATTTTGGTACTTTCATTTCCACTCTGTTAACATATAAAAATGACATTCAAACCAATTTTGGAAAAAATGTAATTTAATTTCCTTGTATTTGTAGACATGGTTAGAAGTTGAAGGGTTTATTTTTTAGAAACATAGTATTTCCACACAAGCCAAACACTTTAAGCAATCGTTCACCCAAACAAATGAAATATTAATACACAAATGTATTACATAGTTAAATGATCCAAGTGGATATTGGTGGCCACCCACCTATTCCAATTGGCTCCTCTTGGCGGTTTTTAGCTCATCACATTCTTTTATACTTCTTTGTAATTATGGGTTCTACACTTTTGGGGTTGTTTGAAGCCATACACATCTTCTAGGTGGATATCGGTGGCCATCCACCTAATCCAACTGGCTTATTTTAGTATTTTTCATATCAATATATCTTTTTGTACTTCCAAGGCCGTTTTGGGGCCCTAAACAATGTTTTTTTGTCTTGTCACAGTGAAACTATAGATGGGGTCAGATTTTGATGACACAATGTGTAGTTATCAAAAATAGATTTCCAATGGGCTATCATGCGCCTAAAACGGAGGTCGTATGCAAAAGTTAGGACCCCAGGAAGTTGAGGTACCAACTTATCCATCAAGGCCCACATAACTTTTGGTGTTTCATCTCCTAGGGTTAGGTTTTTGGATGTCTAGGGTTTAGGAATTCATGAGTGATGTTAAAAAGGCCTTTGGAGCCTCATTGTAATAATTATTCTCAGACATATGCATGTAGAAACCACATCTCTTCTCAGAGATAGCTACCACCATTCAAGCAAGTTGTTTTCAGTCCTGCAGTTTTACAATTTTATCTTATTTTATTTATTCAATAGAAGTTATTCTTCACTGGATATGTGTTGTTATTCTCAGTATCTTTGTGTTATTGTGTTCAGTCTGTTATTCCTTTTGTTTCGCTCATAAATCTGTATCAGTGGTATCAGAGCGATATGGTCTTCATTTATTTTTCTTCGTGCATGTCCCTGACAAGATTTGGGTACAAGAAGTTAAGACTGAAACAAGTTGAGACTTTGCAAGATCGTTCACGTCGAGCCTGAAAACAGCCCACGGGGGATGAGAAGAAAGATGATGGAGCAGGAGATCCTTTTAAAATATTGCTCGAGGATGCCCTTGCATGACAAAGGAATGAAAAGATGTAAAAATTTGCATGGATCCTTCGACGACTACCCACAGGAGACACATCTTCATCAACTGGTCATCCAACCCCTTTCAAGATACAAGTAAATTTTGATATTCCATTATTTGAAGGACTGATAGATGCAGATGTTGTAGATAAATGGTTGAATATGCTCAAAGCGTATTTTTCAGTCCACAATTTTTCTGACAAGGAAAAGATTACTTTTTCATTCCTCAAGGTCATCCCCCATGTTAAGGACTGGTGGGATACTTACTCTGAGCAAAGGGCCATAGAGGAATATGCAATATTTGTGATCTCCCCCACATGGAATTCCTTCATAGATTCCATTAAATAACAATACTACCCTGTTGGAACCTAAGAGGAACAATACACAAGATGTACGATGTTGCGTCAGGAAAGGGACTAGAAAGTACTAGATTTCATGAATATTTTCCATACCCTGCACACCAAATTGGGTATCAAAGAATCTGAATGACATTTGGTGCTCAAATACCATGGTTTTCTGCATAGATACATTCAAACATAAATGGAGTTTATGTACATCGCATCATTAGGTGCGCCTTATAGATATGTTGTCAAGATTGGGAAGAAATTTAAGAAGAAAAGGCAAGATTTTGGATCTGCAAACTCCTCATAGCTAAAGCAGGGAAAAGGTGGTGCCAACCCACAAAACAAGGGATAGAGAAAAAATGGTCTCTGTCAAGAAAACCAGTCCAAGTCACAACCCAAGAAAGGTAATCAGAAGTCGAAGAAGGACACTGGAAAATGGTGTGAATACCATAAAATCCCTTGGCACAACACTGAAGAATGTCGCTCCAAGAAGTCACTAGTGGTCGAGCTGAAATCTTCCGAGTCAGAGGCTGATTATGACTCTGAATCAAATCGAGAAAGTGGGAAACATATCATTGATTTCGAACCCAATGCCATCGTTTCTACCACCAAATTGAAACCAAGCGAACCAAAAGAACAAAAGGAAGGGGAATGCCTCTTTGATTCACATATGTGGGTAAAGGGGACTCTGCTGCATTTCATTGTCGATAGTGAGATTCATAAAAAAATGATTTCAGCAGAGGTCGTTAAGCAGCTAGACCTACCGGTAACACTGTGCACGTAGCTCTACACCATAGGTTGGCTTCACCAAGGATGAGATCTTTGCATCATCCAACAATGTCGTTTTCCCTATAGCATCAAGCCCTTCAAAGATGAGGTATTGTGTGATATTTCTCCCCTTGTTGTTTGTGATGTTCTTTTAGGCCAACCATATTTGTGGAAGCGACATGTTGTGTATGAGTCTAGACCCTGTAGTGTTATTATTAATTTGGGTAGACAATTGTACAGGATACCAGAGGTAGTGTCGCCTACCTCTATTTTTTTAATCTCTTCTAAGCAATGCAGTAAGATCATTTCAAAGACCGTGAACTTCGTATTCTTTGTGATATGTGCTCGTAGTAAGAGGAAGGTTGTTTCCACATCCGTGACCTATACACACAACCTCTCTTTGCAGCAGAAGCAAGTGGTTGAGATCGTGGAAGAGTACAAAAACATGTTCTCCTCACACACCGAGGTTCCGACACACTGCCAATTCAAGCATCCAAATGATCTAACCCCCAGTGCATCACTGCCTAATGGAAAAGTCTATCGTCCCTCGCTGATGGAAAATGACGAAATCAAGCGCCGGATCCAAGAGCTTCTTCAAAAGGGTCACATCCAACCCAACTCCTCCCCTTTTGAAATCTCGATTGTGCTAGTGCATAAGAAAGATGGGACCTGGCAGCTCCACATTGAGTACAAAGTATTAAACAAAATCACAGTCAGGAACCGGTACCTAATTCCCCGAATTGATGACCTTCTTGACCAAATCAAGGGGGAAAAGTTCTTTAGAAAGATTAACTAAAAGTATGGCTACCACCAAGTTCCCATCGAACCAACTGATGTATGGAAGACAACTTTCAAATCTAAAGAAGATCTCTTCGAATGGATAGTCATGCCCTTTGTCTTAACAAATGCCCCAACAACTTTCATGATATTTATGGATGATGTATTGATACCCTTCTCCAAATATTTTTTGGTGGTATATCTAGATGACATCCTCATCTTCAAAAAAACTTGAGAGGAGCAACATATTCAATAGGTTTTGGGCACTCTGCGGTAGCACAAGCTATATGCCAACTTGGAAAAATAATCCTTTGGCATGAACACGGTCCAATAATTGGGCTACATAGTGATGAGCATGGGGTACATGTGGATCCAACTAAGATCCAAATCATTCGTGACTGGCTAGCCCTGACCAGACTAACCTAGCTTCAAAGTTTCTTGGGACTTTCCAACTTCTATCGAAGGTTCATGTTGGAATTATCCCATATTGCATGGGCCCTCAACTAGGTAACCAAGGACAATGGAAAGGAAAATTTTGCATGGGGAAATTCACACCAAGAAGCATTTGATGATTTGAAGCATCGCTTGTGCTCACCTTCAATACTCTCCTTACCCGGTATGAAAAAACCATTCGATACTAAGACTAATGCCCGAGACTATGTTGTAGGCGCATTTCTCACTCAACATGGTCATCTAGTAGCATACCATAGTGAGACACTCTCAAATGTTGTTCGGAAATACCCTACCTATGACAAAGAAATGTATTCCATTGGGAAATCTTGTCGTCAATGGAAACATTACATTCTAAAAAGAAGAGAATCATCCACACTGATCACAAGCCTCTTCATTTCATACAGAAACAGAGGAAGTTGCAAAATGACTGCCATCGAAAGTGGTCCACATACCTACAACATTTCCATCTCGACATCAAGTATAAAACAGGGAGCACAAATCGTGTCACTGACTTCCTCAGTTTCCCTCCCATTGATGCACTCACCATAGTCCTCCATTCATGTGGGCATGAGTCATTTGATTGGCCCCAACTTTATCAACGTGACCCTGAATTTTCCACCACCTATAAAATCTTGGGTATAGGAGCGAATGTCATTGATTTTCACATCCAGAATGGACCGTTATTCCATCTGGGCCACCTTTGTGTTCCCACAAGAGAGTGTGCAAAGATGATTTGGGAGGCTCACTACAGTCGGATGGCAGGAAATTTTGGCGTGGATAAAACTTTGGTTGTTCTATAGAAACATTTTTATTGGCCAAAGCTTCGACAAGACGTCAGTAAGTATATCAAGTCTTGCATTGCCTCTTCCATTTCCAAGATAACCATCAAGAAGAAAGGCTTATACACCCCTCTTCCTACTCCCGAGAGGCATCGGGAATCCATCTTGATGGATTACATGTCTGGCCTTTCATCCACTAAGCATGACAATGATTGTGTATTTGTGGTGCTTGATCAGTTTTCAAATATCGCCATTATCACAACCTTCAAGAAGAGAATCACAACATAAGATACTACCAAGATCTTCTACAAATGAGTGTGGGTCCATTTTGGGATACCATAGATCATCACCTTAAATCACGACAACCAACTCCTCAACACATTTTGTTCGAGTCCATGGTCATTGTTGGACAACAATCTCACTAAATCCACTTCTTTCCACCCCCAAATTGATGGCCAGGAAGAGGTCGTCAATTGGATGATTGTGTACATCCTATGCATGTACAACTCTAAGAATCCACGTACATGGGATGAGAGTCTTCTCTATGTTCAACACAGCTACAATAGGGATCTCCATAGCTCCATTAGCCATATCCCATTTCAGGTGGGGTTGGGATTCCAACCCTTGGGTCCCATTAATGTTTCACTACCTCTTGCAACCACACATGAAGAATCTTCCCATGTTCAGTCTATGTCCAACAAAGCCACTAGATTCATTGATCAGATTCAACACATCCTCCAATAGGTCCATGATATTTTGTAGAAATCCAATGCTAAGTACAAGAACCACCATGATCAACACGAGCTACTGCATCAGTTTCAGGTGGGAGACAAGGTCCGGTTACATTTGCATAAAGAACACCTTACACAGCTGCATTGGAATCTCCTCTCACTTCACTATGTTCCTTACACTATGACTGAGGCTATGGATAACAATGATTTTAAGTTTAACACTCCATCCTTCCTTGGATTGGACCCAATTTTCAATGTGGACCTCCTTCGGCCATATTTTCCGCCATTATTGGACACCTCAGAGATCACAAAACATTTGACACCAACAAATATCAACCTTGATTGCATGGAATAGGCATCCACTAATTAGATAATGGACACATAGGTCAAGGGCACTCACCAACAAAGGATCCAACTTTATTGGGTTGTTAAGGCGTGACAATTCCTACACCAAGGAAAGTGGAACACCCGACGCCAAATTCAACAGAAGTTTCCTCACCTGATGGGGGAACTCAACACAATGGATACCATTTATTACTAAGGGGGGGAACTGATCCATGTGGATATTGGTGGCCACCTACCTATTCGAATTGGTTCCTCTTGACAATTTTTATATCAACATGTTCTTTTGTAGTTCTTTGTAATTGTGGGTTCTACTCTTCTGGGGATGTCTGAATCCCTACATGTCTTCTAGGTGGATAAATTTGGTGGCCACCCACCTAATCCAACTGTCTTATTTTGGAATTTTTCATGTGAGTACATATTTATGTACTTCGAGGGATGTTTTGGGGCCCTAAACAATGTTCTTTTTGGCTTGCCACAGTTAAACTATAGACAAAGTTAGAGTTTGATGACATAATGCGTATTTATCAAAAATGATTTTCCAACGGGTTATCACATGTCTAAAACGAAGGTCATATGCAAAGCTACGACCCTGGGAATTTGAGGTACCAACTTACCCATTGGGACCCACATAACTTTTGGCATTTCATCTTCTAGGGTTAGGTTTTTGGATGTCTAGGTTTTTGGAATTCATGAGTAATGTTAAAAAGGACTCTAGAACCTCATTGTAATCATTTTGCTCAGACAGATGCATGTAGTAGCCACATCTCTTCTTAGATATATCTATCACCATTCAAGCAACTAGTTTTTGGTTCTGTAGTTTTACAATTTCAACCTATTTTATTTATTAAATAGAAGTTATTATTCATTGGATATTTGTTGTTGTTTTCAGTAGCTCTGTTTTATTGTATTCATTTTGTTATTCTTTTTGTTGTGCTCATAAATCCGTATAATTAAAACCCTTAAAGATGGAAATAGTCCACAACCCCAACCAAAAAAACCACATGAGGCAATATATTAATGTAAAAGGAGAAAAAATTGCACGTGTTTCACAAAATCAATCATTAGCAAATGACCCCCATGCTATTTAAATATAAATCATGGACCAATCCGGTGATAAACCATGGATCGATATAGTCAACAGTGTCAAGGAGAATATGTACCATTGGATCACTTTATTTCTATAACATAGTGTGACCATCATATTACATAACTAAAAATGCATGGTAATGAAACACACTAAAAACACATACTTTACCTAAATACACATTCGACCAACTTGATCTTAACTAACTCCTAAGTGTCCAAATATCTTAACATCCCCTCTTAAGAACAACTTTGGATAGGATTGAAGGATTTGCAAAGGTGATATAGTAGGAGAATAACAGAAACATTAGAGTCCATCCCTCCATAATGATAACTTCTTAAACTACTAACATTGATCAAAGTTTGGAAAACTTTTCTTCTATAATAGAATTAATGAAAATATTTGCAACTTGATCGTGTATAGGGAAAAATAACACTTCAAGAATGTAATCTTGAATAAGATTTCAAATGAATTTCATGTGTACTTCAATGTGTTTTCTGCACTAATGTTGAACTGTATATTTGGTGAGATTTATGGCACTATGGTTGTCACACCAGAGTGTGGATAGATGCCAATATTGGGATCCAAACTCTAAAAGGATGTTTTGAAGCCACATGGCTTCTTGTCTTGTATTAACTACTACTCGATACTCTTTTTCTATGAAAGAAAGAGAAATATTTTGTTTCTTCTTACAAGCCCAAGTGACAAGTTCTGAACCAAGCTTGAAAACATATCTTATAGTAGAATTTTGATCATTACGATCACTAGCCTAGTCAGAATCGATAAAAACAACCAACAAAGGAGTCCATACTAAACTGTAATATATTGCAAATTCAACATACCAATGTATATATTTTTGTTTCTTTCTAATGGATCTCATAGGGTGTTTTCATATACTGGGAAATAAGACCAACATAAATGGAAATATTAGTATGGGAATGAGTCAATTATAAAAGGATACCAACTAATTAACAATATGAAGTGGCAAATACTTTGAGTGTAGTATAGGTACCAACAAGTTTGACTCTAGGTTGGAAGGGAGATGGGGTTGGTTTACAATCTTCTATGTGAAAGCAACGAACAAGGTCATGTGCATACTTAAACTAGGAAAGGGGAATTCCTTCCTTAGTTTTAAATACTTGGAGGCTAAGGAAATAATGAAAATAACCTAAGTTTTTCATTTCAAATTTATTCTTAGTGTTGGATTTCACATGGTTTAAAATTTTGGGGTCACTAGTTCTGAGTATAAGGTCATCAACATAAAGAACACGTTTTTTGAGATGGTTACCTACTTTATTGATATAGATATTAGGGCACATTGAAATCTATAAAATTCAGTGTCAAGATGAAAGCCATGCATTTTATCATACCAAACATTAATAGGTTCTGTAAGACCATAGAGAGATTTTGTAAGGTGCCAAACAAGGACAAAGTCATTTTGAACATAGCTAGGAGATTCTTCCATGTAAATTTCTTCTTGCAAATCCCCATGAAAGAAGGTAGATTTAAAATCCATCTTATGGACCTCCCATGTATGCGAGGTGACAAGGGATATAAAAAGGAAGATCAATTTTATTTTTTCCACAAGGGAAACATTTTCGTTATAGTCATAATCTAAAGAAGAAATTGGAGTAGGATCATTAATAGAAATGTTTGGAATAGAAGATGGCACATATGACAAAGATGGATTTCAAGTTGAAGATGGAACACATGTTGAATTAGGCTCATAGGAGGAGAGAATTTCATCAAACTTAACATCTCTCATAATAATAATTTCATTGGAATGAGGTCGAAGAAGTCTATAACCTCTTACATCTTCATCAAATCAAACAAAAATGCACTGCACACTTTTAGGTTCTAATGCTTTCTTTTTCTCATCAAGAATATGATCCCATGCTTTAATTTTACTTAATGATTCTTCTAGTGTCATACTTTTTAAATCCTTTGTGTAATTGACTATTTAGTTAGCACAGTTAATGGATTCCACCCAAAAATCAATATTTAATCCCTTAGATTGAAACATACAATTTTTTGTTTCCTTTAAATTGTGATTCTTTCTTTGCTCAACACCATTTTGTTATGGTGTATATGGAATAATATGTTTCATCTAAATGCTCTATGAAATGTAGTAATTTGTGAAATTTTTGTTAACATATTCACCTCTATTATTGATTCTTAACTTCTATTGTAGATGTCAAGATTTGTTTTCTACAAGGGCCCTGTAGGAAACAAAATTTGAAAACATTACTATTAAGTTTTAAGAAATAAACCTAAGTGTACCAAGAGAATTCATAAATGAAAGCTAATAAGTACTTACACCTAGAGAAATAAGGAAAAGAAAGTAGAGCACATAAGTCACTATGAACAAGATAGAATGGGGTTGAGGCATGGTAAGAGGTACATTTGTTAAAATTGTCCCAATATTGTTTGTTGAGAAGAATGTTGGAACAAACCCCATATTTACAACAAATGAGAGGATGGATAATAACCATATTTTTTTTACTTAGATATTTCAATAAGTGATAGTTTAGATGACCAAATTGTTCGTGCCAAAATTTCCTTAAGTCATCACCATGAAAAATAAAAATTGATGAAAAAGATGATAACCTAAAATTGTCAAGTCTATACAACCTAGTAATATCATCAATGATTCCAATTGCTAGGACGTGCATTGGATATTTTAAATCCTTGATTACAACTTGGTGATTTGAAAACTCTATTGTTTACCTTCACCTAAATGGGTGATTTGATATACTACTATAAGATTGAAGGAGATATTTGGAACATATAATACATGATTTAAATGACCATCATCTATTTGAACTAGTCCAAACCCTACAACAATAAGAGATAGATCATTGCAACAAATATTTGTTTGGAATTACATTCATAAAGAGAAAAAATGGATTTATTCTTATCCATATGATAATATGTTCGTAAATCAATAAGGCACTCATTAGAAGAAGTAGATGTTGCATTAAAGGAAATATCAAAAGCATAAAATGTGTGTGCATGAGAAGAAGAATTAGAATAAGAAGAACCAATATTGATGTTTTGCTTCTTCATTGTTGATTCTAAGATCTCCACCTTCTTAAAACATTTAGACTCTAGATGATCATCACACACAAAAAATTTCATTGTCTCTTAGGCTTCTTACTTTTGGATATTTTTTCTTGGTGACCATTTAGAGTAGGAGTTGGCAAAGAGTGTTTGGGACCCTTGTTTTTATTATTGTCATGAAAAATTTTCTTCTTCAAATGCTTGTATTTATCCTTTTGTTTGTCCACTAAGTCTTTATTATATGTAAATATAATTTTGATCACTTCGAGATGCATGAGCTTATCTTTCTCTCTAAAAAAATTATCACAAAAGGATTCAAGAGAAGATGGTGTGTAAGTAGCCCCTAGATCTTCTCTAGTGGACTGGAAAATAGATACAAAAATAGATAATGCACTTCCAATATTAGCAAGAATAGAATATATCAATTGGTCATACTTGTTTTCTATGTTACAATATTCATGTAAAATATAAGAATTTTTAGATTAGAAATATAATCTTCAATGTGAGAGAAATCATTGTGATTTAAAGAAATCAATTGGTTTTCATTGTTGGGTTGTTATATTCTTTGCAGTGAAAGAATAGTCAACCAACTAGATAGTCAAGGTGGATCAACTAGGTGATGAACCAACAAGTCAAGTCAAAATTTAAGTCAAGGAAGAAGTGGTTGACTGGAAAGTCGAAGTTTGAAATGGTCGATTGAAAGGTTGAAAGGTCAACCGATAGGAGGTCGACAAGAGTTTGAGTGGTGGCCAACTAGATATCGACTGGGTATTCGACTGTTATCCAAATGTTAGTTGACTGTAAGAGAATCCTAAGATTCATGGGATTGCAACCAATCATCCACATGGCTCTATAACCATTTTTGGGCTCTATGATTTAGGGTTTTGCATTCATTAAAGCCTACAAATATGTTTTTTTTAATTGTAGTAATTTAATGTTGCTAGTAGTATCTTGGTCATGTACATGTAAGCCAAAGTGGATGCAGGGTTGTTCTTGTTGAAAGAAAGAGAGTGTGATTATTATTGAATCTTAGGTGTAGACCAAGGTTAGTCATGTAACTCTTTATTATAGGAATGAATAAGATAACAAGAGAGTAGTAGACACTCAAGGAATGATAGTTTTCTAGGTTAAGGGTTTACAGGGTAATATATATATATATATGTACTTTGTGTGTATTTCAATGATTATTTGAGTTTAAATATGTCTTCTTTTTCCTGGTTGGTTTAGTGTGAGTGTTGTTTCTCTATAATTGGTACCCGAGTTTCTTTGATACAAGTTGGTATTGCAATGTATCAGATCTTATTTTTTTCTCTATACCAGTCATATCAGAGTAAGGTTAAGCATATATTGGATCTGAGATAAATCTAGGTCCATTGGGAGTTGTAAATTAGTGATATTTAATTTGTTCCTGAACTAATGGAAAGAATTTTGAGGATAGAGATTGAAAAATTTAATGGCCAAAATTTTGGGCTTTGGAATCTTAAGATGGAAGATATTCTTTTAGATCGAGAACATTGTGTAGCTATAAGTCCTGGAACAATTTTGATGTGTATGTCGAAGGAAGATGGGAGAAACTCAAGACGAGGGAAAGGAGTATGATTTGAATTTGTTCTATAGATTCAATATTGTTGATTGTCCCATGTGAAGACTCTAAAAGGAAACTATGGGACAAGTTGGGGAATCTTGTATCAATAGAAATCCCTACTAAACAAGTTATTTCATTGGAAGAAACACTATCTCTTGAGGATGAGTGATGGGAGATCACTGAAAAATTACCTAAATGCATTTAGTATTGTAATAAGTCATCTATTTCCTATGGATATTAAAATCACCCAGGAGGAGAAATCTATCAACCTATTGTGTTCTTTGCTAGATTCATGGGATATCTTAGTCATGAGTATTAGGAGTAATTTCAACACATTAACACTTGAATATGTGGTTTTATCTCTTCCGTGAGAGGAAATGAGGTGGAAGAACTTGAAAGTATTGACCAAGGATGCCTTGATGGTGAGAGGCTGACCAATCGATAGAATTAAAGGAAATTTCTTAGATAGAAAGTCTAGTTCGATGGGTAGATATAAATCCCTAATTCAGTTGATGACACCATGCTATAAATGTCGTAAAGTTGGGAGTTATAAGAGAGATTGCAATTCAAAAGCGACTGATATCAATCTAGGATTTGATTAGAAGTAGTCAACTAAGAGAAAGACTACTCTAGAAAAAATAGGATATGTGTATCTGGCATCGACCAGTACACAGTTGTATCATGACATTTGGTTGATTGACTCAGGTGCATATTTTCATATGACACCCCATAGGGAATGGTTATGTGAATATGAGATATATGAAGGATGGAATGTATTCTTTGAAGGAGGGAATGTATTCTTTGGGGGTGAATCAAGAGCCAAAATTGTTGATGGGGAAGATTTTGATTGATTCTATATGATGGGAGGAGTAGAACCCTTCCAGGTGTGCTACATATTCTGGGTTTGGCAAGGAATCTGATGTATGTTATTAAAATGAGTGATGTTGAAGTGCACACTTTATTTCAGAAGGATATGTGTAAAATGGTGAGGGGAGCAATAGTCTTAATGAGAAGAGTTCGAATTGGAACCATATACATGCTTTTACAGAGTCTCAACTCGACTAGATGAAACAAAATTGTTATTACTAAGGTTGACTCAACTATGACTTGAATTGACTTAAATATTCTTCATCGAGTCAACTTGACCATATTATGGAACCAGAGGATGGGACATATTCAAGAAAAAAGACTTTGTGCTATGCACAACAAAGGTATGGTTGAAGGTTTTCCTATTTTTAACTTAGAAGTCGATTTATATGAACATTGCATGTATGGAAAACAAAATTGTGTTATATTCCCATCTGGAGATACAAGGGAAAAAGGGATTCTAGAATTGACACATAGTGACATATTTTGACGTGCAACAGTTCCTTCACTAGGAAGATATTTGTATTATGTTTCCTTCATAGATGATTTTTCTAGGAACACATGGCTAGATTTCCTTAGGAAGAAATAAAGGCTTTTCAAGAAGTTCAAAGAGTTTAAATCTCTTGTGAAAAATTAGTCAGATAAGAAGATCAAGGTGCTGAGAACTAACAATGGAGGTTAGTTTTGTGGTAAGTATTTTGAGTAGTTCTGCAAGAAATGTAGAATACCACACAAAAATAACACACCACATACCCCCCAAAAAACTGGATTTATTGAAAGAATGAATAGAACATTGATGGAAAAGGAAAGGAACATGCTCAATGGTGTCAGAATCAGATAATAAATCTAGGCAGAGGCAATTGACACTAAAAACTAATTCGTAAATAGGTCTCCTTCATCAATGCTAGTTGATTCGACTCAACATGAGGTATGGTTTGGTAAGAATCCTTCACTTTCACATATGAGATTCTTTGGTTGTGATGAATTTGTGCATGTTCCTAAGGAAAAGAGGAACACGATAAACAATAAGGTACTCAATTGTATTATCATTGGATACAAAGATGGAATGAAAGGATATAAGCTATGGGATATGGTGTTGAGGAAAATAGTGTATAGTCGAGATGCGATCTTCAGGGAAATCAGAGGAACTTTCAGGACTAAAGAGGCTTAAATGGAAAAATAACCAAAGAAGTTGTTGTTTGAGTTGAGGAATAAAGGACATGATTCATATGATTCAATTGAATAAGATGAAGATATGGAACAACTGAATCCAGTTATAAGGAGGTATGAATGAGTAAGGAAACCAGTTGAAAGGTATAGTATGCTCTATCTATATTCTTCATTTGTGTTATCTACCAATGATGATGAGCCCAAGTAGGTTAGGGAGGTAGTCAACTTGACAAAGGATAAAATCTAAAAGGATTCCATGATGAAAGAAATGGAATCCTTACACAATAATGAGACATGGGATTTGGTAGATTTAACTAGTGCAAGGAAACATGTTGGTAGCAAGTGGGTGTTAAAGAAAAAATTGAATTCAATAGGTGAAGTTGATAAGTTCAAATATTGTTTGGTAAACAAAAGGGTATTCTCGATTTGAGGGAGTCGACTTCAGTGATACTTTATCTCCAGTTGAAAAATTAACTTCCATTAGAGTACTAATGTCTCTAGTTGCAACATTTGATCTTGAGATAGAGAAAATGGATGTGAAGATAATGTTCCTACATTGGAACCTGGAAGAATAAATATACATGAAACAAACCAAAGGATTTAGTAAAGGGAAAGAAAGAGTTGGTTTGAAAATTAAAGAGATCTCTTTATTGTCTAAATAAATCGCCAAGGATGTGGTACCAAACATTTGACACAGACATCCTTAGTTTGGGATTTTTGAGAAGCGAGGTTGATCATTATGTATATTCCAAGAAAGAAGGTTGTTGTTGCATATATGTAGCTTTGTATGTCGATGGAATGATGGTGGTTGGAGACAACATGGATGTTATAAAGAAGGTAAAGATGCAGATATCCTCCAAGTTCGACATGAAGGATATCAGTTCATGGAAATTCATTATAGGAATGGATATCAAAAGAGATTGGGAAGTTATAAATATTTGGTTAAATAAAAAAAAGTAGATTGAAATAGTATTGAATCATTTCAACATGCAATATTACAGACTGGTCAATGTACCAATTCCTATGGGAGAAAAACTAACCACTAAATAGTGTCTAAAGACACATGAAGAGATATAGGACATGGCATGTGTTCCCTTTGCTAGTGTTTTTTTTATTCTAATATATGTTGTTGGTGTGCAATTATAAGACCCTAGGTTCAAGTTATCTTAACCAACAAAACCCTTTAGACAACATCCCTTTCGACATCACTTGCATGCAAGTGAATTCTCACCTGAGGCATCTATTGGGGTTGCAAGAAATGAGTTTCTACAATTAGTGAGGGAATGGGATGTGATCATCTTAATCATTATTAATTATATGTTCTATGTGGATGGTATTTTATTTGTTATTCCTTGGTTACTTAGTGAATTTAGTTATATAGCACCATTATACTTCATATGCAACATAAACCATTTTCTGTAACATTCATAACTATTGCACAATGACCATATGGTATACAAATCTATTCTAACATGCGTAAAGATAATATTTATGATCAATAACATAAAAGACAAGAAAAAAAAGTGATTAATGTCGTTCACCCAACTTTGGGCTACATCCACAACGAATGGATTATTTATTATTCTTTTTGTAATCATCTCGGGCTTGCGCACTGCACTTAGAATAGATATATCATGCTATCTCTCTCCATATTTCCTAGCCACTTTGTAGTTCAAGCCTCTCTCTGTGACTTATCCCTAACAATCATACATAGAATCTTCCTTATCGGTCTATTCTCTCACTCTCCTCACAAACAAGTCAACAATAGAACCCAAATAGAATAGAACAAAACATGAGAACCAGACATAACAAAACAAGAGAACTAGACAAAACCCCTAATATTCCCAACCCATTATATATTTACACATAAATTCCTGGGTTCAAAACCCTACTTTTGTTATCCCAAAATCCCTATTACATCTTATTATGACTCATGAAAACTCGTGTTGACTTGTTGTTCAGGCTTGCTTTTTTGGATTTTACATTTGCATGTTACTTGTGCACTCTTGAGTCTTGTTCTTCCTGCTTTTGATTATCTTTCTGATTTTGGCATGTTGAAATGCTATCCTTCCTTTTCACCCACTTTATCTTATTTCTTTATTCTCTACTTTATTCTCCTACTAAGTATGTTCTTACTATGAATTGCACTCCTAAATATGCCTCTACTACACACTCCCAAGCCTGAATGTGCCTTTACTACCCACTCCTCTCTTATCTTATTGTCTTTCTTATTCTATTGTGTATATCCTCCCTACTTAGGATTTTCATGAAAACTGTATCCAAAATGTCTATGCAATAGGTCCACAACACTCACTTATGGCTCATCCCAAGCCACTCAGGCCTATTGTGCACTCCTCCATGCCTCTATGAAATTTTGGGAGATCTCCTTTATTCTGGCAACATCTTTATTATTTCTACCTCTATTCCCAAAATTTCCTCTACAAAATGCGCAGTGAGGGTCGTGAGATTCTCTTCTGTTTCATTTGTTTCTTGCTTCACTTTTCCCTACATAATTTCCATTTCTCCTATCACCCTTAGTTCCTCGTCTTGCAATAGTCCCAATCATTGTTGAAGGATCTTAGGTCCGTCTCGTAACTTTTTGGTTCATCATATGACTACCTTTGTGCTAAAATTATGGTCATTCATTCTTTCTGTGGGACAGTGTTTATGATCTCCAAATCCTTCTGCACCTTTTCATGTGCATCCCTCAATCTAGTTTCCATAGCCTTGATTTATGGATCCCTCACCAGGTTGGTCCATATCTGCACACTATCCTCATAGAGATTTATGCATTCCTCCTCTATCTTCTTGATATTTTCTATTGATCTCATCGTTGTTCTCTCTCTTCCTTCTCTTTCCTTCGATGATTTTCTTGAGGTACTACACGATTGCAAGTCCTCAAGCGTTGTGCAAAAGCCTTTGATGACTTCACTAATTCTTGAGACCTATTCTTCCATGGTGGCCTCTACTACTAATGGTACTTCAGGAATTTACTTATACAACTTTTGGACGACTTCTTGATTCTTTTGTGCCATTTTCTCAGCTTCGTCGTTCTCTTTTAATTATTTCTCATCCCTTTCCTTGGCCTCATTCTTTTCCTTCATTTCTCTTTCCACTTTTTCTTCAACTTTGTTGTTTTCTTGCAAAGTATTTGTATATTTTTGTTGTGCTTCTTTCTTTTCGTCTATCACTTGCATAAATTCTCTCCCTGTTTCATCTGCACAGAGACTTATCTCATGCATAATACCTACTTTGTAGCTATGTAGTATGTGTATAGGAACCTGTGACACCAATATGTTCAGGTGACTTATTGTTTCAATATTTTCTTCTATTTCCAGCGTCGAGAAATTGATTGCGCCTGTCTCAATTCTTAATGCTCTCCACCCGACTACTAACTCAGACAGGAATGGATTAGCATCATGTGCTTCCCCAACTAGGCTTGCATATGTTTCTTCACCCAAGCCTTTCTTTGGTGATATCTTCATGATCTCCAATAGTTGTATTAATTCTATCAACTAGTCATGCACTTTTCGGTGCATATCTACTTGTTTCCTTGTTGCTTCCTCAATGTACCCCTCTACAGTATCCTATACTTTGTAGTTAATTATTCCCATGTCATCGTATGTTAGATTATAGAGAGGGGGTAATTTATGCACTTTCATGTTTTTGCACACATCTATTGTTGGACCCTTCCCCTTGTCTCTACTTTTCTTCCCTACTCTTGGGCTTGTTGATTAGGTCTAGCCACAACGTCCCTCTCTATAAACAACTTAGCATCATTTTGACACAATCATTTATTTCTAGACTTCATCCAAAATGTGGGATCTCTAGTAGGTTTAGTATGCCTAATTTTTCTAGTCCTATTTCCCAAGTATGTGGTTCAATCGAGATTTCTCTTGTCCCTAGTATGATTTTGGAATACAAATACTTCTCCCCTTCTAACTTAGGAAACTTATGTTCAACGATAATTTCATGGTCTACAAAATTCAAGGTAGAAATCTTTTCTAGCAAGTTCCCTTCAACAATTACACCAGCTAGTATTTCTAGTGTGACCAGTGGGTACTTCCCGTTTACGGGTACTTTGTGGTGGTATGCAGTCCCTGTGGAAACTTGACTGTGAGGCCAAATATCCTAGTGTTTCCTCAACCACTCATGCAAATGGTTGTCTTTTGGTTGCTTTCGTGATGTGTATGTTAGCACTCCAACTTTCAGTGGTGCCATTGTTCTCTGTGTCTTCATTCGATGGCTTTTATATGTTGGTTTTTGTTCAGCTATCATTCAGATCTGGTTCTCTCTATATGCTCATAGTTCTTATCAAATGAAAATAACCTTTTCCATTATCCCTCATACGCTTTTATCACCCTTTCGACAATTGTATAATTACTTTCACACCCAAAAAAAGTGTTGAATCTAGTCATAATCTACCATTAATATTTTCCTTACTTTGGAATTAATGCCAAATCCTTCACCCGTTATTTTCTTCGATATACCAATATGTCCCAATCCTCAGTGGTCCCTTCTATTTATGACTAAGAATCTCTAGTATGTTTCCTCATTTATGCATGTTGAACTGTGGTTTTCGTGCTTTAATTCCCTTAATGGTTCCTGTCCCATGCTTGAATTTTGCTCACACTTAATTGAATTTGTGTTTTTTTTATTATCTTTGTGATACTCCCTTTTTATGTGTAATACTTCTTCCTATTTACCTTTATATTGCCCAGTTTTCCCCTTTTTATTTTTTTTCTTTCTTTTTCTACTTTTTTGTTTGTTTTTCTATATTTTGCATTCCTACTATAGTATAGCTACTATGATAGATGTGTTCTCATGCAGTTAATATTAATGCACAGATGGTTGGCCATCTCTATAGAGTTCCAGTTGAATCCCATTCACCGTTCCTCCCATGGCTTCTAAATTCAAGGTTTCCAACTATGTAGCACTTGCCTCTGTCACATGATGAATTGGATAAGGCACAAACCAATGCATGTGAAACTTTCTTAGATGATGCATAAATTTACTATCATAGAGTAATACTAAGTATCCCACTTGGAACTTTTTATATTTATTTTTTCTATCATGCCATGCATTTTCCCTTTCCTTATGAACTTTCTTATGGAAGCCTATGATAAACCGATCTTCCTCAAGTTGTCCTAACTGTGACAATCTCTCTTCTACTACGTGAGAGTCTGAAATATCAGTAATCGCTACAACACATAGGCTAGGTAGAATAAACTCCATCAACATCACTAGTTCTTTCCCATTGACCAACCTAAAATGTGTTTGCCCTGTCAAATTCTTACTTGTAGTCCTATATACTCACAAAACTACAGAAACCCTTAAGTCCCAATCATCTCTCCCTACGTTGTAGATCTTTGTCAAAGAATTATCCAAAATTTTATTAAAACCTTCTACTATCCCATTAGCCTAAGGGTGATATGACGTACTCTTTTGGTGATGAATTTGAAATTCCTCATAAAATGTTGCAATTATCTTATTCAGGAAATGTGTTCCTTGATCACTAAGTGATATGCACAGACATATGAATCATGTGAATAAATTATCAAATAGAAATTGCACGGAAATATTCACAGTGAAGATTGTGATTGGTGCTACTTCTTCCCATCTAGTCAAATACTATGTCCTAGTGATTGTGTACCTCGATCTTGATCTTCTTATTGATGGGTTGATTGACCCCACAAATTCTATTTCCAATTTATCAAATGATTAAAATGTAACCTATGGGTTCAAAGGAATTCCATCCCTCCTAGATGAATTTCCCACCCTTTGACATACATCACATGTCTGACGATATTCTTTAGCATCCTTATGAAGTGTGGGTCACTAGAGCTCTCCGCATAAGATCTTCTGTGCATTCTATTTACCAACATAGTTTCCTCCCACAATCCATTTGTGTTCTTCTGTGAGTATCATAGGCATTCCATGCTCCATCACACATCGTCTCAATATTCCATCTGCACCTAACTTGTATAAGTTCCTTGAAATGAATTGATATTCTTCTTCTTTAATCACTAATTGTGTCTTCTGCGCAATTGTCATTTCGGACAGGGCCATCCTTGTACTTAGAATCTATATGATGTGTGTGAAGTAGTCATCCACCATATTAACTACAAATAAATGTGCATCTGGAAAGTTGTCATCTAGATTCCCTACATCTTCTCCTGATAGTATGCGTGATAAGTGATCAGGTCATGCATTCAACTTCCTTGGTTTCACAAAAAACTCAAAATCGTATTCCTGAAACATCAGTAACCGCCTTCATATTCCCCCCCCGCCCCAACACTGGATTGTTCACTAAGTATTTTAATGTATAATGGTTTGAGTACATATTAAAGTGGGAACCAAATAAATAATGTTAAATTTCTACAACACATATACCATTGTCAATCCTTCTCATTTTTTTGTAGTGTAATTCTTCTCTGCTATGGACAACTTCCTACTTGAAAAAGTAATTAGGTGATCTATGTATCCTTCCCTTGGTTGAGATAGTAATGTTCCCAAACCTATGGATGACACATCTACATGAACATGGAATTCCTTGTTCCAATAGGGAAAGATTAAAATTGGCGCGGTCACTAATTTTTGTTTTAAGGTGTCCAAACCCTTATGACAGTCCTCATTCCATTGGAACTTCAATTCCTTCTTCAAAAACTTCTCCATAGGTGTTGTAATATGCGCATAACCTTTAATAAACTTCCTAGAATATCTTGTGTGATCCATAGTTTCCGTCATCTATTTGAATGATGTACATGGTTGTAAATCTAGAATTATTGAAATATTGGAAGGATATACTAATAATCCATGCTTGCAAAACACATGGCCCAACAAGATTCCAGAAGGTGCACAAAAAGTATAATTCTTCAAATTCAATGAAATATAGCATTGTCTATACCTATCCAACATTAATTTGAGTACTTCTGTGTGATCCTTCAGTAGACTAAATAAGTTCCAATCATCTAAGTACACTTCAAGGAACTTATGAATAAATTCCTTAGAAGCTGCAACCATAACTCTTGAAAAAATTGCAGGTGCATTCTTCAGTCCAAAGGGCATCACTGTGTACTGATAACTTCCCCACTCTATCGCAAAAGTAGGTTTATACACGTCTTCTTGCACAATTTTGATCTGATGGTATGCTGAGAATCCATCTGTGAATGTATAATCCTCTTTCCCTCCTACATTATCCAGTACCTCATTTGTGAACAATGTTGGAAATGGATCATCCATACATGCATCATTCAACTTCCTTAGATCTACACAAATTTGGATTCATCATGTTTTATTAGATTGTACCACCATTTGACTTATCCACTCTGATTCCACCACTAGTTCAATGATCCATGCATCCAACATCATGTCAATTACTTCTTTCACCTTCTATTTGTACTTCATATTTAACCTATAGGGTCTCTATCACACTGGTTTAGCACTTGATTTCAAAGGGATCTTCATATCACCTAATTCTCTAGTTATCCCCTTCATTTATGAGAATGTATTTAGTAATAGATCCTGATACTCGCACAATAAATATGCAATATTCTCCACAATTTCATCACTCTGATAATCTCCTATCTCCACAAAATTAGGATTGATTGTCATCCCAATGTTTACTTTCCGCATCTTTATTGGATGTGTATACACAACATATTAAAGTTTTGTCCCTTATACTAAACATCGCCCCCCCCCCTCCCCCCAATTTCAAGTACTTTCACATTCCTGGGATTTTCCTCATCATGCTCTTCTTTCACAACATTGAAACACTCTAGTAATTCATGGACAATCATATAAGCTCTATGTGCACTACACCCTGGTACTAACTTCATCGACCCTTCTTATGAGAATATATTGGTTTAAATGACATGTAGCATTGCATCTATTAGTTGATATTTGTGTTCAAATGTAAACGTTACCTTGAAACTTTGAACCAACTTGTCCCAACTTTTTTTTATTTGTGCATTTCCATCTCCAGATACCAGTTCTTCAGAATTGTATCCAGTGTATGTATAAATATGTGCATCCATTCCTTCTTTGGTATTGAAATCCATATGGTTCTACAATGCTCAACATGACCTTCTAGGTGATTTATACTTGTATAATTCTACACAATATTCTCTAACTCGGTACCAAATATCATGTGCATTAGTCTCTAACAATGCAACTAGTCTTCCATCCCCTCTTTCTGTGGATCCCGCCAACTAGTTGGAGTAGCTTTCAAGACAAAATTTACTGCCAACATACTTTGATGTTTGGGTACCTGCAACTCGAATTCCTTTACAAATGAGCTTATCTCATTCAATCCATCATACCTAGGTGTATCACATAGCTCTGTTCTGATACAATGCAATGATCGAGTTATACATGCACATCATCTAGTTGATGCTTCATGCATCGTCTACTGCCAATGCTATGGACCTTCCTTTGAATCTTATGTAAATGAACTAATAATTCTCCAACTTATCACACCATCTATATTGGGGTTAACATAATCATCCATCTACCTAGTCATGTTATATAGTTTATCAATTTTATTCCCTCTCGCTGGCTCTATGTACCTTTTTCCTTATGTCGGGTCCAATGGTTTTGTAACCTTCAAGTATCCTACCTGAAATATCATTTCCCTCCTCTTCAGATTAATGATTGCTTGATTATCAAAGGCCCATTAAAGACCCATCAATGATATATATGGTTTCATATCATCCACGATCTCAATGAATTCAAAGTTTGCTACATTGTGCACTCTATCTATGTTCACACATACTCCTGTAAATTGACCAATTGGTATTATCTTGTGTTGGTTTGATAATCTTAACTAAACAAGAGACTAGATTAAGTTGGGTTTCCCCATCATCTCCCATGTCTTATTTAGTAACACATTTACATCAGCCCCAAGTTTAAGATAACATTATCCACATCATATTCCCCAATCTATGTACTTAATCTGAATTCTTCATTGGTCCTCTTTCAGCATAGTACCTGATTCACTACCTTATGTGAAATAGGAATTTCCATTTCTTGCATGCAATGATAAATCATTTCATATAATTCATTCAATGTAGTTTCATATTTCATTAACTCTACACAAGCTCTCAATAACTCTCTTAGCGTACTTACATCCCTAAGTGGATTCTCTATCATAGTACGATCATAGACATGAGGTGAAGATCATGTTGATGCTACCCAATATGGTCCTAATATCTCTTTTCTTTCTATTTGATACGTCTCTTTATCTTGTTGAGGGTCCAATGTTGGAATAGGTCCTATTTATTTCCTTACCCATTGCTCAATCTTCTTCCCTCTATTCATCGCATCATCTGCTACTCTAGTTTCTCTGTGCGTAATAATTGTTATTATAGGTCCTTCATTGCATTTTTCGGTTGATATTTTATATACATTCTGATTTTGATTATGGTTTTGATTTCTTCTTTCCTTCCACTTTATGATTAGTTGAGGATAATATTATTTCGTGTGGTCAATTTCTCTACAGCATGTCCAGGTTGTATAAGGTTTCGGGAAGTCACGAGATAAGTATGTGTGCATCACAGGATCCCGTGAGCCTGAGGGAAGAGAACCCTGTGGAATCATCGGAACTTCTATTATGGGACTAAACTAATAATTCTCTTCCCCTCCTTATACATACTATATGTCTATGATATAGATGATTCCACAGGGTTCTCTTCCCTCAGGCTCACTGCGCAACTCTCCTTTCTTATCCCCAGTCTTTCACCTCTTGTACCTTCTTACACTCTGTAGTACCCCAAACATGTCTTCTTCTTCTTATACAACTTCTTTAGTTCTCTGCATCCTCAGTCCCTCCCTTCCTACATTTATTCCTTGGTCCCCTTATGTGCACAAATCCCCTTAGAAATTAGAATCCATTGTCATCACACACTTGTCACACAACAACATATTTATCCACATACCTAGTGATTTAATGAACCTTCCACGTGGAACTTTGAAGAAATACCTCTTTGCAACACTGTATGACTGGGTACAGTCCACTGCAAATTCTATAATGTATCCTCCCAATATACTATCCAACCAGAAATCAACTACGAGAGAAGTTTTATTACTTACATAATTTACTTTCCTTACCAACTCAGGAGTCCAATTCCTCAACACTATGGTTCAGTACCTTCCAATATTCTCCACCAATATTTCTAACCACTCTGTCAAAATAATTGGAAATTCACCATAGAAAATCTCATGCAACTCTGTGTACACATAACTTTGCATCCGTTTCTCGTCTCTCATATGAGGGTTTTTGTTCTCTTTTTGAGAAAATTCTTGTTCCTTCCCTTGTATCTGTTACATAAAAATCCCCCTGCAGAAAGGTGGATCTTCCCTCGGATTCTATACCCCTAATACCGAGACAGAAAGATGAAAATTGACACTAACATCCCTTTGAGATTTTCTTAACTAGCTGAAAAGAGAGAGAGAGGGAGAAAGGGTGTGATTAACATATTTCCAGTGTTTGTCCTTGCTGCTCCAATTTGAGCTTGATATCCAAACACGTTCCACAACTTGATACCTGTAAACCATGAAAAACAAAGAGACACAAGGAAACTCCTACTCTATCATACTAGATTAAAAACATTCATCTATAGTAGACAAGAATATGCAAATATACATAAACTAGAAGGTAATAGGCCAAGCATATATTAATGAAAACATTAAAAATGCACTTACAATCTGTAGATACAATTGCAACAACCTCTCCAAGTTATCCTTGTCCATCTCTTACACAATGATGCTAAGATCATAAGTTTGATATCCAAAAGCTTCCTCCAAAGATCATAAGTTTGATACCTCTAATCATTCGCAAAGTTGAGCGAATCATATTTTTGGCCAGGCATGAGAGAAGATGTCAAGCGATTTGTTGACAGATGCATAATTTGTCAGCATTTGAAGGGGCGGAAGTAGAATACAGGATTTTATCAGCCATTGCCCATACCAGAGAGACCATGGGAGGCGATCAGCATGGATTTTGTTTTGGGATTGCTGAGGACGCAGAGAGGTGTTGATTCCATCTTTGTGGTGGTAGATAGGTTTTCGAAGATGCCACATTTCATTCCATGCCAGAAGACCAACGATGCGACTCACATCACGAATTTGTTTTTCAAGGAGGTCATTCGATTTCATGGATTGCTGAGAAGCATAGTCTCGGACAGGGATACAAAATTCATAGGTCATTTTTGGAGGACGCTATGGAAGAATATAGGAACTAATTTGGCGTTTAGTTCAGCTTATCATCCGTAGACAGATGGGCAGACCGAGGTGGTCAACAGAAGTCTATGGGACTTGCTGAGAAGCTTGGTGACAGAGCACCACAACAGCTGGGACAACATACTACCACAGGCAGAATTTGCGTACAACGATTCAATGAATCGGAGTACAGGCAGAAGTCCATTTCAGATTGTGTATGGGACACAACCGAGGGGAGTTTTTGAACTCAGGGAGTCAGAACAGAATGTGATTAGCAGTACTAGCACAGAGGAGTTTGCTGAAGCAATGAAGGAACTTCACAGCAAGGTGAAGCAGCGATTGCAAGATTCAAATCAGGAATACAAGCGCAGAGCAGATCAGCATCGGAGACAACTTCAGTTTGAAGTTGGCGATCTGGTTATAGCACATCTAAGGAAGGAAAGGTTCCCAAAGGTAACATACAATAAACTAAAGATGAAGAAAATCGGACCCTGTAAAGTCCTGAAGAAATTTGGAGAAAATGCATATGAAATTGAGTTGCCGGATGGCATCGGGATATCTCCGATATTTAATGTTTCAGACTTATACCCATACAAGGATGGAGAAGTAGAAACTGGAACCGAGGAAACAGTAATCCAATGGATGAAGCAATTTCCAGTAGCAGAAAAGCCGCAGATGGAGTGCATACTGGACAAGCGAGTAGGTACGAAAACCAGGCAAAAGCAGTATTTCGAGTACTTGGTCAAGTGGAAGAACCACCCAGTGGAAGATGCCAGCTGGGAGACCGAGGAAGAAATACAAAAGCATGGACAGACCGTGCAGGAGCTCATGGATAGGAGCCCATGAAATTTTTCAAGGCGAGGAGTATGATGCAGGAGCATCGACGACACATCAAGCGAGCCAACACATTGAGCGGAAGACAGCTGGATAAGCCAGCGCACATTTTGAATTACTTTGGAAATTGTTACGTCGCTCTTTAATGAAGTCATTAATAAAGAAGCGCACTTGTATTGTAATGGACCTTGAGCAGATAAGCTCTCATCCTTAGGTAGATGAGGCATTTAATAGAGTTAATGTAAAGTAGATAGAATGTTTAATTCTAGATTTGATAATTTAGAGTTCGAGAGGGAAAATGGATATAGACACCCTCCTTTGTAGATTGTAACATAAGATTCATTCAAGAGAGCAGAAGAGCAAGTAGAGAACTGTGTAGAGAACATCCATGTATAGATATTGAATTAATAGAGAAAGCTTTGATTCAATTCCATGGTTATGTGTCTATTCTCTGTGTATTGATATTATGCTCATGAATGTTTTCTTCCTGTTATGCATTTGCTTTGTATATGTTGTGCATGTGATTTCATGTTTTGAAACTGAAGTCTGAATGAGAGGAAGAGTGAATGAGTTCAATTGTTTCTCTAAGTGAACCAGAGGATTCCTGGAAGGAGTGCAGTTGAATTTGTCCGCAAGGAGTGCGTGACTGCAGGGTTTACTTAGAGATAGCTTTTGTTCTCATCTCTTCGAGAGTGTAGGTAGGCATAGTGCCATGCAAAGAGTGAACAGGCCAAGTGAGGACTCAAAGTTGCGATTCTGAGCAAAGTATTGAAGGATTTCTGCTGCAGGAGTGAGCAGGATTGAAGACTTCATCACTTAGTCGTGATTGAAGATTTTCCGCAAGGGGTGCGGGCAAGAGCTTCTTTCGGAGAGATTTGAAGTAGTGAAAGCTCAAGAGAGATAGGCCTTTAAGTTTGTCGAGGGATGGTGGAGACAAAGTCGTGTCTGGGAGTCTTGCAAAGGAGGTCGCAGGTTTTCACGCAGGGTGACGAGTTCTACGGAAGAGCATCTCGTCATTTCGCAAAGCCCAGTTGGAAGGAACGGACAATCAAATTTCCTCAAGGATATTTCATGAAAATCCAGGGTTCGTAGAATCTCTCGGAGTGAGAGGAAGCTACGGAGCAAAGGTGAAGAGGTTTCAGGTTCAGAACACATAGGGCCATGGGATCCATTGCGAGATCGGTTATCGGGCCATCGCGAGAAAGGAGCGGAAGATTTGGTCACAGGAATCATGATAGAGCGAGAGGTGATCTTCCGACAGTGACATAAGCAGTGTGGGACCGCCGGAGTAAGTGGAAGACAGGTGGCGGAAATCGAAATCTCACGAGCTCGGGACTCGTGAGTTAGAAGTCCAATTTTTAGGAGGTTCAAGTAGCGAAGGCGTGAGATCGCGAGATCGCGATAGGAGAGGATCGGTATCTCGGAACCTCAGACATCGGAGGTTGGGACCCCGAGTGATTAGTATCACGAGTTGCGAGACATGATAGAGCAAAGTCCCGACAGAGGAGGAAGAAGTCAGTGTTGACTGGCGCATCGGGTCTCGGGGATATGAGAGCCCAGAAGATAGAGAGTGAACTCGCGAACCTCGAAGTTCTGATCCTCCGATAAATCAAGAAAGGAGGGTCACGTGGAAAGAATTGTGGGTGAAGATTTCTCGAAAGGGAGATAGAAGAACCGTTGAGTTCTTCGGGCCGAGAGAGAAAGAAGGTCCTGGAGAGAGCGAATGTATCGGTGAGGAGCACGCGTCTGCGTCAGTGTGGTATCAGAGCAGGAATTTCTTTGTTTTCTGTAGCAGAGGAGAAATAAAATTTCACCATGCCGCCGAGAAGAGAAAGGCAATCACCTGGTCCGGAGGACAGGGATGTGCGAAGAAGAGGCAGGTCGGCAGGGAATCCAGAGATGGAAAGACAGATACATGATCTCAGAGCGAGATTGGAGGAGATGGAAACAGCTCAAAGATGCACAGCTGGTGCAGGGGATATTAGTGATTCTGACAATGAAGCTGAAGCTAAACAACCAGGAGAAGTTGCAGTTGAAGATGCAGCCAATGAGCGGTTGATTAAGGCCATCACTCGAATGAGTTCAAAGACAAAAATGGACATTCCAGCTTATGAAGGAAGCCTGGATGCAGAAGAGTTGATGGATTGGATCCGAGCTCTTGACACCTACTTCGATTATGAGGATATCGAAGAGGATAAAAAGGTCAAGCATGATGTCACAAAATTAAAGGGACATGCAACACTATGGTGGGACGAGCTACAGGCAGATAGACGTTCCAAAGGCAAGCAGAAGATCAAGAGCTGGGATCGAATGATTGCTAAGATGAAGGAAAAGTTCATCCCAAGGGATTATCAGATCACACTGTTCAGGCGAATGCAGAACTTGAGACAAAAGTTGATGACGGTGAAGGAGTACACTGAAGAGTTTTACAAGCTCAATATCTGAGCGAGTCATCAGGAGAGCAATGATGACAAGGTCGCCAGATACCTGAATGGTCTGAGATACGACATTCAAGATGAGTTAAGCATGGTTACCATCAGGACGGTGGAGGATTCTTATCAGATGGCTTTGAAAGCAGAAGATAAGTTGAGCTGAAAGCAAGGTCAGTGAGGGCGAGGAAGAAGTTAGCCCAGAGGCAAGGTAGTTTCCCAGGAGAAATATCAGAAGCCCAAGGAGGAATGGAAAAAACCTCAGGGTAATATTGAAAGAGGTGGAACCTCACAGCAAGGATAGCCACAGGTTAAACAAAGGAGACAACATAATGAACAACGAGGAGATTACGCTGATGCAAACACTTTTCCTCGTACCATAGGTAGAGGAAGAGGCCGAGGTGGAGTAATCACATGTTTCACATGTGGAAAAGATGGGCACAAATCATTTGAGTGTCCAGAGAAAAATAAGGATGGAGGAGAAGCTCACATCACTGAAGCACAGAGGCGTGATGTTGAAGCAGAAGGCGCAGAAAGCGGAAGCTCACTTTTGATGCGAAAATTCCTTTTGACACCTGAGAAGGAGGTGCAGGAGAGTTCATCTCAGAGGACTAGACTATCCAGAACAGCTTGCAAAACCAAGGATAGGAAATGCAAGGTCATCGTGGACAGTGGTAGAACTGATAATCTCGTTTCAACTGAGATGGTGGAAAAGCTAGAGTTGGAGACAACTGATCACCCGAGTCCATACAAAGTCTCTTGGCTATAGAAGGGACATCAGGTGAGTGTCACTAAACAATGCTTAGTTGACATCAAGATAGGGGGATATAATGATAAAATACTCTGTGATGTCATTCCCATGGATGTATGTCATTTATTACTGGGTAGACCATGGTAGTATGATAGAAATGTGGTTCATGATGGAAGGATGAACACATATACCCTGGAGAAGGATGGGAGGACACACAGATTGCTTCCGATAAAGGATAAAGAAGTGAAACCGGAAGTAAGAAACACAATACTTCTCATGGGTGGGAAGGAGCTTCTTACAGAGATGGAGAAGAAAGAAGATCCACAATTCTTTGTAGTCAGAAAGCTAAGAATAGTTCTGACTAGCACAAGGGTGGATGACTTACCAGATGAGATTCAGGAACTGCTGGGAGAGTTCGCTGACATCATAGTGGATGAATTATCTCGTTCGTTGCCACCGATGAGAAGTGTGAGTCACCACATGGACCTCATACCAGGGGCTAGTTTTCCGAACAAAGTTACATACAGGTTGATGCCGCAGGAGAATGAAGAGGTCAAAAGGCAGGTCCAGGATTTGTTGGACAAAGGACTGGTCAGAGAAATCCTGAGTCCGTGTGCTGTTCCAACAGTGCTTAGTCCGAAGAAAGATGGAGGTTGGAGAATGTGCACCGATTCAAGAGTGATCAACAAAATTACCATCAGGTACAGGTTTCCACTGCCGAGAATGGATGATCTGATGGATTGCTTGAGTGGGGCAAATTATTTTTCAAAAAATGATCTGAAAAGCGGATATCACCAGATTCGCATGAGAGAAGGCGATGAATGGAAGACAACATTCAAGACAAACGAAGGTTTGTACGAATGGCTGGTCATGTCGTTTGGCTTGACAAATGCACCAAGTACATTCATGAGACTTATGAATGAAGTCCCGAGGGAATTCATCGGGAAATTCATAGTCGTATATCTCGATGATATACTAATCTTCAGTAAGATGAAGGCTGAACATTTGAAACATTTGGCCATTGTGATGAGAAATCTACAGCAAGAGAAGTTGTTGATCAATATGAAGAAATCCTCATTTATGAAGACAGAGCTCATTTACTCGGGTTTTGTTATTTCAGCAAATGAGTTGAAGATCGATCCGAGTAAAGTGGAAGTGATCAAGAATTAGCCATCACCGAGAAATGTTTTTGAGGTGAGAAGCTTTCATGGTTTGGCTAGTTTCTACCGAAAGTTCATCAGAAATTTCAGTGGAATTAGCACAGCGATGATGGATACTGTCAAGAAAAGACATAAATCTTTTCACTGGACTGAAGAAGCAGAGAAAAGCTTCAATCTGTTGAAGCGAAAGATAACAGAGCAACCAGTGTTGGTGTTGTCGGATTTCCAGAAGACATTTCAAGTGAAATGTGATGCAAGAGGATATGCCATAGGAGGAGTCTTAAGTCAGGATGATAGAACAGTGGCATATTTTAGTGAGAAGCTGGATGAAGCAAAGCTGAAATACTCCATGTATGATAAAGAATTTTATGCTATCATATAGGCGCTGAAGAAGTGGATGCATTACTTGATCCCAAAGGAATTCGTTCTGTATAGCGATAATCATGCATTGCAATTTGTGAGTCAACAAGAGAAGTTGAATCAGAAACATGCAAAATGGGTAGAGTATATGTAGAATTTCATGTTTGTGATCAAACACATTTCAGGAACTGTTAACAAAGTGGTTGATGCTTTGAGCAGGAAATGTTTGTTACTGCAGGAGTTCATAGTCAAAACCTTGGGTTTTGAAAATTTGAAAAACATGTATGCAGGTGATGCAGATTTTGCGGAAGCATATGAAGCAGCTGAGAATCCAGTTCTCAGATATCGGAGCCCATGGATAGATTATATGATCCAGGAGGGATTGTTGTTCAGAAACAATCAACTGTGCATTCCGAATTGCTCCATGAGGGAGAATTTGCTGAAGGAAAAGCATAGCGGAGGCTTGGCAGGACACTTTGGTCACGACAAGACATTCACAAAGTTGAGAGAATCATACTTTTGGCCAGGCATGAGAGAAGATGTCAAGCGATTTGTTGATAGATGCAGAATTTGTTAGCATTCGAAGGGGCGGAAGCAGAATACAGGATTTTATCAGCCATTGCCCATACCAGAGAGACCATGGGAGGCGATCAACATGGATTTTGTTTTGGGATTGCCGAGGACGCAGAGAGGTGTTGATTCCATCTTTTTGGTGCCAGACAAGTTTTCGAAGATGGCACATTTCATTCCATGCCAGAAGACCAGCGATGCGACTCACATCGCGATCTTGTTTTTCAAGGAGGTCATTCGACTTCATGGATTGCCGAGAAGCATAGTCTCGGACAGGGATACGAAATTCATAGGTCATTTTTGGAGGATGCTATGGAAGAAGCTAGGAACTAATTTGGTGTTTAGTTCAGGTTATCATCCACAAACGGATGGGTAGACCGAGGTGGTCAACAGAAGTCTAGGGGACTTTCTGAGAAGCTTGGTGACAGAGCACCACAACAGCCGGCACAACATACTACCACAGGAAGAATTTGCGTACAACGATTCAGTGAATCGGAGTACAGGTAGAAGTCCATTTCAGATTGTGTATGGGACACAACCGAGGGGATTTTCTGAACTCAGGGAGTCAGAACAGAATGCGACTAGTAGTGCTAGTGCAGAGGAGTTTGCTGAAGCAATGAAGGAACTTCACAGTAAGGTGAAGCAGCGACTGCAAGATTCAAATCTGGAATACAAGCGCAGAGCATATCAACATCGGAGCCAACTTCAGTTTGAAGTTGGTGATCTGGTTCTAGCACATCTAAGGAAGGAAAGGTTCCCAAAGGGAACATACAATAAACTGAAGATGAAGAAAATTGGACCTTGTAAAGTCCTGAAGAAATTTGGAGAAAATGCATATGAAATTGAGTTGCCGGATGGCATCGGGATATCTCTGATATTTAATGTTTCGGACTTATACCCATACAAGGCTGGAGAAGCAGAAAATGGAACTGAGGAAACAGTGATCCAGTGGATGAAGCAATTTCCAGTAGCAGAAAAGCCACAAATGGAGTGCATACTGGACAAGCGAGTAGGTATGAAAACCAGGTGAAAGTAGTATTTCGAGTACCTGGTCAAGTGGAAGAACCACCCAGTGGAAGATGCCAGCTGGGAGACCAAGGAAGAAATAAAAAAGCATGGACAGACCGTGCAGGAGCTCATGGATAGGAGCCCATGAAATTTTTCAAGGCGAGGAGTATGATGCAGGAGCATCGCCGACACATCAAGCGAGCCAACACATCGAGCGGAAGACAACTGGATAAGCTAGCGCACATTTTGAATTACTTTGGAAATTGTTGCTCCGCTCTTTAATGAAGTCATTAATAAAGAAGTGCACTTGTATTGTAATGGACCTTGAGCGGATAAGCTCTCATCCTTAGGTAGATGAGGCATTTAATAGAGTTAATGTAAAGTAGATAGAATATTTAATTCTAGATTTGATAGTTTAGAGTTCGAGAGGGAAAATGGATATAGACACCCTCCTTTGTAGATTGTAACATAAGATTCATTCAGGAGAGAAAGAAGAGAAAGCATAGAACTGTGTAGAAAACATCCATGTACAGATATTGAATTAATAGAGAAAGCTTTGATTCAATTCCATGGTTATGTGTCTATTCTCTGTGTATTGATATTATGCTCATGAATGTTTGCTTCATGTTATGCATTTGCTTTGTATATGCTGTGCATGTGATTTCATGTTTCGAAACTGAAGTCTGAATGAGAGGAAGAGTGAATGAGTTCAATTGTTTCTCTAAGTGAACCAGAGGATTCCTGCAAGGAGTGTAGTTGAATTTGTCCGCAAGGAGTGCATGACTGCAGGGTTTACTTAGAGATAGCTTTTGTTCTCATCTCTTCGAGAGTGTAGGTAGGCACAGTGCCATGCAAAGAGTGCACAGGCCAAGTGAAGACTCAGAGTTGCGATTCTGAGCAAAGGATTGAAGGATTTCTGCTGCAGGAGTGTGCAAGATCGAAGACTTCATCACTTAGTCGTGATTGAAGATTTGCCGCAAGGGGTGCGGGCAAGAGCTTCTTCCTGAGAGATTTGAAGCCATGAAATCTCAGGAGAGATAGGCCTTTAAGTTCGTCGAGGGATGGTGGAGACAAAGTCATGTCTGGGAGGCTTGCAAAGGAGGTCGCAGGTTTGCGCGTAGGGTGACAAGTTCTATGGAAGAGCGTCTCGTCATTTCGCAAAGCCTAGTTGGAAGGAACGGACGATAGAATTTCCTCAAGGAGATTTCGTGAAAATCCAGGGTTAGTAGAATCTCTCGGAGTGAGAGGAAGCTACAGAGCAAAGGTGAAGAGGTTTGAGGTTCAGAACACATAGGGTCGTGGGATCCATCGCGAGATCGGTTATCAGGCCATCACGAGAAAGGAGCGGAAGATTTGGTCACAGGAATCCCGATAGAATGAGAGGCAATATTCCGACGGTGACATAAGCCATGTGGGACCGCCGGAGTAAGTGGAAGACAGGTGGTGGAAATCAAAATCTCACGAGCTTGGGACTCGTGATTTGGAAGTCCAAGTTTTAGGAGGTTCAAGTCACGAAGGCGCGAGGTCGCGACAGCAGAGGATCGGTATCTCGGAACCTCGGACATCGGAGGTTGGGACCCCGAGTGATTAGTATCACGAGTTGCGAGACACGATAGAGTGAAGTCTCGACAGAGGAGGAAGAAGTCAGCGTTGACTGGCGCATCGGGTCTCGGGGATACGAGAACCCAGAAGATAGAGAGTGAACTCACGAACCATGAAGTTCCGATCCTCCGATAAATCAAGAAAGGAGGGTCACGTGGAAAGAACTGTGGGTGCGAATTTCCCGAAAGGGAGATAGAAGAACCGTTGAGTTCTTCGAGCCAAGAGAGAAAGAAGGTCCTGAAGAGAGAGGACGTATTGGTGAGGAGCACGCGTCTGCATCACCTCCATACTTAGGATCTTCATCAAAATTGTATCCAAAATTCCTATCCAACATATGCATTGGTCTGCATTTGACTAGACATTGCTCATGTAGTGGGAATATTGAGGTAGGTACATGTTGACACCTTGGAAAGAGAACTGGATTATTTTCAAAATATTGTTAAGGTATTTTCATGGTACAACATAAGATGTGATATCTTACCAAGGGAATCCTAAAACTGACATGGAATTAAATGTACATGGATTTGTCGATGTCAAATGGGCTAGAGATATGAACCGACAAAGGTTGACCAATGTATATGTGTAAAAAGTGTTCGGTGGAGAAATCAATTGGATGAGTAAGAGACATGTAGTTATAGACTTGTCGACAACATAAGTCTAATACATGGCAGCCACTCATGCAAGAAAAGAAGTTGCATGGCTACATAGATTGTGTCGGTGGATTTTTTTAAGAAGAGAGCTATGAATATAAATTGTGATAGTCAAAGTGAAATATTTCTGACAAAGAACCTAGCTTACCATTCTAGGATGAAGCATATTAATGTATAATATCATTTCATGAGAGGCATTGTGGAAAGAAAAAAGGTGTTGTTGGAGAAGGTAGACACTTTGGAAAATATAACAGACTCTTTAACTAAGTCTGTGAATGCTATGAAATTATCTTGGTGTAGAGAGGCAATGGGAATTGCTATCCTAGGTCAGTGAATAGAATTTGAAGTTCTCTAGTATTAACAAAGAAGACAAAAAGTTGGAAAATGTTGGGTTGTTATATTCTTTGTTGTGAAAGAACAACCAATTGACTAGCTAGTTGAGGTAGATCAACTGGGTGATGAACCGACAAGTAAAGTTGAAGGTTAAGTTGTGGTCAAAGTGGTTGACATAAAATTTGAAGGTTGAAGTAGTCAACTAGAAGGTTGAAAGGTAAAATTATAGGAGTTGCGTGGCATCCAATTGTAGACCAACTGGGTAGTCAACTTGTATCCAACTAGTAGTCGAATGTAATATAATCCTAATATTCGAGGGATTGCATCCAATCATTTGCATGGATCTATAACCATTTTTTGGTGTTGTGATTTATGGATTTTCATGCAGTAAATCCTATAAATATGACATGTTGTAATTTTAATAAGTTAATGTTGATAGTAGTAGCTTGGTCTTGCAAATGTAAGCCAAATTGGCTGCAAGGTTGTTCTTGTCAAAATCAAGAGAGTAGGATGACACTTGTGTCTTAGGTGTAGACCAAGTTTAGTCATGTAACACTTTATTATATGATTGAATAAGACAAAAGGATAGAACAATATGCTTAAGGAATATTGGTTTTCCCGGTTAAGGGTTTCCAGGGTAAAATATCCATGTACTATGTGTGTTTGTCATTGATTATTTCTATTTAAATATGTCTTCTCTTTCCTCTTTGGTTTAGTGTGAGTGTATTTTTCTACAATTATGTTGGTGGGTTCGAATCTCATTGTGTTTACCAAACACGAATTTCCAAAATTTTCCAAGCATTGTCTGGTTTGTCAACACCTTGAAGGTGAAATTGTAAATCACTAGAGATGGGCATTAAATTCAATCCATGTGCTTCATCATTTTTAAGATCTCATTTGTTTTACCTTCTATCATTAGTGGGGGTAGTTTCTTTTCCCAATGTAATGTAGTAAATTCCTTTACTTCATAGTTCATCTCCATATGATATTTCCACAAGAACTAGTTTGAAATGGTAAGAAAAATATTACTTGGACTAGCCATATTAAAATATGGAGGTAAGATGGATTCAAACATGTAAACTAATTTCCTAGATGGAATGATTTCAAAAAAATAGGTGGTGTAAAAAATTGCACTGAAAACAAACTCCAGATGTCAAAGTTATGCCCTTTTTAAGAAAAACATAATAGGCAACCAAAGTGTCACATGGAATGTAGAGGTTGGGAAATGTGGTGATGGGTGCACAATGATGTTGTTGAGTAAAAAATGTTCTCTTACTTATATAACTTTTACTATAATCTCACTTTTACATGAAGTTACCCACTTTTATAAAATAAGTAAAAATCACTTTTACAATGAAGTTAATGTATACATTAAAATTACATGTAAAAAATAATTTAAAAAAAAACATTAAAGTTACTTTAAAGTGATTCAATTTTAGAATTTAGGTGAAATTCACCTTATAATAAAGTTATGTGAGAACTTAAAGTTGCATGAACTTTTATAAAAGTAACTTAATGAAAAAAATACTTGAACTCAATGATGATGATGATGATGATGATGATGATGATTAAAGTCCACTAAGACCTAATTGGTCTATCAGACCTTAAGAGGGTAAGTGATTACTTGTGATTCTTTACAATTTTGTTTCTATGCTCGAAAAGAATTCAGAGAAGCTTTCCAAGATCACCATACTTTTGTTGAGTTAAGAGGTTAGCAAGGTTGGTAGTGTGATCAATATTTTAAAAATGAGATCTAATATGGGTATAGGCTGGACAATCTAAGAGAAAGTGCTTTTCATCTTCAACCTTCTTAGTGTAACAAAGGTGACACACTCTTTCATCCCATGGCGCTTTAGGAATTGACCAACACCCAGTTTCACTATGGAGCTCGTGAGAATTTGTTCTTATCTTAGAAATGCTTATTTTTTTCTTTACACTTGGCAAAACATATAGATAATTTTGATCTTCTAGATTAGGGTTGATTACATCTTTATAATACCTTTATTTTCTTTTTTCCTCTAACTCTTTATCACACCACATTTTTTCCTTAAACTTTGATTTGACGTTTTTTTTAATAGTATCTTTATTCTGCAAAATGGTTTGTTCCATTATTCCCCAATAGTTTAGCCAAGATTGGCCGTCTTTATGCCATCCTCGCTTGATTCGATGGTGGTTATGACTTGATTTGGAAGCAATTTTAGGTAGCCTCTTATCTTCCATGTTGTTTAACTTGTTCTTATACATTAGGTATCTAGTCATAGCCAGTCTCTCAATAGGGGAGAGGCTAGTTTCTACGAGGAGGATGGGATAGGGTGTATTTCCTTTAATTCTGAGATTATAGGTTATAAAATTCTTTTGTATTTGCTCTATATTTCTCCAGTATTCACGAGAGATACTACAGCCCCATACTTCACATCCATAAAGAATAACAGGTGTAACAAGAGTCTCAAAGAGGAGTTTCTTCTTATCCCAACTCCAAAGTTCAACTGATTTACA
>JZKD02S0293787.1:449879-482150 GCA_000966675.3 Picea glauca | reverse complement strand
TGAATACAAAATAAATTATTTAAATAATAAATTTAATGGAGAAATTAGAAGTGGTTTAACCCTAAAATAAGGAAAGTGGGCAAAGTGACCTAGAAGATGTTTTTAAGGAAGCTACCTAGAGAGTATAAAGAAGAGGCAAGGCTCTCTCATTTTAGATCACACTTGAGAATATTGAATATCTATAGGTGTATGAGGTAACCAAAGGATATCTAAGCTGAATTTCAGAGGGAAGGTCAAGAAAAGAAGGCCAAAATTCAAAGAAGGATAAATTATTTTGATGATGCTTTCTGAGGTGTTTCGGGTAAAAACGTCATAACTTATTCATAACAGATCAAAATTATGTACGAAAAAATGTTTTGGTTAGAGTATACTCTGTAGAATGTTGTGTAATAGTTTCAGATCGATTCAACAAATATTTTGTGAGGAGCACGCTCTACAAGGTCTCTCTCTAGAATAAACCAGAATTCAACAAGGTATGCCATTTTTGTTATAACTCCTTTTCTGAGAAGTTCCAAGTAGTGAAACCTAGAGGAATTGCATAAAACACACTAAAGAAAATTATGTATCAGTTTTAGATATTTATTTATTACATTTACAAATTTATGATTATTTCAAGTTAGGGTTGTTGACTAATCCAAAAATAGTCATGTGAGACTAAAGAAAAGTTTGATGAAAGTGCTAGTCTCTCGTTGTTTAAGTTAAGGAAGGTTTGTAGGTATGTAATCATAGAAACCAAGTCTATTACAGAGTTACAAATCATATTTGGATGATGAAATTGATGAGGGATTTTGGTTAAGGTACATGTTGTGTACATGGTTGAGACAAGTAGTTGATGAGTTGGTACATACATGAGGTGTATAGTTGATGGTGTTGGTACATATTGATGAGTCATAGTTGATGAGTAATTCACACATGACTGGGACATACTTGGTACATGGTTGGTTGGACTTTTTTATGTTACATGTTGATTACAAGTTGTTTGGTACAGGTTGGTGCATGGTTGATGCACTTGTTTATGGTACAGGTTAATTGCAAGTTGAGGTACAGGTTGATGCATGGTTGATGCATGGTTCAAGTTTATTGGTACAGGTTTACAATGGTATATCTCACAGTGATAGTTTGAAAATGGTTCCATCATTCTACTTCTACTTCAGGGTGGTTGGACAAGGCAAGAACAAGTGGTTGTAGCCACCTTCCGGTTGTAGCCTCCTTCTGGTTGTAACCAGAGAATTGGGGAGTTGGATGTAATATCCCTAAGGATGAGCCCCAGTTGTATTTATGAATTGTAAACATGTTTTGTAGGCTGGTAAGACCAGTGTTGATAAGTTGGTGGGATTATGTGTTTATTAGGCTGGAGAGCCTAAGTGTTAAAGTCCAGTAGCCTATTTTTGTATATGTAATTATTCAGATCATTAATAAAGATTAAACATCGCTGCATGAAGACCGAACATGAAGAAAGATTGATGGGGGACTAAGCTTCCACTAGATAGGGTAAGGGAGGGGGCTAAGTGTCTAGGCCTAGAGGCTAAGATAGAGGGATTACCTCTAAGTGAATACTATTTTATTATTATTATTTCCTAAAGGCTAAGGTGGACATGAATGATGTTTTCCTAAGTTCCTGGAAAGGGAATAAGTGCGAAGTGGAATGCCGCTATAGGAAGACAAGTGTTGACTTGGGCACATGCAGTTATAGGTGGGAAATCCATCTTGTTAGGGGGTTTGCTTTCCATTCTCAATCCACTGTCTAACTGTGAATGGGGGGCATCCATCATGGATCTTTGGAACCAGACACTCGTGAGTCAAATTGTGTTGGGGGTTCACTTCTCATTCAGTGTGACTCCCATCCTTACGTCTAGATGAGTTTTTAGATCCTTCACCTTTGCATCTGCACTCTTGCGAGGTTAGTCACCCTGAAACTAGTGAAAATCGAGGTATTGATCCGTGTCTCATGTCAAGTCCGAGCACCCTATAATTTTTTGAGTCGTGTGGCATCATAACTCTTGGTTGTTGCGGCCATGCAGTTCCTTGATTGTGTGTGGCTTGCCGCCGTCGGTTGTTTCTTACTGAGGCTTTCTATGTCTAAGTGTATGACTGTTACCTTTTTGGGTATCCATACCCATTTTCCTTATTTCTATTTCTATCACCCATACCTAGCTATAGCTGATTTGAAGATTGGTTTAAGAGGCAGGTTGTCAGGCCTGTGAGAAACTCTCCTAGGCGAGACAATTTACTGGGAAGTGAGCTCTCCCATAAGGGAGTCCCGTAGAAAATACAGTACTCTGAGACTTCTAGTCCAGTCTTTTGTTGAATCCCAAGGTAAGGGAGGTGTAATAGACGATGGACTTGTATTAGTGAAGGTGTACCCTCCTGGGGTGGAGTAGGTGTGTGGGGAATGAGGTTCTGTGGGTTGTGGGCGTAAGTGGCTTCTGGGATAAAAGATCCTTCATGTGTTTTGTGCAACTACCATATTGACCTTTCCTAGTATAGGAATCCCTTTCCTGGTGGAGCTTATTCCCAGCTCGGGGGTGACCTACTGCTGAGCATGATGAGTAGTGTGGTCTATGGCTGGGAGGTTCATTGAAGGTATGAACACATTTGGTGGTCTTATAATAAAATATAAGTACCGATTTTATATTCATTTACATGTTGTGTAATGGTACATATGTTGTAATTGATGAGTATTGCCTGTGTATGTTGTATATGCTAGATGCATAGGCTTACTGTTATTTCCGCAATAATATGTTATATATATGTAGAATAGTCATTATATGTTTATATGGATGTGTATGTTTTTTCGCAAGTATCTCTGTGTGGAATAGCCCAGTAGTATAAGGTTGGAGCTATCACAGATCAGAGCTAAATGTAAAAGATAAGGTATTTTGCAAGTGGCATTGCCCCAAAGGGAAGTGAATGTTACAATATGGTATCAGAGCATGGTTTTAAAACTGAGCCTAGATGGGCCATGTTAGTGGAAGTTGAAGAAAGAGTTTCGAAAGGACTTGTTGTCGAAATGGACAAAAATCAAGTTCTGACCTAAGGTTTCAATGCAGAGCATGGATGGACTGGGTAAGTGGTCATTGGACTCAAGGTTTCAAGAGGAAATTGTGTTAAGAGGAGTCAATTTTGGATCTCAGAAACATCCCTGAGTGCAAAAAGGATTACCTTGGCCATCTTAAGAAGCTGAGTAGGAGTAGCAGTATCATAAATCCTCGACAGACGTGGTATTTGGCTAGAGAGAGAGAGATCACAACACTTGTGGTGTTGCGGCTATAGGATCTATTCAGAAGGAAAGGGAAATCCTTTACGACCATCAGATCTGGAGAAGGTGTAGAAGGGTTAACTTGGAAGCCCTTCTAATTTCATGACTTCGGTGAAGTTTATGAAAAATAAGAAAAAGTCTGAATCCCCAAAGTGGATCTACACCATATATATGGGGAGAAGAGATCGGCCATTGTATCAACCAATGTTAAAAGGTAAAACACAATGGTGAAGGGAGAAATATCTCGAAGCTCTGAAGTTTGGACTTAATCCAGACCATCCGTCAAGAGGGACGTGTGTCAGCAGATTGGTTTGTTCAGGATTTCGGTGTTCGAGAAAATTAGTGTGTGCTGAAGAGAGAACTCTCGAAGCCTAAAGTTTTGAAGTCCCAAAGAGCTGAAGTAGTGAGTGATGATGACACCACTCGGATGGAAGTGGACACATGGGATGTGTGCCATGTGTCAGTGGGTTTCAAACCCATGGAATATTGAAATGCCATATGGAACATGACATGTGACACCCATCTGATTGGGCCACGAGTCAGTTGCTAGTATTATACCACGTGGAACTCCATATGAGCATGGTTAGTGGGACCCGAGGTTACATAATGAAGTTAAAGGCCGAAAGACCCACAATGGCGTTGATCATGATACATCAATATCAACGGCCATAAGGGATTGCAGGGACCCAAGTTGCACAAGAGTTAATTCTCTAAGGAGGTTCCGCAATCCAAACCACAGTTTCACCAAGGGGTTACATGTCAACATCAAAATAATTGTGGGATGAAAGGCAGGTTGCTCCAAACCACCATCGCATTCCCCCGCAATTGGAAAACATTAAGTGACGTGACGTAATGATGTCACCAAGTGTGATTGGGAATGTTTAGAGATTAGCAGTTCGAAGGTGTGAATGCAAGATCCTCCGAAGCTCTAAAGTCCCGAAGACCCGAAGTTCCGGAACTCAAATGCTTGAGGTTCCATAGTAAGTGTCAATCGTCGGATGTTGAGTAGATGTGGATCGTTGATATGCCCTACTTCGCGAGTTCGGTAATTTAAAACTCTGAGAGATTGTTGTTTGGTGCTTTGAAATCTTCTGAAGCCGAAGGCATGAGTAAAAACCTAGTGATATAGAGCTTGGTCATGGCCCATGATCACATGGATTGGGGATTGAGAGAAAGGGGCTAGTGCCCCAAAATTATTACAGAGCAGAGAAGATCTTGGAAAGAAAATGAAATATGAACGTTTTCTTAAATCGGATTGGTTTATGAATGTTGTGGGATTTGTTAAGGAATGATGGCCTAACAAATTTTGGTTGACTGAACGTTGTGTTTGCAGAGTTCAACGAGTGTCAGGAAAAATCAAATTTCCACAGAGTTCTTAGGAGACACTCATAGATTTGTTGAACACTCTGAAGGAAGACCTGTGCAAGGAGTGCACTAGGCCAACACTTGGATGAAGTGTTGAAATACAACCATCTGGAGGCTAGTTAAAGAACAAGGAATGTGCGTAGAGATAAACTTGTTTCGAGTTTGAAATCTTAGGAGGACGAGCACAGAACGTGCCAGGAGGGTACCAGAAAGTCTTTTGGAAGATGCTGAAGGGTAGAATCCCTTGGGAGACTGAGAAAGTTCAAGAATCTCAGAGGAGATAGTGTAAAGGGTGCACAAGAGTCAAACTTATCCCAAGTCCAGAAGCTCAGGAAGGATAGAATTTTCAGAAACGCAGACGAGACCCAAATTCAAGGACTCGTAGAAGGATCAAAGATCGAAGCCTTAACACTTAGAAATTTTCCCATTTCAGGAGAAAGATAAATCTCGGGAGGAGGGGCGATAATTGCAATTAGATTAGTTGTAGAGGAAGAGATATGGTCATCCAATTTCACGTCTTGACAGAAGGAATGAACACAGGAGGAGATTAGATCTATCTGTCATATCTGAGAGTGAGGACCAATAGCCATTGGATCCCAAGGAAAGTGCACGAGACTTAAATATTTTAAGTTGCACAGGAGAGTGGACTCATGAAGTCCTAAAATGATGAGAGTCATCGATATGAAGGAGGACACACGACGACATATATAGACTCTAAAAAAGTGGAGGGGGGGGAATTCCAAAGACCCGGAGAAGATATCGACCATTGATCGAGGAGGGAGCTGAAGGACCATCGATCTGTTTGAGGAGTCCAAAGTCCCAAAGCGGGAGCATAACCTTTGATTGAGGAGGATGCGTGGCAGACAATCTACCATTTTGGAGAAATCTCTCCAGAAGAAACGAGAGTTTGAGAACTAAAACTCTCGAAGGCCGGACTCGTAGAGAAAATCATATCCGCACATATGAAGTGACAGGTGTCAGCAATTCTTCCACTCCGGAAGATAGCTGCTGAGGAGGAAGTGAGAGTTGAGAGTTGAAACTCTCGAAGGTCGGAAGGATGGAATCAATCGTAGACGTTGATTTGGAAGGGAGCTACGCGTTGACAGATCGTGAAGATCTGAGATTGTGTGTCAAAGGAATAAAATTTCGTTGATTGGACAGTTGGATAGAGGCAACTAAAGAATAGACAACGACTTTTGATCGAGAGGTATCACCAAGGAATTGGAGATGAATGGTCAAGTTGGATTGCAGGGCCAGAACTTGCTCAGATGTTAAAAATATGAGAGCGGGCCACAATTTATACCATGATTTTAACAAAGTGATACGTGGCAACTGGAGGTGAATTGTAGGAAGAAAAGTAGGTTGGCCTAAAACGACTCTTTCCCATGCCCACAATCACATTTTTCCATGAGGTCATAGCCCAGGGCCATAGGAAGGACGGGACTAAGGAAAAAGGATCTAGCACCTGAAACTCAACATTTCAGAGGCAGGTAGATAGAGAGCATGGATATCACAAGACCTACACCTGAAGGAGAAAAGGGGGCTTGTGTATAATTTGTTTGTGTTCAATAATGAGCCCGAAGAGTCAATTCGACTCAAAATATTGAAATATCCTTTTACCGGGAGGTTAGAAGACCCCACTGAGGTGGGGGCACTATGTCAAAAGTTCTTAGGGAAGCAATAATCATGCATAGTGATCACAGTGGGAGAACAACAAGATTCTGGAATCCGCGAAGAATTGTAGACTTCTGGGATCAAAAAGGAATTTTTTTATAGGGAGAAAGAAGTTGTTTCAATTTTTGTGGCAGCACGTATGTTACGGCTTATTGTGTCAACCAGAGGAAGGAATGCTTTCATGTTTGCAAGTGTTGTTAGTGAGTTTGTTGCATAAGGAGGTAAGAAACAAAAATATGAAGTGTTGGTTATAAGTTTGATAAAAGAAGCATGAAATCTTCTACTGCCATCAAACATTCAGGTAGTATAAAATTTATTAATGATAGTCATGTAGGTATGAGTTTTTATTACTCTTTTTGCATAATCACTGAAGATTTTTAGGTAAGAATTTCCTCACCTAGAGTTATTTTATAAAATTACATGATTATATTATTTGAATGCATACCATTGGATGTGGTAAAGGCCGAAGGCATGTATTAATTCAAAGCTTTTTATCTTCTAAATGCACACACTGACATAGGAGAATGTCATGTTAATTTGGTTGTGGGGTAATAACCAAAGAATTAAAAGATAAGAACTTGTTATAGGAAGGAATTCCAATAAGCTAGTCATGTATGAGACCAGGACATGGTTGGATATGGAAAGGTTATGAACCACACAGGTACTAAAATCTTCCTACCTTTAAATAAAACTTGGGTTGCAACCTTTTTGCTAACACTAATGAACACCACAAAATTATATTCTTGGTGTAGTGTTCGGGTCAAAAAGGAAGGCATCCAATTGATTGGGAAGACAATAGGAAGTGTGTAGAGAATATGTCAACACATTGGCCAAAATTTCAACTTATGGATGGTGAGATGCATGATTGATATGAAGAGCATTATGTAGTTCAATGCAAGGTGCGCTGAATAAGTATGCACTGAGAATTGCACTCATGCATAGTAAGAGATAGAATTGTGTACTAATTGCAATGGTTGAATGAGTTTTGTAAGTACATGCATATATATTATTGCATGGAAATAATTGTTACTAAAAGTTGAAATGTTGTTAACCCATGAAGTTGAGGACATTTCAGGGAGGTGTTAGACATTGCGACACAAAAGTTGCAAGTCAAGTAGTTACATGAGAATTGACTATAGGAAATTTTCTAGTTCAAAAAAAGAAGTAATGAACTTACATAAATTATTGTGGACATGCATATGCATAGAATGATGAGTCGTTCTAGTCTATTAAATTGTTAGGTAATTGTGATTGAATTGCTAGGTGCAGGAAATTCTAAGATCAATGCATAATATTTTGTACATATTGAAACTGAATTATGATGTACAACAAATACTGACAATTTATTAGTTGTATGCAAGATGAAGCATTACAGGAAAAATGGTATGCAGTTTGGTGCCTATGGAAAACCACAAGGATGGTTGCATTCATAATATGGAAACAACCAAGATGAATTATTAAATAGAATTTCATGTTTTGGGGAAAAAGTTGAATTCCCTTTTGAACTAATTGGAGTTCCTAAATGAATTCTTTTATGTTTTCTCATGATATCTGCATGTGGGTGATGCAGATGAGATGATGTTGATTAAAGTTAGAATGTTGACTACAAAGAGTATCTCGGGGAAGATGCTTATTGGAAATATCTTAGGGTAGTTGGAACTCTGGGAGCCACGGTGCTCTAAGACCTATTGTTGAATCCCAAGGAAACGAAAGTGTAGCAGCCGATGGATTGTGTGACAGTGAAGGTGTACCCTCCTGGGGTGGGACAAGCATGTGGGGGAAAGAGAGACTATTGGTTGGAGTGCTGCTAAGGTTTGGTACCTTGGTCTAGACCATGTTGATGGGGAAGGTCTTCTCAATCAAAATATAAGTATCAATTATGTATTTATTGTATGTTGTGTATCTTGCATATAGGTTATAATGTTATTAGAATTGCATGTATATACCTATATATACATTTCATATATCCTTGCATTACCTACATCCATGACTATACATAATGTGTTTCATATTTCATTGCTTAAGAAATATATACCTGATGCTAATCATGTAATCGATTGGAATGTGATTCAGGTGGAGCAAGAAGGCATATTGCAGGTGCATCCTGTGTGCATATTGGACCTGAAAAAGAAAACATCTTCGGAATCGAACCATAGGAATTGTAAAGGTTTAGTGGACCAGGTACAGTCCTAAGGATGCGACATGGAAGCATGAAGATGCTATGTAGGCATAATACCCACATCTTTTTGAATATTTTGGAAATATTTTTGATGTTGTGTAAAGAGTTTCACTGACGACGATGAAAAAATAAGGGGAGGGGATTGTAATATCCCCAAGGATGAGCCCCAATTGTATTTATGAATTGTAAACATGTTTTGTACGCTGGTGAGCCAAGTGTTGATAAGCTGGTGGGCTTATGTGTTTATTAGGTCGAAGAGCCTAAGTGTTAAAGTGAAGGAGCCTATTTTTGTATATGTAATTATGCATATCATTAATCATGATTAAACATCATTGTGTGTATACCGACCATGAAGAAAGAGTGATGGGGGAATAAGCTTCCACTAGATAGGGTAAGGGAGGGGGCTAAGTGTCTAGGCCTAGAGGCTAAGCTAGAGGGCTTACCTCTAAGGGAATAATATTTTATTATTATTATTTCCTAAAGGCTAAGGTGGACATGAACGATGTTGTCCTAAGTTCCTAAAAAGGGTACAAGTGTGAAGTAGAACACATGCAGTTTGACGAAGACAAGTGTCGACAGTTATAGCTAGGAAAGTAATCATGTTAGGCGATTCGCTTGCCATTCTCGATCCACTATCTAACCATGAAATAAGGGTATCCATCATAGATTTATAGAACCAGTGATCTGTGAGTCAAATCGTGTTGGTGGTTCACTTCCCATTCAGTGTGACTCCCATCCTTGCACCTAGATGAGTTTTGAGATCCTTCACCTTTGCGTCTGCACTCTCATGAAGTTAGTCACCCTGAAACCAGTGAAAACCAAGGGACTGATCTATGTCTCCTGTGAAGTCTGAGCACCCTATAATTGTCTTAGCCATGTGGTGTCATAATTGTTGGTTGTTGCGGCCACACAATTCCTCGACTTAGTGTGGCTTGTTGTCGTTGGTTGTTTCTTACTAATCCTTTCTATGTCTAAGTGTACGACTGTTACCGTTTTGGGTATCCATACCCGTTTTCCCTATTGTTGTTTCTGTCACTTGTACCTCAGTATATCTGAGTCAAATATTGGTTGAAGAGGAAAGTTGTCAGGCCTATGAGCAACTCTGCTAGGTGAGAGACTTTGCTGGGAAGTGATTTCTCCTGGAAGGGAGTCACGTAGCAACTATAGTACTCTAAGACTTCTAATCCAACCTGTTGCTGAAGCCCAAGGTAAGAGAGGTGTAATAGCCAATGGACTTGTATTAGTAAAGGTGTACCCTCATGGGGTGGAGCAGGCATGTGGGGAATGAGGATCTATGGGTTGTGGGTGTAAGTGGATCCTGGGATAAAATATCCTTCTTGTGTTTTGTGCCACTTCCTTATTGACATTTCCTAGTCTAGGAATCCCTTTCCTGGTGGAGCTTAGTCCCAGCTCGGGGGTGACCTACTGCTGAGTGTGATGAGCAGTGTGGTCTATGGCTAGGAGGTTTCTGGAAGGTCTGCACATAGTTGGTGGTCTTCTAATAAAATAAAAGTACCGATTTTATATTCATTTACATGTTGTGTAATGGTACATATGTTGTAATTGATGAGTATTGTCTGTGTATGTTGTATATGATTCATGTGCAGGCTTACTGTTATTTCTGCAATAATATGTTATATATATGTAGAATAGTCATTCTATGTTTATATGGATGTGTATGCTTTTCTGCAAGTATCTATATGTGGCATAGACCAATAGTTTAAGGTTGTATCTATCACAAATCAGAGCTAAATGTACAAGATAAGGTATTCTACAGGTAGCATTTCCCCATCGGTGGAGTTGTAGGCTGAGGGATGTTACATTGGAGCTTCCCTCAGGTTATAGCCTGAGAAACTAGGGGGTTGGAGCCTCCTTCTAGTTGCAGTTGGAAAACAAAGGAATTTGGTGCTTCCAATGAATGTAATTCTTCAAGACATATAAGAAAAAACATTTTGTGGTTTTCTCCCACTTTCGGTTTCCACATAAAACACTAGTGTACTATGTATTTGTATGATTTTTCATTTGTTCATTGCTCATTATTCGATGATAATTCTACAATGATATAACAATTGGATTATTTGGTTTAAAAAGGATTATAATTTCTCTATTACTGATTCACCCCCCCTTCTCTATAATCCAACAATTGGTATCAGAGCAGGTTCGTTCAGAAATTGGTTTAGCCACTGAAAGGTAGATCATGGAGAGAAACAATTTGTATAAAAATGGAATACCACAGTTTGATGGAAAAAAGTGTGTTTTTTGGAGCATAAGGATGAAGACATATATACAGGCACAGGGATTTGAAATTTGACAATCAATTGTAGATGGATACACAACACCAACAGTTCCACCAAAAAATGACAAATCAGTGAAACTCGGTCAGAATAATTCCAAAGCCACAAATTCACTTATGAATGGTTTCAGTGAAATGATATTCACCAAAGTTTCACATTGTAAATCTGTTAAAGATATTTGGGACAAGATTCGAAATATTTATGAAGGAGATTCAAAAGTCAAAGAAGCAAAGATTCAAACTTACAAAGGTCAGTTCGAACAACTAAAGATGAAGGAATATGAGAATATTGCATCCTACTTCTTACAAGTCGATGAAATAGTGAATGCAATCATAGGATTAGGAGAAGAAATAAAAAAATCTGTAATTGTTCAAAAGGTACTAAAATCTCTTCCTATGAGATTTGACCCTAAGATATCATCACTAGAAGAAAGATCAGATATAAACTCAATAAGCATGGATGAACTGCATGGAATATTCACAACATATGAAATGAGAACTGAACAAGAAAATCTAGATGTAAAAGAAGCATCTTTCAAAGCATCCAAAAGATAAAAAAAAAAGGAAAAGCAACAAGAAGAACATAGCAGCAATAATGACGTCTCGAAAGATGAAGAAGAAGTGGCCAACTTTGTCAAAAGACTGAACAAGGGAACTGACAATAGGTATAAAGGTAATCTTCCTTTAATTTGTTTCAATTGTGATGGTATTGGTCATTTTTGTAACAAATGTCCTCATAAGAAAAAGATAAATGATGAAGGTTACTCAAAAGGAAAACAAACATATAAAGGAAAAAGAACTACAAAGAAAGTTTTCAACAAAATCTTATGCACCAAAGAAGACATCTCATCATCAGATGAATATGAAGTCAATGACAGTGAGATGGGAAAAGTTTTATTTATGGCAGTAGAAGAATCTGATAAAGAAGACTTTGAAGAAGAATATGAAGAAGCCAAATAATCATATGAAGAAGTTGAAGAAGAAATTTAAGAGACAGAAGTTGACTACCGAGAAGAATTGATGTGTGCCATAGAAGTATCATAATAGAAAAAAAGAAAAACAAGAAACTACAAGTGGAACTAGAAAAGAAAGAATACACTCAAGAACTAGAACAAATGATCACAAATTTGAAGGTTCAAATAGAAGAAGATAAAATAATTGAAGAAGCATTCAAAGAAAAACTAGAAGAAAAGGTCAAGATCATTTGAAATTTCGAAGAAGAGATTGTCACATTAAGAAAGGATATTCAAAAGAAAAATATGCAGAATAGCTCAAAAGTTTTGGATGACATTATCAGTAGTAAAAAATTTCATCTTGACAAGTTTGGACTTGGATACAATCAGATAGAAAAGGGATCAAGCTCCAAAACAAAAAAGAAAGAAACATATCCAAAACGTTATGAAAAACAATCAAAGGGGATAGGAAGATACACAAGGAAGATTACAGGGACACTCCTCTATCGAGAAGATTCAAATTTCAGAATCAACAATAGACAAGTAGGTCTCAATAAGAAGAATGATTCATAAGAGGACCTCCTTTCAGAAGATATTCAACTCCTAGGTATCAAACTATATTTTTTGGTTTATGTTATGCATGTAATAATTTTGGACATAAATCTATGAATTGCAGAGATAACAACAGGAACATAAACAACTTTGAAAGTCATACACAAAATGGTTATCCAAAAAGCCCTAGTGAAACACAGAGAAGAAGTTACAATAGGTTTGAATCTTTGAGCACTGAAGTGGAATGTTACAAATGTAATAACTTTTGACACATGGCCAAAGATTGTAGAGTGACAGTTCCTCCTAGAGAACCGCAATAGAATAACAACAATCATAGACAAGAACCTTAGAAAAGGACATGGAAAAGAAAGAAGAATCAATATAGCAATGAAGAATGCACACTCGCTCTACAAGCTAAGAATAAGAAACATGGTTGGTATGTAGACAGTGGCTGTTCAAAACACATGACAAGTGATAGAGATAGGTTTCTTACATTAAGAAAAGAAAGAGATGGATCAGTCTCCTTCGGAAATGATGATTCAGTAATAATCATTGGAAAAGGAACAGTTGGAATTGGGAACAAGAATACAAAGGTAGAAAATGTTCTACTAGTAGAATATATGAAACATAATCTTATAAGTGTTAGTCAAATGTGTGACCAAGGTCATAAAGTTACTTTTGATTCACAAAAATGTGAGATAAGAAAAAAAGGTTAGTGAAAATTGATTGCTACAGCTGCAATAACTTCAAGCAACATATATGTGTTAAGTGAAATTGGAAATGAAAAGTGTTGTCTAGGAAAGGAAGATGAAACTTGGGTATGGCACAAAATAATGGGTCACATACAATTTTATACCCTTGTCAAAGTCAACAAAAGAGAAGAATTCAGAGAAATGCCCCAGATCATGAAACCAACCAACACTTTATGCAAGAATTGTCAACAAGGAAAGAAAACAAAGACTAGGTACAAATCAAAGGAATATTGAATGAGAAGACCACTGGAAATTGTGCACACTGATCTAGTTGGACCAACTACAAAAAAGGGTTTAAAAGGTGAGAAATAATTTATGTTATTATTTGATGATTATACAAGACTGACTGCAGTTTTCTTTCTCAAGAATAAGTTAGAATTTTTTGAAAACTTTAAGATCTACAAGGAAATGGTTGAAAATGAAATGGATTCAAAAATCAAATGCTTGAGATATGATAATGGAGGAGATTTCACTTCAAAATAATTTATGGACTATTGCAACAGTCATGGAATAAAAAGGCAATTCTCCATTTCTAGGACACCTCAACATAATGGAGTTGTTGAAAGAAAGAACATGACAGTACAAGAAATGGCTCGAAAAATGCTAATGGATTCAAAATTGAGAGATATATTTTGGACATAGGCAGTGCATATAACAGTTCACATTCAAAACAGAGTAATGCTCAGAAACAACACTAACAAAACTCCCTATGAGCTATGGAAAGGAAGACCAGTAAATGTGAAACACTTTAGAGTTTTTGGAAGCAAATGCTACATAAAAAGAGATGGCAGAGTGGGAAAATTTTACTCATGTGTGGACAAAGGATTACTTGTTGGTTACTCAAGTACAAGGAAATCATACAAGTGTTACAATCTGAGATTGAACAAATTTGTGGAAAGCATCAACGTAAAAATTAATGAAACAAGCATACCAGAATCAAAGGAAGAAGAAAATGAATCAATGAAACAACCTTTTGAAAAGGAAGCAAGAGATGAAAAGGAAGTAGAATATCAAGATGAAAAGAATCTGACAGAAGCATAAGAGAAAGTTCAACAAGTGTCTCCGAAGACACCTAGCAGAAGAGTACATAAGAATCATCCTTCAGATCAGATTATCATAAAAAAAAATGCAGGAGTTGAGACTAGAAGAAGAATCTACTCACTAGAACAAACACACCTAGCACTCTTACCTACAATTGAACCAAACTGTTTTGAAGAAGCCAAGAAGGATGAATTTTGGAATAAGGCCATGGATGAAGAATTGGATCAAATAGAGAAAAATGACACTTGGGAATTGGTTTCAAGACCAAAGAATAAGAATGTGATCGGCACAAATGGGTTTTCAGGAATAAATTGAATGAAGATAGACAGGTTACAAGGAACAAAGCTATATTGGTATGTAAAGGATATGCATAGATTGAAGGAATCGACTTTGAAGAGACATTTTCCCTAGTTTCCAGAATAGAAGCAATCTGTTTTCTTTTAGCTTATGCATGCTCCAAAAATATTAAAGTGTATTAGATGGACGTAAAATCATCTTTTCTGAATGGGTAACTTGAAGAATAATTATGCATTCAACAACCAGAAGGATTTCAGTTGTTAGAGAATGCAGACTATGTGTGCAAATTAAAGAAGGCCTTGTATGGTCTAAAATAGGCTCCTAGAGCATGGTACTCTAGACTAGATAAATATCTATAGTAGGAAGGGTTCAGAAAAGGAAGTCCAGACAACAACCTCTACATCAAGCTAAGTCAAGGTAATATTTTATTAATTGAAGTTTATGTTGATGATATTATTTTTGGTAGTGATGATGACAGGTTAAGCCAGAAATTTGCAAAGGATATGCATAATGAATTTGAAATTTCATTACTTGGAGAACTATCCGTCTTTCTGGGACTTCAAATATATCAAAGAAACCAAGGAATTTTTATTTCTCAAACCAAGTATATCACTAAAATGTTAAAGAGGTTCGGAATGGAAGATTGCAAACCAATTATCACTCTCATGCAAACCAGTTGCAAGTTAAGCAAAGATGATGATTCAAAGTCTACATATCAGAGGAAATACAGGTCAATAATTGATAGCCTAGTATATGTGACAGCATCCATACTAGATGTAATGAAGGCAGTTGGACATGAAGCATGATTTCAAGTAGCACCAAAGGAATCACATGTATTAGCAGTGAAGAGAATTCTCAGATATCTCAAAGGTACAGAAGATCTTGGATTATGGTATCCAAAAGGAAAGGATCTATCTCTTATTGCCTACACAGATGCAGATTGGGAAGGTTGTATTGATGACTGATGAAGCACCAGTGGAGCATCATTCTACTTGGGTGAGTGTTTAGTATCATGTCTAACCAAGAAACAATCATCAATATCTCTATCTACAGCCGAGGCAGAGTATATTTCAGCAAAAACATGTTGTACACAAGTTCTTTAGATGAATCAAACTTTGACAGATATACAGGTTGAGTATGATGAGCCCATTCCAATCAATTGTGATAATACAAGTGCCATCAATATCTCAAAGAATTTGGTGATGCACTCCAAGACAAATCACATTCCAATCAAGTATCACTTTCTATGTGAACAAGTTGTAGAAAAGAACATTAGAGTTGAGTATGTGGGCATAAAAGAACAAGTAGCAGACATTTTTACAAAGCCACTTCCACGAGAAGCCTTTGAATATATTTGTCAGAGATGCTGAGTTATTTATACTCCAAAATGAATAATTTTGAATGCTTATCTTATATGTCTTAGATGTACATGAGGAAGGACCATAAAGAGTTCAATTCAATCAGGGGGAACAACCCCGTATAGAAAGATACCTTTGCCATTGATGACAAAGGGGGAGAGATTCATTAGATGTAGAGGAAAGAGACATGTTTCTAGGGGGAGAATGAGTGATATGACTTCAACATTACATGACATAATTTCAGTTTTTCATTAGAGTGTTTCCATCAATGCCAAAGAGGGATATCGTTGATTAAGGTTGGTTGTCATTGATGTCAACCCTTGAAGAAAGCCCAGTAGCACAAAGGTTTGGGTAATGGACCCAATTTTGTTTGATGTAAATATGACTCATTATTTTATTTTCATGGTTGATAATAAGTAGAAATGGATGAACTCCAAAGTGGTCCCCTTATGATGAAATCCCTCACGGGAAGACGCTTTGCATATTGAATTATCCTAGAAGTATCGTTAGAGAACCAATATTTATTTGTGGAATAATGAGATGAAGGTCAGTGAATTTGTCATTGAAACTATCCTAGATGGATATTTCTTGTCACACCATTTCCGATGGTATGTGTAACGTCACATAACTCCTCACAGTTAGAGAGTTAAGGCCATGAGAAGTTGGAGAACCCAGGTTTGGGTAATGGACCCAAGTTTGTTTAATGAATAATGGTGTGATTTTTGATATATTTTCAGGTAATACTATTCTATACATATAGTACAAGTCATTCCACTTCTTGTGGTATGTGTAACGTCACATAACTCCTCACAGTTTGAGAGTTATGGCCTTACAAAGTATGAGGACCCTCATATGTCATCTAGAAGCCCCAAAAGGTCAAAGTAGTCAAAGTGGTTTAATAGATTTTATAAGGTAAATAATAAAGTGAAGTGATGCATGTACTATAATTCAAAGTGAATACAAAAGAAATTATTTAAATAATAAATTTAATGGAGAAATTAGAAGTGGGTTAACCCTAAAATAAAGAAAGTGGGAAAAGTGACCTAGAAGATGTTTTTAAGGAAGCTACTTGGAGAGTATAAATAAGAGGCAAGGCTCTCTCATTTTAGATCAAACTTGAGAATATTGAATATATATAGGTTTCTGAGGTAACCAAAGGATATCTAAGCCAAATTTCTGAGGGAAGGTGAAGAAAAGAAGGCTGGAATTCAAGGAAGGATAAATTCTTTTGATGATTCTTTCTAAGGTGTTTCAGGTAAAAATGTCATAACTTCTTCATAACAGATCCAAATTTAGTAAGACCAAATATGTTGGTTAGAGTATAGTCTGCAGTATTTTTTGTAACAGTTTCAGATTGATTCAACAAACATTCTATGCAAGTCACTCTCTACAAGGTCTCTCTCTAGAATAAGCCAACATTCAACAAGGCATGCCATTTTTTCTATAACTCATTTTTTGAGAGGTTCCAAGTAGTGAAACCTAGAGGAATTGCATTAAAAAAACTGAAAAACATTTTGTATTAGTTTCATATATTTATTCATTACAGGTAAAAAGTTATGATTATTTCAATTTAGGGTTGTTGACTAATCCAAAACTAGTCATGTGAGACTAATGAAAAGTTTGATGAAAATGCTAGTCTCTTGTTGTTAAAGTTAAGGAAGGTTTGTAGGTATGTGATCATATACACCAATTCTATTACATAGTTACAAATCATATTTGGATGATGAAATTGATGAGGGATTGTGGTTAAGGTAGATGTTGTGTACATGGTTGAGACAAGTAGTTGATGAGTTGGTACATACATGAGGTGTATAGTTGATGATGTTGGTACACATTCATGAGTCATAGTTGATGAGTAGTTGACACATGATTGGTACATACTCGGTACATGTTTGGTTTCACTTTTTTATGGTACAGGTTGATTACAGGTTGTTTGTTACAGGTTGGTGCATGGTTGATGCACTTGTTTATGGTACATGTTAATTACAAGTTGAGGTATAGTTTGATGCATGGTTGATGCATGGTTCAGGTTTATTAGTACAAGTTTACATCGGTATATCTCATAGTGATAGTGTGAAAGTGGTTCCATCATTCTACTTCTACTTCATGGCGGTTGGATGGGGCAAGGACAGGTGGTTGTAGCCACCTTCCGGTTTTAGCCAGAGAACATAGGGGGTTGTAGCCTCCCTCTGGTTGTAGCCAAAGAATTGGGGATTTGGATCTTCGCTCAGGTTGTATCCTGAGAAACTAGGGGGTTGGAGTCTCCTTCCAGTTGAATCTAGAAAACAAAGGAAGTTGGTGCTTCCAATGAATGTAATTCTTCAAGACATATAAGAAAAAGCATTATGTGGTTTTCTCCCGCTTTGGGTTTCCATGTAAAACACTGGTGTATTGTGTATGTGTATGATTGTTCATTTGTTCATTTCTCATTATTGGATGATAATTATACATTGATATAACACTTGGATTATTTGGTTTAAAAAGGATTATAATTGCTCTATTACCGATTCACCCCCCCTCTCAGTAATCCAACAACACTCACCTAGGAGTCCTTTGGGGATTATATTAAGGAACAATACTACCTTGTGGGAAGTTATGACAATCTGTATACAAGATGGACCACGCTGCAGTAGCAAAGGGACCAAACAATGCAATATTTCACAAATATCTTCCATAACTTGCGCACCAAGTTGGGTATCAAAGGTTTTGAGTGACATGTGGTTATCAAATACAACGATGGTCTACATAGATACATATGATATAAAGCCTTTGAAAGATGAGGTATTGTATGATGTTTCTCTCCTTGAAGTTTGTGATGTTCTTTTGGGACAACCTTATTTATGGAAATGTCATTTTATATATGAGTCTAGGCCTCGTAGTGTTCTTATTAATTTGAATAGGAAATTGTAGAGGATACTTGAGGTAGTCCCACCTATTTTCATTTCATTAATATCTGACAAGCAATGCAGGAAGGTCATCTCTCAAACCGAGAAGTTTGTCTTCTTCATGATTTAATCTCAAAGTTAGTGGAAGGTTGCAGCCACATCCATGGCCTCTGCAGTCGATCTCTCCACGCAGCAAAATAAAGTGGATAAGGTCGTGGAAGAATACAAAGACATATTCTCCTCACCCACTCGGGTACCTCTACACTGTCATTTCAAGCATTCAATCGATCTAACCCTAGGTGCACCACTACCCAATGGGCCAGTATATTGTTTCTCTCTGTTATAAAATGAGGAGATCAAGCATTAGATCTAAGAACTACTCCAAAAGGGGTACATCTGACCCAACTCATCACCGTGTGGAAGACCAATCATGCTTGTGCAGAATAAATATAGGACCTGGTGACTTTGCATCAATTACCAAGTCTTAAATAAAATCACAGTTAGGAACTAGTACCTGATTCCCTGAATCAACGATCTCCTTGACCAGATCAAGGGGGCCAAATAATTCAATAATATTGATCTGAATTCTAGATACCATCAAGTCCCAATAGAGAATACAGATGTATGGAAAACTACCTTCAAGTCCAAAGAAGGTCTTTTTGAATGGTTAGTCATGCCTTTTGGTTTGATGAATGCCCCAACAAATTTCATGAGGATGATGGACGATATCTTGCGGCATTTCAACAATTATTTTGTGGTTGTGTATCTGGATGAAATCCTCATGTACCACAAGAGTTGGGAGGAACACTTGCAACATATTTATTAGGTTATGCACACTCTTTAACAACACAAGCTATATGCAAATTTGGAAATATGCTCCTTCGACATCGACAAGGTCTAGTACCTAGGATAGATTTTTAATGAGCATGGAGTGTGTTATCACTCCTCAATTTACCTTGGCTTCGGAAGGGAAGCCACAGAGGTAAACTCAAACCACTTGCAGGTTCGAATCTATCCCTTCCAACCCAGAGAGGGCTCTCTCTTGTATACATATTCACTGAAAAGAATGGTTTTCTGATTAAGAACATAGGTTAGATCTGAAAATGAGAATAAGGTTTATGAAATTGGTTGGTATAGAAGAGGAGAGGACCATTAGGCATGGATTCAACAGGGTTTGAGATCAATGGTTTTGCTAGATTTTGGTCTAATTGAATAGAGACAGTCTAAGGGAAAGATAGAAGTTGCCTTCTTAAGCTATTGAAATATCATTGTAGATGGATAGTTGAAAATGAAATAGATTCACCAACACAGGGCATCAATTTAGATGAATACTAAGATTTTAAAGGAGGAAAAATAATGTAAATTCTTAAGTGTATGTAATAGAGCACTAGACTTTAGATGAATTATGTAACATAAATTATTTTCTCAAGCATCATAGAAGAAAACATTCAGATGAATTTAATGAAACAAGAAAACATACTTTAAGAAAGAACACACACAAGGAAAGAAACTGCACATGTATCCTCGAAGTCAAATTGTTTAGGTACTTCTAATCCATGCCAAATTCACTAATCTCATTAAAATTTACAATCTACACCAGAAGAGTCCTTTCTTCACATTCACACCCCCAAACCCCTTTGAGTTGATGTAGATTGATCAAATATAGACAAAAAATGTCTTTCTAACTTTCCAAATTCGAATTCAGCTACTATCCTAATATTAGCTACAGTTACATATATTTTAGCAACAAATCTTCAACAAATTGCTACAAGGAAGGAGTCAACATTGAATCATTAATTAAATCATAATCATTTGACAAAAAAGGTGTTTGAATCCATCATATGGTGATATTTCCCCTTGATTCTCATTTGATATGACTTGGCACCTCTGTTGACCTTCCCATGCTGATCTAGACACATTCTGGATGCTCTGTCACAGTTGCACAACAAGGATGTTGTGCAACAGTAACTTACAAGAAATCTGCCTTAGCGAAATTCTAGAAAATAGGCCTCAAATGTCCTTGCATATATTCCAAACCATGATATTTGTGCACAAATTGAGAGTGGTTTTTTTTATTGCTTCTGTTATCGACAAACACCTCTTTGGGTTTTCAAAAATTCCTCTCCAACTTCTTGAAATTTGCACCCAAAGATGATGACTAAAATAAAAAATCATTAAATGCTTAAATCTGGAAAAATGGGTTGTAAATATTCATTCAAATATCCCAAAATATGACACTTGGTGAAAATATGAGAGGTTTTTTTTATTGGGTATGTTCTTGATAAAAACCTCTCTAATTTTTTCAAAAATCCTCTCCATTTGTTCATAAAGTGTTCTTTAAGTTTACCACTAAAATAATCATTTGTGAAGTGTGCTCTACAACCCGTGCACAACATGATTGAAATTGAGGGTTTTGAAAGGTAATATTGGTGGGATTGATCTTGTAGGTATTTAGCATAAAAAATGAACCTAATTTGAACCCAAAAAGTAAATAAAACCTTCCTCAATAATCATTAAATGCACAAGTGGATTCTCTGACAGTTCTGTGGCGAGGGAATTTGACTCTTTGATCACCTTTTTGACTCCAAATAATGCATGGTGAATGTTTGATGATGAAATTAACTCTATACATGTTGATCAGATGCTATGAAACATGTGTAAATTCCATCTGATCATCTTTCCTTCACAAGACAGTTGTGCATCGTTAGGAGATTCTGCAACAACTTATGTAGTCCTCCAACTAACTGAGGATGTCACGTGCCGCCAATAGATATGATTTCATGAGATTTTTTGAACATGAAAAGATTGACTCTAAATGATTATGATCGACTACATGACCTCTCATAATGACCCTTTGATGACATGACAACCCATATCCCTTTGACACCAAATACAACATGAATCATGACTCAAACTTTATTTTAATACCATATCCAAGAATTTTATTAACCACAAAACCCAGTAACTCATAATATGTCTTTCACCTAAGAGAAATATTCCATGGTCTTTATGACCCTACCACACATATTGAACTTAGACTCTAACAAACTATTTATAGGACACTATCAGGGTGCATGTTGATCCAACCAAGATCTAGGTCATTCAGGATTGGCCATCCCCATCCACACTCACTCAGTTTTAGATCTTTTTAGGCCTTGCAAATTTCTATCGCAGGTTCAAGTTGGGATTATCCCATATTGCATGGACCCTCAACCAAGTAACCAGTGTTGGGTATGTGTTATATTCTTGTCATATCCAACTTCTTGTGTTGGGATTCTCCCATATTGATCTAGGTAGATATCGGTGGCCACCCACCTTTTCCAACTGGCTCAAAACAACTTTCTGTCAATTTGGGTAATTTACTATTTCTAGCATTTTTTCGGGTCCTAAAACTTCTGGAGCCGTTTTGAGGCCCTAAACGATGTTTTTTGGGAAAACGGGGAGCAACATGGAATTTCCTTCGATATTGCTCACACAAAAGTTCTATTCCTCAAATAGATCTTTCTAACGAGGTATTGAGCATGTCAAATGAAGATCATATGCAAAAGTTACGGCCTCGAGAAGTTGATGTACTGACTTACCCAAACGGGGCCCACATGAATTTTGGCGCTTCGTCTCCTAGGGTTAGGTTTTTGGGTGTCTAGGGCTATGACATTCTTGTTTATTGTAAAAAAGGCCTTCAAAGCCTCATTGTAACCATATTATTTCGAATGAGCGTAGCCGTCACATCTCTTCTCAAAGATAAGCCGCCACCATTCCAGTAAGCTTGTTTTCCATTGCATTTTACAGTTTCAACTTATTTCTTTATTGAATAAAAAACCAGTTTTATTGTATCTCTGTTATTTTGTGCTAAGAACTTATTAATAATTTGTAGTCATTTCATTCTGCTCATAAAATCTAGATCAGTGGTACCAGAGCGGTCTTCTCCTTGTCGTCTTAATGCATGTCCCCAACGAGGTTGGAGTACAAAGAGTTGGGTCTCGAGCTTGTTTCTCTTGAGGACAAAATCTCTCGCACACCCAAGCGACCTCTTATGGTAGGAGAAAATATAGATGATGGGACAGGACATCCTTTCAAAATGTTTCTTGAGGAAGCCCTCACGCAAAAAAGGAATGAGATGATGGATAGTTTCGCACAAATCCTTCAGGAGCTACCAACAAGCGACACATATTCGTTGAGTGGAGATGTCGCCCCCTTAAATGTATAAATAAACTTCAATATTCCTATATTTGAAGTTCATATAGACGCAGATGTTGTGGACAAATGGTTAAATATACTAGAAGGGTATTTTTTGGTCCATAACTTTTCAAATAGAGAAAAGATTACTTTTGTGCTACTCAAAGTCGTTCCCCATGTCAAAGATTGGTGGGAAACTTTCTATGAGAAAAAGGAAATAGAGGAACCCTCTTTATTTATGGTCACAGCAAATCCTTCAGGGATGTTATTAAGGAACAATACTACCTTGTTGGAAGTTATGACAACTTGTATACCAAATGGAGCACATTGCGGCAAGAACGAGACCAAGCAGTGCTAGATTTCACAAATATCTTCCATACCTTGTGCACCAAGCTGGGTATCAAAGATTCAGAGTGACATATTGTGCTCAAGTATCACGGTGCTATGCATAGATACATCCAGACCAAAATGGAATTTTTGGACATCTCATCCTTGGGCACAGCCTACCGATATGTCGTCAAAATTGAGCAGAAGATCAAACAAAAGACACGACAATTTGGGACTAGGTACCCTTCACAAAAAAATGTAGGAAAGGGTGACCCAAACCCAGAGAACAAAGGACAGAGAAAATATGGATAGTTTTAGGAAAAATAGTTCAAGACACAAGCAAAGAAGGACACCGAAAAGACAAAGAAAGGTACCGGGAAGTGGTGTGACTTCCATAAGATCCCTTGTCATAATGTTGCTGACTACCGCTCAAAGCAGTCACTGGTGGCCAAAGTGAAAGACTCTGAATTAGATGCAGGTTCTCACTTTGATTCAAAACTAGAAAGGGTAAGACAAATCATTGACGTGGAACCCAGTTCCACCATTGCTACCACCAAGCTCTAGCCTGGTAAACTAGATGAACCAGAAGAAGGTGAGCACCTCTTCCATTCATAGATGTGGGTAAAAGGCACCCCATTGCACTTCATTGTTGATAGAGGTAGCTAGAAGAAACTCATCTCAGTAGAGGTTGTCAAGCGTTTGGCCATGTCGACAATGCCTCACCCACAACCCTACACCATTGTATGGCTCCACCAAGGAAGCAACCTCTACATTAGCCAACAATGTCGATTTTCGTACAACATCAAGCCCTTCAAAGATGAGGTATTGTGTGATGTTTCTCCTCTCGAAGTTTGTGATGTTCTTTTGGGCCAACCTTATTTATGGAAACGTCATGTTGTATATGAGTCTAGGCCTCGTAGTGTTATTATTACTTTGAACATGAAATTGTGCAGAATACTCGAGGTAGTCCCACCTAGTGCTATTTCCTTAATCCTTGTTAAGTAATGAAGGAAGGTCATTTCTAGAACAAGGAAGTTTGTCTTCTTCATGTTTCTCTCTCAGAATGAGAGAAATATCACAGCCACATCGAGGGTCTCTGCAGCCGACCTCTCCACATAGCAAAATAAAGTAGATAAGGTCGTGGAAGAATACTCAGATATCTTCTCCTCACCTACCAAGGTACCTATGCACTTCCAGGTCAAGCACCCCATCGATATGACCCCCGACACAACGTTTCCCAAAGGGCCAGTCTATCATCACTCTCTACTAGACAATGAGGAGATCAAGTGACAGATCTAAGAACTACTCCACAAGGGGCAAATCCATCCCATCTCATCACCTTGCGGGATCCCAACCATGCTGGTATAGAAGAAAGATCGAACCTGGTGACTCTATATTGATTACTGGACTCTGAATAAAATCACAGTCATAAACTAGTACCCGATTCCTCGAATCGATGACCTTCTTGATCAACTCACAGGGACCAAATACTTTAGTAAGATTGAACTAAAGTTTGGCTACCACCATGTCCCAATAGAACATACATATGTATGGAAGACCGCCTTCAAGTCAAAGGAAGGCCTTTTTGAATGCTTGGTCATTTCATTTGGTTTGAAAAATGCTCCAGCCACTTTCAAGAGGATGATGGACGATATCCTGCGACCATTCACCAACACTTTTGTAGTAGTGTATCTGGATGACATTCTCATTTACAACAAGACTTGGGCCGAACACTTGCAACATATTCAATAGGTTCTAAATAGCCTGCGATAGCACAAGCTATATGTCAACTTGGAAAAATTCTCCTTTGGTATGGACAAGGTCCATTGCCTGGGATACATCATTGATGAACATGGCGTACATGTGGATCCAACCAAGATCCAATTCATCTGTGACTGTCCATCCCCAACCACACTCATTGAGCTTTGGAACTTCTTGGGCCTTGCCAATTTCTACCACAGGTTCATGTTGCGATTCTCCCATATTGCATGGGCCCTTAGCCAAATAACTAGGGTTGGTGGTAAGGATAAATTTACATGGGGCCGGTCCCAATAACAAGTGTTCGATGATTTGAGGCAGCACTTGTGCTCAGCCCTAGTAATTTCACTATCAAACCTGCAACAACCCTTTGAGATTGAGACAGATGCTTCAGACTATGTTGTAGGTGACATTCTCACTCAACACAACCACCTCATGGCCTATCATAGTGAGACACTATCAGTTGTTGTCTGTAAGTACCCTAATTACAACAAATAAATGTACTCTATTGTGCAAGCCTGCCGCCAGTGGAGAAATTACATTCTTGGGAAGGAGACATTCATCCACATTAATCATAAGCCATTGTAGTTCATATAGACACAAGAAAAATTGTAGAATGACCGCCATCAAAAGTGGTCCACACACTTGCAACAATTCCACCTCAACATCAAGTATAAAACAGGAAGCACCAACCACGTCGTTGATTTCCTTAGAAGACCTCCAGTCATGACACTCACCATGGTGCTAGAATCTTGCATCCTTGATACCTCTGGATGGCCCCAACTCTATGAGACAAACCTAGACTTCACCAACACCTACCAAATGTTGGGTGCAAACACAATTGTCTATAATTTCCATCTTCAGGATGGGTTGTTGTGTCGTCTGGGCCATATCTATGTTCCATCAAGTGAGCGAGTGAAGATGATCTGGGAAGCCCACTACAATTGGGTGGCAGGACACTTTGTCATCGAAAAGACAATGGTGATGCTACATAAACATTTCTAGTGGATGAAACTTCGACAGGAGCTCAACAAGTATATCAGGTCTTGCACTACCTGCACTATTTCCAAACTGACCACTAAGAAGCAGGGCATGTACACCCCTCTTCCTAATCCTGATAGGCCATGGGAATCCATCTCAATGGACTACATTTCAGGCCTCCCATCCACCAAGCAGGGAAATGACTGTGTTTTTGTGGTTGTTGGTCGCTTTTCTAAGATGGCGATTATGGTTTCCTACAAGAAGAGAATCATAGCAGAGGCCACTACCAAGCTCTTATTTGAATAAGTCTGGGTACATTTTTGAATACCACAAACCATTTTCTCACATCAGGATAGTCGATTTCTTAGCACATTATGGTCGAGCCTCTGGTCACTGCTAGACACCAAGATCACCAAATCCAAGGCCTTCCACCCCCAGAGAGATGACCAAACCGAGGTCGTAAATAAAATGATTTTGCATATCCTTCGCATGTATAATTCCAAGAACCCTCACACATGGGATGAGAGCCTTCCATATGTACAACATAGCTACAGCTGAGCCCTGCATAGCTTAACCAGCCACAACCCCTTTCAGGCGGGGTTGAGATTCCAACCATTGGCTCCCATAGATGTTGCACTTCCCCTTGCAGTCACCTCGACCAACTCATCTCTTGCTCCAACTGAAGCTAACAAAGCCACTCGATTCATTGAGCAGATCCATAACATCCTCTAACAGGTTTAGGATATCCTATAGAATTCCAATGACAAGTATAAGTAGCGCCATGATCAACATCGGGTGCCACATAAGTTTCAAGTGGGTGACAAAGTTTGGTTGCACTTGCAGAAAGAATGCCTTACAGGACCACATCGGAAGCTTCTCCCATTCTATTATGGGTGGTACACCATCACCAATGCCACGGGGGATAATTATTTTGAGCTCAACATTCCTCCTTTCCTTGGACTTCATCCAGTTTTCAACGTGGATCTCCTTCACCCTTATTTCCCACCATTAATGGACAACTCTGAAGTAGCATAACAGTTGAAACCAACAGATCTCAACCCCGACTACATACAACAGGAATCCAGTGATCATATTGTGGATAGACAGATCAAGGGAACTCAACAGCAAAGGATCCAGCTTTATCGAGTCGTCAAAGGAGGGCATCTTCTGCACCAAGGCAAGTGGCTCACCCAGGGCCAAATTCAACAGAAATTTCCTCATCTAATGGGGGAACTCAACGCAATGGAGATCATTTTTTCCTAAGGAGGGAGGATTGATATAGGTGGATATCGGTGGCCACCCACCTTTTCCAGCTGGATCAAAAAAGTTTTCTGACAATTTTGGTAATTTACTATTTTTAGCAGTTTTTCGGGTCCTGAAACTTCCGAAGCCGTTTTGAGGCCCTAAATTATGTTTTTTGGGGAAAACAGGGAGAAACATGAAAGTTCCTTCGATGTTGCTCACACAAAAGTTGTATTCCTCGGATAGATATTTCTAACGAGGTATTGAGCACATCAAACGAAGATCGTATGAAAAAGTTATGACCCCGGGAAGTTGATGTATTGACTTACCCAAATGGGGCCCACATGATTTTTGGTGCTTCATCTCCTAGGGTTAGGTTTTTGGATGTCTAGGGTTTTTGACATTCCTGTTTATTGTAAAAAAGGCCTGCATAGCCTCATTTTAACCATCTTATTGAAAATGAGCGCAATCGTCACATCTCTTCTCAGAGATAAGGCGCCACCATTCCAACAATCTTGTTTTTCGCCACATTTTATAGTTTCAGCTTATTTCCTTATTGAATAGAAAGCCAGTTTTATTGTATCTAAGTTATTTTGTGTTAAGCACATGTTACTAATATGTAGTCATTTTGTTCTTCTCATAAAATCCGGATCACATATTGTATGGGCCCTCATCCAAGTAACCAATGTTGGGTATGTGTTATAATTTTTTTTCCTCAGGAAATGTGTCACATTTTTTCCTCATTTTTTGTGTTGCCTTGATTTTTGTGTCCATTGTTAGGCGTTTTTTCAACACGTGGGTTTTTTTTGATGGTTTTCTATTTCTGGTTAAGGAATTAGGGTTGTTAACTAATCTAGGTCATTGGGTTAGGGTTTTGGATGTTGTTGGCTCCTATATGTATATTGTATTGTAAATAATGTGTCACTATGAATGAATATAGAATATGCTGGTTTTCCCGGTTTGGGTTTCCAAAGGAAAAATCTATATGTAATGTTTTTTATTTTCCATTTTATATTTTCTATTCTTTTACTGAAAATTTGTTGCAATAAATATTGTAAAAGGTTAAAATATACATTTGGTATCAAAGCTTTGTTGGCTTCAGGGGGATGCCTTGTTGGGCTAAATATGTGCACTATTAATTCCCACATTTAATTATCAACCAGGGTTCATAAGCTTCACGGTTCAGGTGCAATAAATGCAGGATCAGAGCATAGGCTAACCTAATCTAAAGTTGACAAAACAATCTTCAAACCCACACTGCATGAAATTAACACTAAGAATTCATCATTGGGACGTAGGAATAACTTAGTGCTATAAAGACTTAAATAAAAGTATTTCATGCACTCGAGGTGATGTTTGTGTGATTAATCGTGAGTATCTTACTTAAGTTTTCTGTCCTTCAATGATTATTTCCTATAGTGGATCCACACTTAAAGAAAATAAAAGAAACAAGCAAACGGAAATTAATTCAAGTGAGAGGAAATAAACTAACACCTTGGAAATAATTCCAATGCAGGAAGGCCATATCTCACGAGTTAGACCTTTAATCTGTCCATTGGTGATTGAAGCTATGTGAAATTAAAGTGCAAGGAATCCCAAAGTATGGGAAATAAAAACTAAGTGCGGGAAACTCAAAATCATCAAACTCAATCAACACCTAAGATTCACATAGACTCAAAACCACCCTTTTAAATATATACATCAATCATAAAGAAATAATGAGTGAATCAAATGCACAAGAGTAATGGATATTTAATACAATGGTCATTTAGAAGAAATGAATGAGAATACAAGCTTACTAATTTTCTGCTCTGTAAGACTTGCATACAAAGAATAATACCTTTTGAATCTAACTAAGTTTTAGGCATAAAATAATGAATAAAGAGTGATACTAGTTTTTTTTTGCATTCAAAAGATTGTGTATATGATAAAGTCTTAATGAATTAATCAATCTCTGAAGCAATAAACAATATAAAAATGGAAATGAGATGGAATGGAGATATGATTATGTAATGGAATAGATCTAATGTATGATGGGTGTATGCATATGACATAATGGATTATATTTGAAACAAAGGGCGAATGTGTGGACATAATTCATGGGTGTGGCAGAGTGTTTGTGGGAGGAATTTCAAGTGGAATATGAAGAGTTGGAGGGAGAACAATACCTTCTACAATTTGTCTTTGTGTATGAACTGAATCCAGATGAGTATAGAAGTTGCAAAAGGTATGTGTTTGTTAATGAAAATGGGTGGCAATGAATATGAAAGTTGATCATATAAATGTGATGTTGAGGAGTATTATTCCAATCGATTTCTGAAGAAAAGACAAGATGCATATATGGGAAAAATGTTTGGAAATGAATTGAAATGCAATGAGAATGGATTGCATAAAACAGAGTATTAGGAACAATTAATGAAAATAACATATATCTATGGGATTGGTGCACACAAATCAAAGGTAAAATGAAATGTAAGTTTTAATTACCAAAACTAGTGTAAATGATAGAATTGAAATGCATCTAAATTGAATCCAATCAATAATCAAAACCAAAATTGAATTGTATGTAGAAAAACAACGCAACAATAATCTACAAAATAAATATAGTATGAAAACACTTACACTCACTGAGGGGCCCTTCCCAAGAGGTTAGTGCTGCTAAGAAGGACTCATATCAAGCTAGAAGGATTCTCATTGTGACAACAATAATCAATTATTGATTGAGATCAAAAACTCTGTTTTTATATGGCTAACAACTCCTTAAAGCTTTCTCACAAGAATAAATCTCTCATTTACAAAATCTTCATGAAACTAATGGATCTTTCTCACAAACCTATGAGGCATATTTATACATTAAGAATCATTGAGGAGTGGATGGGATCGAATCCTAGTGCTCATATTTCAAATTTTATATTTTTAGGCATAAATCCCAAAAATCTGGGTTTTAATGTAATTTGGGCAAATGTGAGTTAGGGATCCACCCATATATTCCAAACTAATTTGTATTTTGAAAAAGTGCTCACTCTTTACTCAATTTTCCATATTCTAGACAAAACCCATTTTGTATAATTTCTAGATCTAATGCCATGTGCATGGAAATCGAGGAGCAAGTTGGCAGTTTGAGATTTTTGCTAATTTTTGCAGAATCAGTCCCACTGAGATGGAGGTACACATGTGTGATATGGGTGAATTATTCCACATGATTCTACATGTAAACGTCTATCTGGAAAAAACCCATGTCCCCGATTTTATTCTAGAAGCTTTCCAAATTTTCAAACTATATCTGGTAACAAACAGTTGTTGATGTTGGTACCGAATGAGCACAACATTGGTACCGGACGAGCAAAAAATTGGTACCATATGAGTTACTTATTGGATGACATGGAGTGTGGGTAACGGATTACATGGATTATGGGTACCAGATGACTGTGTAGGTACTGGTTGACTGTAGAACCTTCTGGTACCAGATGACTTGGAGTATCGGATGAGCGTAGTATTGGTACTGAACGAGCAGGTATTGGATGAAATGGAGTGTGGGTACCAGATGAAATGGAGTGTGTGTAAAGAATGACTTTGTAGGTACTGGTTGACTATAGAACCTTATAGTATCTCGATGACTTGGAGTATCGGATGACCTCCAGTGCGGGTACCAAAACAGGAACAGTACAAGCATCAGAACATGGACATTGCATGTACCAGAACTTGAATAGTACATGAACATGTTCCTTGGACATAGAAACACAGGATTAAACCATGATCGATAAAATCATGTTAAAAACATCTTTAATTAGTTAAAAAGACAAGAAAACAACAATAATTAACCACAAGGTAGAATGGGTGTAATTAGTGGTAAGTGACAGGATAATGGCTATAGAATGTATCAAGAGTGCGGTAATATAGCTTATGAATGGAGGTTTTACATGGTAGAAAATATGACATATTTGGAGCCCAACACTCCCTGCGCCTGTTGGTTTTCATGTCCTCGTGCAAGAAATTTTTTTATATACTCTATTTAATCATTGATTTATGTGACTTTATTTCTTTGTGCAAGTGTTGGTTCTTATGGAGCAATGTCCTTTTTCATTTTATATTATCACACGATTTTAACTTGATTTCTTTTACAATAGAGCAATGAAAGTTGAGGACAAATGATAGATGGGATATGAAGGGATGGTGGATGTTATGGCAATATGAATATGGACTTAGGTGTTTGTATACTCTGTTGTTTTTATTTAAAACCAATGTTTATTTGTGGTTTTTAGGAAAAAATGACTTCATCCTTTTTATGTGAATGCTTTATGATATATATAAAGAGAAGAGACTAGATATGTTGCGTTGGATTTACGTACCACAATATTTTTCTTTTCATTCTAATGGCCTTATCAGAGTATTATGCATTTTATTATGAATTCTAGATGGAGATTGAATAATAATGGTTGACGAAAGATAAAATGTATGGAGTGGTTAGTCATCAAGATCCATTAAACTTTTTAATGAATCAAAGAGTATTAAACAAATTTTACCTCAAGTTTACCGTCACTTTAATGTGCGTTGTCAGTTGATGAATGGGAGTACATGCTGGCTGAAACTAAAGATTAAACTGAGCAAGAATGAGTGTTGTTAGATATCTAGGAGAGAGCTGATGAATGATGATATGCTAAGATTCCTTATGTCTCTCTCTCCCCCATGCATGTTGGTTCGCATGTCCTCATGAATACTTTTATTAGCACACAAAATTGTTGCAAGATGAAAGAGGAGTATGTGGAACTGGTGCATTGTTCGACAACATAGGTATTCCAACAGAGGACGAACACCTTCAGTAACCACTCACATAACCAGATCAAAGATCAACACACTGATGTTTTCACGTGGTAAAACCCCTATGGGGAAACATCCACGGCCCCAGCCAATGCGTCCACTTGGAGCAGTTTATTAGTGCAAAGAAAAAGATTACAGAGATATTTTACAAGAGATTTTCTCACAATCGATCATCAACAAATGACCCTCCATGCTCTTTAAATAGAGATCATGGACCAATCAAGTGTTAAGCCATGGATCAATGGTCGTTAAGATCGAGGAGAGTATGAACCATCGGATCACTCTATGTTGGGAACATATCGTGACCGTCAGATTTCCTAACTACAAATGCATACTAATGCATACTAAAGAAACACACTTT
>JZKD02S0293787.1:427892-439046 GCA_000966675.3 Picea glauca | reverse complement strand
CACCAATACCTTCCATACCTTGCGCACCAAGCTGGGTATCAAAGACTCCAAGCGACATTTGGTTCTGAAATACCGTGGGGCTCTACACAGATACATCCAAACTGAAATGGATTTTATGGACATCTCATCACTTGGTGTTGCTTATCGATATGCTGTTAAAATTGAGAAGAAGTTTAAGCACCATAAAAAATGGGAATTCAGGTCTGAAATCCGCAAAACCAAAGTATGACAAAGACAGCCCGAGCAAACAGTCTCCCAAAAACCAGTCCAAGACATAGGAAAAGAAGGGTCACGGGAAGACAAAGAAGGACACCGGAAAATGGTGCGAGTTCCACAAAAGCCCTTGGCACAACACCGATGAATGTCGCTCAAAAATATCATTGGGGGACGAGATCAAAGACAAGGAGCCAAAGCTGGATTTAGAATCTGATTCTGAAAATAATGGTAAACGACAGATCATCGACGCAGACCCCACTGTTATTGTTGCGACCGCAGTAAATCAACCAAAAGAACCAACGGATCCTGAAGAAGGGGAGCACCTTTTTCATTCACAGATGTGGGTAAAGGGGACCCCACTTCATTTTATTGTTGATAACAGAAGCCAGAAGAACCTCATCTCAGCAGAGGTCATCAAATAGTTCGGATTGTCGACAACACCACACCTACAACCATACAACATTGGGTGGCTTGTCCAAGGACGAGATCTTTGTGTCAACCAGGAATGTCGATTGTCATACGACATCCAGCCCTTCAAGGACAAGGTATTATGTGATGTTTCCCCACTGTATGTCTGTGATGTTCTCTTGGGCCAACCATATATGTGGAAGCACCATGTTGTTTATGAGTCTCGACCCCGTAGTGTCATTCTTACTTTGGGGGGTCATCTCTACAGAATACCAAAGGTAATTCCAACTATTGTTCCACCTAAAAAGTGCTGCAAGGTAGTATCTCATACTGTAAAATTTAGATTCTTCACAATCTGTTCGAAAGGGGAACATAAGGACACTGCAACCACTACGGTTTCGCCCCCTGCACCTTCTATCAAACAGAAGCAGGTCGACAAGGTTGCAACAAAGCATAAAAATTCTTTCTGCACACCTTCCTCTCATGTATCTCGACTTGCTGAACAACCTCAACTTCAACAGGTTCATGACAGACTTCCACAAACCAAGCAGCGCGATGTCTCTAGCAATACAAGCAGCTCACCCAGATGCAGATCCAGCAAATGCTTTTCCCTCTCCCCCGGGAACTCAACGCAATGGAGACCATTGCTTCCTAATTAGGGAGGATTAATCCAGGTGGATATTGGTGGCCACCCACCTTTTCTGACTGGCTCAAAACTGTTTTTTGGCAATTTTGGCAATTTACTATTTGTAGCAGGTTTTAACTTACGGGGCCATTTTGAGGGCCTAACTGAAGGTTTTTCGAGATAAAGTTTCTCAATGATATCAAAATACATAATTGAGGCCCCAAAATGAATCTCCTCAATGATACCTTTCCAATGAGCTATCACATGCCTAAAACAGAGATCGTATGCAAAAGTTATGACCCTGGGAAGTTGATGTACTCACTTACACAAACGGGGCCCACATGATTTTAGGCGCTTCATCTCCTAGGGTTAGGTTTTTGGATGTATAGGAATTTTGGCATTCCCGTTTATTGTAAAAAGGCCTTTAGAGCCTCATTGTAATCATCTTCTTGTGAATGCGAGTAGCCGTCACATTTCTTCTCAGAGATAAGTTGCCACCATTCTAGCGAGTCTTTCACTCTGTATTTTTACAGTCTCTGTACATTTATTTGATTAATAGATATCATGTATTACTGTATATCTGTGTTTGTGGTTGCATCTCTGATACATTTCTATTATATTATTGAATAGCTGCAATATCTCTGTGCATTTCTTTATTATATCTCCGCTCTCATTTCGTGCCGAAAATAATCCGGATCAGTAGTATCAGAGCAGGATGCTCTTGATCGTTTTTTCAGTGCATGTCCCCGACGAGGTCCGAGTATAGCAAGTTGTTTCTCAAGCTTGTCTCTCTTGAAGACAATCTCTCTCTCACACCCAAGAAACCCTCAATTGTAGAAGAAAATAAAATCGACGGAGCAGACAATCCTATCAATCTGTTGCTTGAGCAAGCTCTCACGCGACAGAGGGACAAAATGATGGAGAATTTTGCCCACATCCTTAAATGCCTACCAATAGCATCAGGCACATCTTCATCAAGAGGCCACTTTGAAGGAACCTTTCCTTTCAAGGTACAAGTTAATTTTGATATTCCTGTATTTGAAGGACAGATAGATGCATAATCCCTAGAAAAATGGTTAACTCTGCTAGAAGGTTATTTCTCTGTTCACAAATTTTCCGACAAAGAAAAGATCACCTTCTCACTCCTTAAAGCTCTCACTCATGTCAAGAATTGGTGGGAAGCTTACTAGGAGCAAAGTTCCACAGAGGAGTCTGGAATATATGGGGCCGATCCCACTTGGGATTTTTTTGTGGATGCGGTAAAGGAACAATATTACCCTATTGGAAACTATGAGGACCAGTACATGAGATGGACCACACTGCTGCAAGAGAGGGGCCAAGCAGTTTCGGAGTTTACCAATACCTTCCATACCTTGCGCACCAAGATGGGTATCAAAGACTCCGAGCGACATTTGGTTCTGAAATACCATGGGGCTCTACACATATACATCCAAACTGAAATGGATTTTCTAGAAATCTCATCACTCGGTGCTACTTATCGATATGCTATTAAAATTGAGCATAAATTTAAGCACCAGAAAAAATGGGAATTCGGGTCTACAAATCCGAAACAACCAAAGTATGACAACGACAGCCCAAACAAACAGTCTCCGAAAAACCAGTCCAAGACATAGGAAAAGAAGGGTCACGGGAAGACAAAGAAGGACACCGGAAAATGGTGTGAGTTCCACAAAATCCCTTGGCACAAAACCGATGAATGTCGGTCAAAAATGTCATTGGTGGCCGAGATCAAAGACAAGGAACCAAACCTTGATTTAGAATCTGATTATGAAAATAATGGTAAAAGACATATCATCGACGCAGACTCCACTGCTATTGTTGCGACCACAACAATTCAACCAGAAGAACCAACAGATCCTGATGAAGGGGAGCGCCTTTTTCATTCACAAATGTGGGTGAAGGGGACCCCGCTGCACTTTATTGTTGATAGCAGAAGCCAGAAGAACCTCATCTCAGCAAATGTCGTCAAACAATTGGGATTGTCGACAACACCACACCTGCAACCACACAACATCGAGTGGCTTCACCAAGGACGAGATCTTCGTGTCAACCAGCAATGTTGATTTTCATACGACATCCATCCTGTTGTTCATGAGTCTGTACTTAAGGCTTAAAAGTACAGTGTCAAGGCATCCGAAAGTATGATAAAGGTTGATAAAGGATTACACTAACCTTCAGTATAGGAAACTAATGAGGATTCCTACGTTCTCGCTGTCTAGATTCCAACTGTTCCTGGATATTAATATCTTGTTCAATGGCTGCCCATGAATGTTCTAATTCTTCCCGGGTGTTCGCAATTTTAAGGATTATATTGAAGAGATTTAAAGCGATATGTATTTGGTTAGATAATCCGAGTTGAATATTAGGTTGAGTTGTTGCAGGGACAGTCATTGAGGAATAATACCAGTATGGAAATGATTTAACAAGAGATTTCAACGCTGTTCCAATTCAGTTGAAAATAAGAGAAATTTTCACATGAAGAACAGAATAAGAATGCAAACTGAAGTCCCTTTCCCATAACTGTATTATTTTTTAGTAAAAGATGAGAGAAAAACATTTAGTTGTGGATAACGTAAGGTTCCTATCAGCAGAAAACTCACACATACACAGAAGAAGAAATTGACATAGAAACAATTGACATAGTGTAAATAAATATCAAATTCTGTAAATGCAAATTGGTCTTACACCCGCTGATAGCTGGTGCAGAGGAAAGAAAAGAAACAATTACAGAAAGATAAAATCCTTTCACTATAGTAGTGGTCGTACTAAATTATAGTGATACACATCAATTATGTAGAGAAAAATGAAAAGAAACAAAAGACATAATGAAACAAACTTGTAATACAGTCATGACAGAATCGGGAATCTTCAAATTTGCTTGTATTAACTCCTTTCATGTAAAAACTCTATTACAGTTGATACCCAAAAGTCCAGCCCCTGTGCTCTTCTTTTTGTGATCTATTTATACAAAATTTGCCTCTCGGTTCATAAGAGCAAAATCACTCCATCTGTCCTAATCTATTTTCAAAAAGTGCCAGGTGCCTGTCTTTGCTTAGATTTAATGCATACAATACATTTGTCCATAAAATGGAATACAAGCTGTGAAGATTCCCGATTGACAGCTGGGAGGAGCGAAATCACTCCATTTCTCCTACTCTATTTTCAAGAAGTGCAAGGTGCTTGTTTTCGCATGGATTAAGTATACATGATACATTTGTCCACAAACTGGGACACGAGCTGTGAAGGCTCGGCTTGACAAATGGCTTCGGCAAAATAGCACTCTCGGGCTAACTGTGGAAGTTTATCATCCATGTGTGCATCAATGATATCAAGGGCGCTGAGTTGTTTGCTGGGTTGAATCAAATGTTCATCAATTTGAACCATGTCTACCCTGTCCATCTTAGATATTTCTGCTGAATGTTTCTCATTCTTTTCTTTCATGTCAAAGGAAATTCGATCCATATTCATCTGCCTTAGAATCTCTGAGTCAACTTCACTCTCCATCCCTAGCAGCTCACCTTTTATGGCATTGCAGGATTATCCTAATAAATTTGTCACTTTTTGTGCCTGTTCCTTGCTTAAAGTAATATCATGTTCCCAATTCTTTAACAAAATATTACCCCTAGTCTGTTCAGCAATGGTGAGCCCGGGAGACCCTGCTGAAAACCTATTGTTGGTAGCGATCACCGCTTCTTGGAAAGCGATCCGAGCAGCTTCTGCATTTCTTTCTTTGTCAATCAGACTTTCAGAGATCCTATGCATTAATAAGCAATTTTCTCGAATCTCCCCCACTTTGTTTAGTAGATTCTGTTGAGCAGAAGAGATCCTGCTCCGAATATCAATTGCTCGGGATTTAACAATCTCGATGTCGATCACTTTGCTTTCTGCGACCTCCAAATAAGCCTGCAGCTGTGTGATCACACCCCTCTGCTGACCCAACTGTACTCGACCATCTTGGATCACTGAATTTGCTTGTTCCAGCTTGGTTTTGACCGCTTCGATTTCTTTCTTATCAGCGAATTGGGCCAGCTCTATTTCTCCACTCGTTTGACTCTTAGCGTTCTCTGCAGCTAAAGCTACTTGGGCTTCAAGTGTCTTGATTAGTCGATTCTTTCTCTTGAGCTGATTTTTCAACATCGTGACCGAGAATTGGTTCGTTGTTGCATATGCTCCTAGTGTCCCTGCTATCTCGGTGGCAAATTCATCGCTCTTCTTGTTTTTTCCATCTGTCATCACTTTGAATTTTTTAACAGCGGACTCTCCCTCTTGATAAAATTCTCGCTTTACTACAACTTTTCTCTTTCTGTCAAAAAAGAATTCATTAGGGGGAAGTTCATCTGCCCTTATAGGTCTTAGTTCTTCACAAAATATCCATCCCTCGTGTATGCTTCCTTGCATTGACTGCAAAGGGGTGACGAAAGTGATTGGTTCCCCGATTTGCTTCGCCGCCTTTCCTGGTGTGTCGAGTGAGCCCTGCTCCTTCGGAGGATCAGAGGCCTTCGTCTCTGTCTCCGGATTCTGAGTCTCTGGCGGGTCTTTGTTTTTTACTTCCACCTCTGGACTATGTTCCTTGGGTGGGTCAGTAGTCCCTTCTTCTGTTTCGGGATTCTTTTCCTGCTCGGGACTCTTCTCCTGCTCGAGATTCTTTTCCTGCTCGGGACTCTTCTTCTGCTCGGGATTCTTCTCTTGCTCCCCTTCCTGACGTTTTTCGGGGTTAAAATTTTGCCCCTCAGAACTTTCGGCCTCATTTTCTTTATCCTTGGAAAGTCCTAAACCTCCCAGCACCACGGGGAGACATCTTTTCCTATGTTCCTAAAATTTTAAAACAGAGGCCCTATCTTCGGGTGCTAGAGATCTGATTCGAAATTGCACTTCCGAATAGGACCTCGCCCCTCGGAAAACATCATACGAGGATGAACACTCGTGTTCAAACCTCTTTAATACACAATTTCCCAAATGGGTGCTTACAATTCTCTGTGGATCATGCTTTGTGTACTCAATAGAGACTAGGCTCAAGTCTTCTAAGGTTACAGCCTCAGCCTTAGCATGTCCAAAATCTAATAAGGAATAGGAATTAAGCCGAACAGGGAAAAATGGTCGTACCTTCTTTGATGACGATTTGAGCTCTTTACTCACTCCGCCAATTACTGTTTGTCATGCAATTTCCCGACAGGCCAGCTTGTCGGGGATGAACAGCGGTAGCGCCAGAGGAGGAACAGCGGCTCCGAACACTCTCAAATAGAAGAATTCTTCTTCTATGTACCAGTCTGCGATATGGCTCAGATTCGCAGCAATGCTATCCGAGATGCGGGGTGGCGAAAGTATTACCCTGGGATTTTTTTGTGGATGCGGTAAAGGAATAGTATTACCCTGTTGGAAACTATGAGGACTAGTACATGAGATGGAACACACTGCGGCAAGAGAGGGGCCAAGTAGTTTCAGAGTTCACCAATACCTTCCATACCTTGCGCACCAAGATGGGTATCAAAGACTCCAAGAGACATTTGGTTCTGAAATACCGTGGGGCTCTACACAGATACATCCAAACTGAAATGGATTTTCTGAACATCTCATCACTCGGTGATGCTTATCGGTATGTTGTTAAAATTGAGCAGAAATTTAAGCACTAGAACAAACCGCAATTCGGGTCTGAAAATCCACAACAACCAAAGTATGACAAAGACAACCTGAACAAATAGTCTCCTGAAAACCAGTCCAAGACACAGGAAAAGAAGGGTCACGGGAAGACAAAGAAGGACACTGGAAAATGGTGCGAGTTCCACAAAAGCCCTTGGCACAACACCGATGAATGTCACTCAAAATTGTCATTGGTGGTCGAGATCAAAGACAAGGAGCCAAACCTTGATTTAGAATCTGATTATGAAAATAATGGTAAAAGACAGATCATCGACAGAGACCCAACTTCTATTGTGGTGACTGCAACAATTCAACCAGAAGAACCAATAGATCCTGAAGAAGAGGAGCATCTTTTTCATTCACATATGTGCATGAAGGGGACCCCGCTGCATTTTATTGTTGATAACGGAAGCCATAAGAACCTCATCTCAGAAAAGGTCGTCAAACAGTTTGGATTGTCGACAACACCACACCTGCAGCCATACAACATCGGGTGGCTTCGCTAAGGACGAGATCTTCGTGTCAACCAACAATGTCGATTGTCATACGGCATCCAACCCTTCAAGGACAAGGTATTATGTGATGTTTCCCCACTGGATGTCTATGATGTTCTCTTGGGCCAACCATATATGTGCAAGCACCATGCTATTTATGTGTCTCGACCCCGTAGTGTCATTGTTACTTTGGGGGGTCATCTCTACAGAATACCATAGGTAGTTCCAACTATTGTTCCACCTAAAAAGTGTTGTAAGGTAGTATCTCATACTGCAAAATTCAGCTTCTTCACAATCTGTTCGAAAGGGGAACAAAAGGACATTGCAACCACTACGGTTTCGCCCCCTACACCTTCTATCCAACAGAAGCAGGTCGACAAGGTTGCAAAAAAGCACAAAAATTCCTTCTGCACACCTTCCTCTCATGTAGCTCGACTTGTTGAACATCCTCAACTTCAATAGTTTCATGACAGACTTCCACAAAACCAAGCAGCGCGACGTCTCCAGCAATACAAGCAACTCACCCAGATGCAGATGCAGCAAACGTTTTTCCCTCTCCCCCGGGAACTCAACGCAATGGAGACCATTGCTTCCTAAGGAGGGAGGATTGATCTAGGTGGATATCAGTGGCCACCCACCTTTTTCGAATGGCTCAAAACTGTTTTCTGACAATTTTTGCAATTTACTATTTTTAGCAGGTTTTAATTTTCGGGGCCATTTTGAGGGACTAAATAAATGTTTTTAGATATCGAGGTTCTCAATGATATCCGAAGGTATGATTGAGCCCCCAAAATGAATCTTCTCTATGATACCTTTCCAACGAGCTATCACGTGCCTAAAACGGAGATCGTATGCAAAAGTTATGACCCCGGGAAGTTGATGTACTCACTTACCCAAATGGGGCCCACATGACTTTTGGCGCTTCATCTCCCAGGGTTAGATTTTTGGATGTCTAGGACTTTTGGAATTCTTGTTTATTGTAAAAATGCCTTCATAGCTTCATTGTAATCATCTTCTTGCAAATGCGAGTAGCCGTCACATCTCTTCTCAGAGATAAGCTGTCACCATTCTTGCGAGTCTTTCACTCTGTATTTTTATAGTCTCTGTACATTTCTTTGATGAATAGAAATCGTGTATTACTGTATATCTGTTTTTATGGTTGCATCTCTGATAAATTTATGTTATATTATTGAATATATGCAATATCTATGTGCATTTTTTTATTATATCTTCGCTCTCATTTCATGCCGAAAATAATCTGGATCAGTGGTATCAGAGCAGGCTGCTCTTGATCGTTTTTTCAGTGCATGTCCCCGACGAGGTCCGAGTATAGAAAGTTGGGTCTCGAGATTTTCTCTCTTGAATACAATCGCTCTCGCACACCCAATAAACAATCAATGGTGGAAGAAAAGAAAATCGACGGAGTAGACGATCCTATCAATCTGTTGCTTGAGCAAGCTCTCACACGACAGAGGGACGAAATGATGGAGAATTTTGCCCACATCCTTAAACGCCTACCGATAGCATCAGGCACATCTTTATCAAGCGACCACTTTGAAGTCACCTTGCCTTTCAAGGTACAAGTTAATTTTGATATTCCTGTATTTGAAGGACAGATAGATGCAGAAGCCCTAGAAAAATGGTTAACTCTGCTAGAAGGTTATTTCTCTGTTCACAATTTTTCCGACAAAGAAAAGATCACCTTCGCACTCCTTAAAGATCTCCCTCATGTCAAACATTGGTGGGAAACTTACAGGGAGCAAAGTTCCACAGAGGAGTCTGGAATATATGGGGCTGATCCCACTTGGGGATTTTTTGTGGATGCGGTAAAGGAACAATATTACTCTGTTGGAAACTATGAGGACCAGTACATGAGATGGACCACACTGTGGAAAGAGAGGGGCCAAGAAGTTTCAGAGTTCACCAATAACTTCCATACCTTGCGCACCAAGCTGGGTATCAAAGACTCTGAGTGACATTTGGTTCTGAAATATTGTGGGGCTCTACACAGATACATCTAAACTGAAATGGATTTTCTGGACATCTCATCACTCGGTGCTGCTTATCGATATGCTATTAAAATTGAGCAGAAATTTAAGAACCAGAACAAACGAGAATTCGAATCTGCAAATCCGCAACAACCAAAGTATGGCAAAGACAGCCTGAACAAACAGTCTCCCGAAAACTAGTCCAAGACACAGGAAAAGAAGGGTCACGGGAAGACAAAGAAGGACACTGGAAAATGGTGCGAGTTCCACAAAAGCCCTTGCCACAACACCGATGAATGTCGCTCAAAACTGTCATGGTGGATGAGATCAAAGACAAGGAGCCAAACCTTGATTTAGAATCTGATTATGAAAATAATGGTAAAATACACATCATCGACGCATAACCCACTGCTATTGTTGCGACCACAACAATTCAACCAGAAGAACCAACAGATCCTAAAGAAGGGGAGCGCCTTTTTCATTCACATATGTGGGTGAAGGGGACCCCGCTACATTTTATTGTTTATAGAAGAAGCCACAAGAACCTCATCTCAGCAGAGGTCGTCAAACAGTTGGGATTGTCGACAACACCACACCTTCAACCATACAACATCGGGTGGCTTCGCCAAGGACGAGATATTTGTGTCAACCAACAATGTCGATTGCCATACGGCATCCATCCCTTCAAGGATGAGGTATTATGTGATGTTGCCCCACTGGATGTCTGTGATGTTCTCTTGTGCCAACCATATATGTGGAAGTGCCATGTTGTTTATGAGTCTTGAACCCGTAGTGTCATTGTTAATTTGGGGGGTCATCTCTACAGAATACCAGAGGTAGTTCCAACTATTGTTCCACCTAAAAAGTGTCACAAGTTAGTGTCTGATACTGCAAAATTCAACTTCTTCACAATCTATTCAAAAGGGGAACAGAAGGACATTGCAACCACTACGGTTTCGCCCCCTTCACCTTCTATCCAAAAGAAGCAAGTCGACAAGGTTGCAGCAAAGCACACAAATTCCTTCAGCACACCTTTCTCTCATGTAGCTCGACTTGTTGAACAACCTCAACTTCAACAGGTTCATGACAGAATTCCACAAACCAAGCAGCGTGACGTCTCCAGCAATACAAGCAACTCACCCATATGCAGATCCAACAAACGCTTTTCGTTCTCCCCCAGGAACTCAACACAATGGAGACCATTGCTTCCTAAGGAGGGAGGATAGATCCAGGTGGATATCGGTGGCCACCCACCTTTTTCGACTGGCTCAAAACTATTTTCTGGCAATTTTGGCAATTTACTATTTTTAGCAGGTTTTAACTTCTGGGGCCATTTTGAGGGCCTAAATGAAGGTTTTTTGAGATAGAGGTTCTTAATGATATCCGAAAGAATAACTGAGCCCCCAAAATGAATCTCCTCGACGATAAATTTCCAACGAGCTATCACACGCCTAAAACGAAGGTCGTATGCAAAAGTTATGACCTCGGGAAGTTGATGTACTCACTTACCCAAACGGAGCCCACATGACTTTTGGCGCTTCATCTCCTAGGGTTAGGTTTTTGGATGTCTAGGAATTTTTTCCTTCCCTTTTATTGTAAAAAGACCTTCAGAGCCTCATTGTAATCATATTCTTGCGAATGAGAGTAGCTGTCACATCTCTTCTCAGAGATAAGTTGTCACCATTCTAGCGAGTCTTTCACTCTGTATTTTTACAGTCTCTGTACATTTATTTGATTAATAGAAATCGTGTATTACTGTATATCT
>JZKD02S0293787.1:415177-426247 GCA_000966675.3 Picea glauca | reverse complement strand
CATCACATCTCTTCTCAGAGATAAGCTGCCACCATTCTAGCGAGTCTTTCACTCTGTATTTTTATAGTCTCTGTACATTTCTTTGATTAATAGAAATCGTGTATTACTGTATATCAATGTTTATGGTTGCATCTCTGATACATTTCTATTATATTATTGAATATCTACAATATATCTGTGCATTTCTTTATTATATCTTCGCTCTCATTTCGTGCCGAAAATAATCTGGATCAGTGGTATCAGAGCAGGGTGCTCTTGATCATTTTTTCAGTGCATGTCCCCGACGAGGTCCGAGTATAGCAAGTTGGGTCTCGATCTTGTCTCTCTTGAAGACAATCACTCTCACACACCCAAGAAACCTTCAATGGCGGAAGAAAATAAAATCAACGGAGGAGACGATCCTATCAATCTATTGCTTGAGCAAGCTCTCACGCAACAGAGGAACGAAATGATGGAGAATTTTTCCCACATCCTTAAATGCCTACCGATAGCATCAGGCACATCTTCATCAAGCGTCCACTTTGAAGGCACCTCGCCTTTCAAGCTACAATTTAATTTTGATATTCCTGTATTTGAAGGACAGATAGATGAAGAAGCCCTAGAAAAATGGTTAACTCTGCTAGAAGGTTATTTCTCTGTTCACAATTTTTTTGACAAAGAAAATATCACCTTCGCACTCCTTAAAGCTCTCCCTCATGTGAAACATTGATGGGAAACTTACTGGGAGAAAATTTCCATAGAGGAGTATGGAATATATGGTGCCGATCCCACTTGGGATTTTTTTGTGGATTCGGTAAAGGAACAGTATTACCCTGTTGGAAACTATGAGGACCAGTACATGAGATGGACCAAACTGCGGCAAGAGAGTGGCCAAGTAGTTTCAGAGTTCACGAATACCTACCATACCTTGCGCACCAAGATGGGTATCAAAGACTCTGAGCGACATTTTCTTTTGAAATACCGTGGGGCTCTACAGAGATACATCCAAACTGAAATGGATTTTCTGGACATCTCATCACTCGGTGCTGCTTATCGATATGTTGTTAAAATTGAGCAGAAATTTAAGCACTAAAATAAACGGAAATTCGGGTCTGCAAATCTGCAACAACCAAAGTATGACAAAGACAACTCGAACAAACAGTCTCCCGAAAACCAGTCCAAGACACAGGAAAAGAGGGGTCACGGGAAGACAAAGAAGGACATCAGAAAATGGTGCGAGTTCCACAAAAGCCCTTGGCACAACACCGATGAATGTTGCTCAAAATTGTCATTGGTGGCCGAGGTCAAAGACAAGGAGCCAAACCTTGATTTAGAATCTTATTATGAAAATAATGATAAAAGACAGATCATCGACACAGACCCAACTGCTATTGTTGCGATCGCAGCAATTCAACCAGAAGAACCAACAGATCCTGAAGAAGGGGAGCGCCTTTTTCATTCACAGATGTGGGTGAAGGGGACCCCACTTAATTTTATTGTTGATAGCGGAAGCCAGAAGACCCTCATCTCAAAAGAGGTCATCAAACAGTTGGTATTGTCGACAACACCAGACCTGCAGCCATACAACATCGGGTGGCTTCGCCAAGGACGAGATCTTCATGTCAACCAGCAATGTCGATTGTCATACGGAATCCAGCCCTCCAAGGACGAGGTATTATGTGATGTTGCCCCACTGGATGTCTATGATGTTATCTTGGGCCAACCATATATGTGGAAGTGTCATGCTGTTTATGTGTCTCGACCCCATAGTGTCATTGTTACTTTGGGCGGTCATCTCTATAGAATACTAGAGGTAGTTCCAACTATTGCTCCACCTAAAAAGTGCCACAAGGTAGTATCTCATACTGCAAAATTCAGCTTCTTAACAATCTGTTCGAAAGGGGAACAGAAGGACATTGCAACCACTACGGTTTCGCCCCTTGCACGTTGTATCCAACAGAAGCAGGTCGACAAGGTTGTAGAAAAGAACAAAAATTCCTTCTTCACACCTTCCTCTCATGTAGCTTGACTTTTTGAACAGCCTCAACTTCAACAGGTTCATGACATACTTCCACAAACCAAGCAGCGCGATGTCTCTAGCAATACAAGCAGCTCAGCCAGATGCAGATCTAGCAAATACTTTTCCCTCTCCCCCTGGAACTCAACGCAATGGATACCATTGGTTACTAAGGAGGGAGGATTGATCCAGCTGGATATCGGTGGCCACCCACCTTTTTCGACTGGCTCAAAACTGTTTTCTGGCAATTTTGGCAATTTATTATTTTTAGCAAGTTTTAACTTCCGGGGCCATTTTGAGGGCCTAAATGAAGGTTTTTCGAGATCGAGGTTCTAAATCACATCTAAAGGCATATTTTATCCCCCAAAATGAATCTCCTCGATGATTCCTTTCCAACGAGCTATCACACGCCTAAAACAGAAATCGTATGCAAAAGTTATGACCCCGGGAAGTTGATGTACTCACTTACCCAAACGGGGCCCACATGAATTTTGGCGCTTCATCTCCTAGGGTTAGGTTTTTGGATGTCTAGGACTCTTGGCATTCCCATTTATTGTAAAAATGCCTTCAGAGCCTCATTGTAATCATCTTCTTGCGAATGCGAGTAGCCATCACATCTCTTCTCAGAGATAAGCTGCCACCATTCTAGGGAGTCTTTCACTCTGTATTTTTATAGTCTCTGTAAATTTCTTTGATTAATAGAAATCATGTATTACTATATATATGTGCTTATGGTTTCTTCTCTGATACATTTCGGTTATATTATTGAATATCTGCAATATCTCTATACATTTATTTATTATATATTTGCTCTCATTTCGTGCCGAAAATAATCTAGATCAGTGGCATCAAAGCAGGCTGCTCTTGATCGTTTTTTCAGTGCTTTTCCCTGACGAGGTCCGAGTATAGAAAGCTGGGTCTCAACCTTGTCTCTCTTGAAGACAATCACTCTCACACACCCAAGAAACCCTCAATGGCGGAAGAAAAGAAAATCGACGGAGCAGATGATGCTATCAATCTGTTGCTTGAGCAAGCTCTCATGCGACAGAGGGACGAAATGATGGAGAATTTTTCCCACATCCTTAAACGCCTACCGATAGCATCAGGTGCATCTTCATCAAGCGACCACTTTGAAGGCACCTCGCCTTTCAAGGTACAAGTTAATTTTGATATTCTTGTATTTGAAGGACAGATAGATGCAGAAGCCCTAGAAAAATGGTTAACTCTGCTAGAAGGTTATTTCTATGTTCACAATTTTTCTGACAAAGAAAAGATCACCTTCCCACTCCTTAAAGATCTTCCTCATGTCAAACATTGGTGGGAAACTTATAGGGAGAAAATTTCCACAAAGGAGTCTTGAATATATGCGGTCGATCCCACTTGGGATTTTTTTGTGGATGCGGTAAAGGAACAGTATTACCCTGTTGGAAACTATGAGGACCAGTACATGAGATGGACCACACTGCGGCAAGAGAGGGTCCAAGCAGTTTCAGAGTTCACAAATACCTTCCATACCTTGCGCACCAAGCTGGGTATTAAAGACTTTGAGCGACATTTGGTTCTGAAATACCATGGGGCTCTAAACAAATACATCCAAACTGAAATGGATTTTCTTGACATCTCATCACTCGGTGGTGCTTATCGATATGCTGTTAAAATTGAGTAGAAATTTAAGTAGCAGAACAAAAGGGAATTCGGGTCTATAAATACGCAACAACCAAAGTATCACAAAGATATCCCGAACAAACAATCTCCTGAAAACCAGTCCAGGACACAGGAAAAGAAGGGTCACGGGAAGACAAAGAAGAACACCGAAAAATGGTGCGAGTTCCACAAAATCCCTTGCCACAACAACGATGAATGTCGCTCAAAACTGTCATTGGTGCCCAATATCAAAGACAAGGAGCCAAACCTTGATTTAGATTCTGATTTTGAAAATAATGGTAAAAGACAGATCATCGATGCAAACCCCACTGCTATTGTTGCGACTGCGGAAATTCAACCAGAAGAACCAACAGATCCTGAAGAAGGGGAGTTCCTTTTTCATTCACACATGTGGGTGAAGGGGACCCCACTGCATTTTATTGTTGATAGAGAAAGCTAGAAGAACCTCATCTCAGCAGAGGTCATCAAACAATTGAGATTGTCGGCAACACCTCACCTGCGGCCATACAACATCAGGTGGCTTTGCCAAGGATGAGATCTTTGTGTCAACCAGCAATGTCAATTGTCATACGACATCCATCCCTTGAAGGATGAGGTATTATGTGATGTTTCCCCACTGGATGTCTGTGATGTTCTCTTGGGCCAACCATATATGTGGAAGCGCCATGCTGTTTATGAGTCTCGACCCCGTAGTGTCATTGTTACTTTGGGGGGTCATCTCTACAGAATACTAGAGGTAGTTCCAACTATTGTTCCACCTAAAAAGTGTCACAAGGTAGTATCTCATACTGCAAAATTCATCTTCTTCACAATCAGTTCGAAAGGGGAACATAAGGACATTGGAACCACTACGGTTTCGCCCCTGTACCTTCTATCCAACAGAAGCAAGTCGACAAGGTTGCAACAAAGCACAAAAATTCCTTCTGCATACCTTCCTCTCATGAAGCTCGACTTGTTGAACTGCATCAACTTCAAGAGGTTCATGACAGACTTCCACAAACCAAGCAGCACGACGTCTCCAACAATACAATCATCTCACCCAGATGCAGATCCAACAAACGCTTTTCCCTCTCCCCCGAGAACTCAACGCAATGGAGACCATTGCCTCCTAAGGAGAGAGGATTGATCCAGGTGGATATCGGTGGCCACCCACCTTTTTCGACTGGCTCAAAACTGTTTTCTGGCAATTTTGGCAATTTACTATTTTTAGCAGGTTTTAACTTCCGTGGCCATTTTGAGGACCTAAATGAAGGTTTTTCGAGATATAGGTTCTCAATGATATACAAAGGCATAATTGAGCCCTGAAAATGAATCTCCTCAACGATACCTTTTCAACGAGCTATCACATGCCTAAAACGGAGATCGTATGCAAAAGTTATGACCCTGGGAAGTTGATGTACTCACTTACCCAAACGGGGCCCACATGACTTTTGGTGCTTCATCTCCTAGGGTTAGGTTTATGGATGTCCAGTATTTATGGCGTTCCCATTTAATGTAAAAAGGCCTTCAGGGCCTCATTGTAATCATCTTCTTGCGAATGCGAGTATCTGTCACATCTCTTCTCAGACATAAGCTGCCACCATTCTAGCGAGTCTTTCACTCTGTATTTTTACAGTCTTTGTACATTTCTTTGATTAATAGAAATCATGTATTACTATATATCTATGTTTATGGTTGCATCTCTGATACATTTCTGTTATCTTATTGAATATCTGCAATATCTCTGTGCATTTCTTTATTATATCTCCGCTCTCATTTCATGCCAAAAATAATCCGGATCAGTGGTATCAGAGCAGGCTGCTCTTGATCGTTTTTTCAGTGCATGTCCTCGACGAGGTACGAGTATAGAAAGTTGGTTCTTGATATTTCCTCTATTTAAAACAATCGCTCTCGCACACCCAAGAAACCCTCAATGGTGGAAGAAAAGAAAATCGACGGAGTAGACAATCCTATCAATCTGTTGCTTGAGCAAGTTCTCACGCGACAGAGGGATGAAATGATGGAGAATTTTGCCCACACCCTTAAATGCCTACCGATAGCATCAGGCACATATTCATCAAGTGTCCACTTTGAAGGCACCTCGCCTTTCAATGTACAAGTTAATTTTGATATTCCTGTATTTGAAGGATAGATAGATGCAGAAGCCCTAGAAAAATGGTTAACTCTACTAGAAGGTTATTTCTCTGTTCACAATCTTTCTGACAAAGAAAAGATCACCTTCGCACTCCTTAAAGCTCTCCCTCATGTCAAACATTGGTGGGAAACTTATTGGGAGTAAAGTTCCACAGAGGAGTCTGGAATATATGGGGCCGATCCCACTTGGGATTTTTTGTGGATGCAGTAAAGGAACAGTATTACCCTGTTGGAAACTATGAGGTCCAGTTCATGATATGGACCACACTGCGGAAAGAGAGGGGCCAAGCAGTTTCGGAGTTCACCAATACCTTCCATACCTTGTGCACGAAGCTAGGTATCAAAGACTGCGAGAGACATTTGGTTCTGAAATACCATGGGCCTCTACATAGATACATCCAAACTGGAATGGATTTTCTGGACATCTCATCACTCGATGCTGCTTATCGATATGCTGTTAAAATTGAGCAGAAATTTAAGCACCAGAACAAACAGGAATTTGGGTCTGCAAATCCACAACAACCAAAGTATGACAAAGACAGCCCGAACAAAAAGTCTCCCAAAAACCAGTCCAAGACACAAGAAAAGAAGGGTCAGGGGAAGACAAAGAAGGACACCAGAAAATGGTGCGAGTTCCACAAAATCCCTTGGCACAACACCGATGAATGTCGCTCAAAACAGTCATTGGTGGCCGAGATCAAAGACAAGGAGACAAAACTTGATTTAGAATCTGATTCTGAAAATAATGGTAAAAGACAGATCATCGACGCAGACCCCACTGCTATTGTTGCGACTGCAGCAATTCAACCAGAAGAACCAATAGATCCTGAAGAAGGGGAGTGCCTTTTTCATTCACAGATGTGGTTGAAGGGGACCCCGTTGCATTTTATTGTTGATAGCGGAAGCCATAAGAACCTCATCTCAGTAGAGGTCGTCAAATAGTTGGGATTGTCGACAACACCACACCTGCAGCCATATAGCATCGGGTGGCTTCGCCAAGGACGAGATCTTCATGTCAACCAGTAATTCCGATTGTCATACGTCATCCATCTTTTCAAGGATGAGGTATTATGTGATGTTTCCCCACTGGATGTCTGTGATGTTCTCTTGGGCCAACCATATATGTGGAAGCGCCATGTTGTTTATGAGTCTCGACTCTGTAGTGCCATTGTTACTTTGGGGGGTCATCTCTACAGAATACCAGAGGTAGTTCCAACTATTGTTCCACCTAAAAAGTGCCGCAAGGTAGTATCTCATACTGTAAAATTCATCTTCTTCACAATCTGCTCGAAAGGGGAACATAAGGACATTGCAACCACTACGGTTTCACCCCCTGCACCTTCTATCCAATAGAAGCAGTTCGACAAGGTTGCAAAAAAGCACAAAAATTCCTTCTGCACACCTTCCTCTCATGTAGCTCGACTTGTTGAACAACCTCAACTTCAATAGGTTTATGACAGACTTCCACAAACCAAGCAACATGCCGTCTCCATCAATACAAGCAGCTCACCCAGATGCAGATCCAGCAAATGCTTTTCCCTCTCCCCCAGGAACTCAACGCAATGGAGACCATTTCTTCCTAAGGAGGGAGGATTGATCTAGGTGGATATCGGTGGCTACCCACCTTTTCCGACTGGCTCAAAACTGTTTTCTAGCAATTTTGACAATTTACTATTTTTAGCAGGTTTTAACTTCCGGGGCCATTTTGAGGGCCTAAATGAAGGTTTTTCAAGATCAAGGTTCTAATTGATATTTGAACGCATAATTGAGCCCCCAAAATGAATCTCCTCGACGATACCTTTCCAACGAGTTATCAAACGCCTAAAACAGAGATCGTATGCAAAACTTATGACCCCGGGAAGTTGATGTACTCACTTACCCAAACGGGGCCCACATGACTTTTGGCGCTTCATCTCCTATGGTTAGGTTTTTGGATGTCTAGGAATTTTGGCATTCTCGTTTATTGTAAAAATGCCTTCAGAGCCTCATTGTAATCATCTTCTTGCGAATGCGAGTAACCGTCACATCTCTTCTCAAAGATAAGTTGTCACCATTCTAGCGAGTCTCACTCTGTATTTTTACAGTCTCTGTACATTTCTTTGATTAATAGAAGTCGTGTATTACTGTATATCTGTGTTTATGGTTGCATCTCTGATACATTTTTTTTATATTATTGAATATCTGCAATATCTCTATGCATTTATTTATTATATCTCCTCTCTCATTTCGTGCCGAAAATAATCCAGATCAGTGGTATTAGAGCAGGCTACTCTTGATCATTTTTTTAGTGCATGTCCCCGACGAGGTCCGAGTATATCAAGTTGGGTCTCGAGCTTGTCTCTCTTGAAGAAAATCGCTCTTTCACACCCAAGAAACCCTCAATGGCGGAAGAAAAGAAAATTGACGGAGCAGACGATCCTATCAATCTGTTGCTTGAGCAAGCTCTCATGCGACAGAGGGATGAAATGATGGAGAATTTTGCCCACATCCTTACATGCCTACTGATAGCATCAAGTGCATCTTCATTAAGTGGCCACTTTGAAGGCACCTCCCCTTTCAAGGTACAAGTTAATTTTGATATTCCTGTATTTGAAGGACAGATAGATGCAGAAGCCCTAGAAAAATGGTTAACTCTGCTAGAAGGTTATTTCTCTGTTCACAATTTTTCCGACAAGGAAAAGATCACCTTCACAATCCTTAAATCTCTCCCTCATGCCAAACATTGGCGAGAAACTTACTGGGAGCAAAGTTCCACAGAGGATTTTGGAATATATGGGGCCAATCCCACTTGGGATTTTTTTGTGGATGCGGTAAAGGAACAGTATTACCCTGTTGGAAACTATGAGGACCAGTACATGAGATGGACCACACTGTGGCAAGAGAGGGGCCAAGCAGTTTCAGAGTTCACCAATACCTTCCATACCTTGTGGACCAAGCTGTGTATCAAATAATCCGAGCGACATTTGGTTCTGAAATACCGTGGGGCTCTACACAGATACATCCAAACTGAAATGGTTTTTCTCTACATCTCATCACTCGGTGCTACTTATCGATATGCTGTTAAAATTGAGAAGAAATTTAAGCGCCATAACAAACGGGAATTTAGGTCTGCAAATCCACAACAACCAAAGTATGACAAAGACAGCCCAAACATACAGTCTCCCAAAAACCAGTCCAAGACACAGGAAAAGAAGGGTCACGGGAAGACAAAGAAGGACACCAGAAAATGGTGTGAGTTCCACAAAATCCCTTGGCACAACACTGATGAATGTCGCTCAAAAATGTCATTGGTGTCCGAGATCAAAGACAAGGAGCCAAAACTTGATTTAGAATCTGATTATGAAAATAATGGTAAAAGACAGATCATCGACGCAGACCCAACTGCTATTGTTGAAACCGCAACAATTCAACCAGAAGAACCAACAGATCCTGAAGAAGGGGAGCGCCTTTTTCATTCACAGATGTGGGTGAAGGGGACCCCGCTGCATTTTATTGTTGATAGAGGAATCCAGAAGAACCTCATCTCAGTAGAGGTCGTCAAACAGTTGGGATTGTCGACAACACCACACCTGTAGCCAGCAATGTCGATTGTCATATGACATCCATCCCTTCAAGGACAAGGTATTATGTGATGTTGCCCCACTGGATGTATGTGATGTTCTCTTGGGGCAACCATATATGTGGAAGTTCCATGTTCTTTATGAGTCTCGACCCCGTAGTGTCATTGTTACTTTGGGGGGTCATCTCTACAGAATACCAGAGGTAGTTCCAACTATTGTTACACCTAAAAAGTGTCGCAAGGTAGTATCTCATACTGCAAAATTCAGCTTCTTCACAATCTGTTCGAAAGGGGAATAGAAGGACTGCCACCACTACGGTTTCGCCCCCTGCACCTTCTATCCAACAGAAATAGATCGAAAAGATTGCAGCAAAGCACAACAATTCCTTCTGCACACCTTCCTCTCATGTATCTCGACTTTTTGAACAACCTCAACTTCAAGAGGTTCATGACAAACTTCCACAAACCAAGCAGCGCGACTTCTCCAGCAATACAACAGCTCACCCAGATGCAGATCCAGCAAACGCTTTTCCCTCTCCCCCGGGAACTCAACGCAATGGAGACCATTGCTTCCTAAGTAGGTAGGATTGATCCAGGTGGATATCAGTGGCCACCCACCTTTCGGACTGGCTCAAAACTATTTTCTGGCAACTTTGGCAATTTACTATTTTTAGCAGGTATTAACTTTCGGGGCCATTTTGACGGCCTAATTGAAGGTTTTTCGAGATCGAGGTTATCAATGATATATGAGGGCATATTTGATCCCTTAAAATGAATATCCTCGACAATACCTTTCCAACCAGCTATCACATGCCTAAAACAGAGATCGTATGCAAAAGTTATGACGTCGGGAAGTTGATGTACTCACTTACCCAAATGGAGCCCACATGACATTTGGCGCTTCATCTCCTAGGGTTAGGTTTTTGGATGTATAGGACTTTTGGAATTCCCGTTTATTGTAAAAATGCCTTCAGAGCCTCATTGTAATCATCTTCTTACGAATGCGAGTAGCCGTCACATCTCTTCTCAAAGATAAGCTGACACCATTCTAGCGAGTATTTCACTCTGTAGTTTTACAGTCTCTGTACATTTCTTTGATTAATAGAAATCGTGTATTACTGTATATCTGTGTTTATGGTTGCATCTTTGATACATTTCTATTAATTATTGAATATTTGCAATATCTCTGTGCATTTCTTGATTATATCTCCGCTCTCATTTCGTGCCGAAAATAATCCGGATCAGTGGTATCAGGGCAGGCTGCTCTTGATCATTTTTTTAGTGCATGTCTCCGATGAGGTCCAAGTATAGCAAGTTGGGTCTCGATCTTGTCTCTCTTGAAGACAATTGCTCTCACACACCCAAGAATCCCTCAATGGAGGAAGAAAATAAAATTGACGGAGCAGATGATCCTATCAATATGTTGCTTGAGCAAGCTCTCACGTGACAGTGGGACGAAATGATGGAGAATTTTGCCTAGAATTTTGCAAGCTTATCGATATGTTGTTAAAAGTGAGGACAAATTTAAGCACTAGAACAAACGGGAATTCCGGTCTGCAAATCCACAACAACCAAAGTATGACAAAGATAGCCCGAACAAACAGTCTCCTGAAAACCAGTCCAAGACACAGGAAAAGAAGGGTCACGGGAAGACAAAGAAGGACACTGGAAAATGGTGCGAGTTCCACAAAAGCCCTTGGCACAACACCGATGAATG
>JZKD02S0293787.1:396440-409035 GCA_000966675.3 Picea glauca | reverse complement strand
GCTCTCATTTCGTGCCGAAAATAATTCGGATCAGTGGTATCAGAGCAGGCTGCTCTTGATCATTTTTTCAGTGCATGTCCCCGACGAGGTCCGAGTATAGAAAGTTGGGTCTCGATCTTGTATCTCTTGAAGACAATCGCTCTTGCACGTCAAGGAAACCCTCAATGGCGGAAGAAAAGAAAATCAACGGAGCAGAGGATCCTATCAATCTGTTGCTTGAGCAAGCTCTCACACGACAGAGGGACCAAATGATGGAGAATTTTTCCCACATCCTTAAACGCCTACCGATAGCATCAGGAGCATCTTCATCAAGCAGCCACTTTGAAGGCACCTCGCCTTTCAAGGTAGAAGTTAATTTTTATATTCATGTATTTGAAGGACAGATAGATGCAGAAGCCCTAGAAAAATGGTTAACTCTGCTAGAAGGTTATTTATTTGTTCACAATTTTTCCGACAAAGAAAAGATCACCTTCGCACTCCTTAAAGCTCTTCCTCATGTCAAACATTGGTGGGAAACTTACAGGGAGAAAAGTTCCATAGAGGAGTCTGGAATATATGGGGTCGATCCTACTTGGGATTTTTTTGTGGATGAGGTAAAGGAACAGTATTGCACTGTTGGAAACTATGAGGACCAGTACATGAGATGGAACACACTGTGGCAAGAGAGGGGTAAGTTGTTTCGGAGTTCACCAGTACCTTCCATACCTTGGGCACCAAGCTGGGTATCAAAGACTCCGAGCGAAATTTGGTTCTGAAATACCGTGGGTATCTACATAGATACATCCAAACTGAAATGGATTTTCTGGACATCTCATCACTTGGTGCTGCTTATCGAGATGCTGTTAAAATTGAGCAGAAATTTAAGCACCAGAACAAATAGAAATTCGAATCTGCAAATCTGCAACAACCAAAGTATGACAAAGACAACCCAAACAAACAGTCTCCCGAAAACCAGTCCAAGACATAGGAAAAGAAGGGTCACGGGAAGACAAAGAAGGACACTGGAAAATGGTGTGAGTTCCACAAAAGCCCTTGCCACAACACTGATGCATGTCGCTCAAAACTATCATTGGTGGCCGAGATCAAAGATAAGGAGCCAAACCTTGACTTAGAATCTGATTATGAAAATAATGGTAAAAGGCAGATTATCGACGCAGGCCCCACTGCTATTGTTGCGACCGTACCAATTCAACAAGAAGAACCAATAGATCCTGAAGAAGGGGAGTGCCTTTTTCATCCACAGATGTGGGTGAAGGGGGCCCCGCTGCATTTTATTGTTGATAGCAGAAGCCAGAAGAACCTCATCTCAACAGAGGTCGTCAAACAATTGGGATTGTCGACAACACCACACCTGCAGCCATACAACATCGACTGGCCTTGCCAAGGACAAGATCTTCGTGTCAACCAACAATGTCAATTGTCATACGACATCCATCCCTTCAGGGATGAGTTATTATGTGATGTTTCCCCACTAGATGTTTGTGATGTTCTCTTGGGCCAACCATATATGTGGAAGGGCCATGTTGTTTATGAGTCTCTACCCCGTAGTGTCATTGTTACTTTGGGGGGTCATCTCTACAGAATACCAGAGGTTGTTCCAGCTATTGTTCCACCTAAAAAGTGTCAGAAGGTAGTATCCCATACTGCAAAATTCAGCTTCTTCACAATCTTTTCGAAAGGGGAACAGAAGGACATTGCAACCACTACGGTTTCGCCCCCTGTACCTTCTATCCAACAGAAGCAGCTCGACAAGGTTGCAGCACATCACAAAAAATTCCTTCTACACACCTTCCTCTCATGTATCTTGAGTTTTTGAACAACCTCAACTTCAACAGGTTCATGACAGACTTCCACAAACCAAGCAGTGCGACGTCTCCAGCAATACAAGCAGCTCACCCAGATGCAGATCCAGCAAACGCTTTTCCCTCTCCCCCGGGAACTTAACGCAATGGAGACCATTGCTTCCTAACGAGGGAGGATAGATCTAGGTGGATATCGTTGGCCACCCACCTTTTCCGACTGGCTCAAAACTGTTTTCTGGCAATTTTGGCAATTTACTATTTTTAGCAGGTTTTAACTTTCGAGGCCATTTTGAGGGCCTAAATGAAGGTTTTTCGAGATCAAGGTTCTCAATGATAATTGAAGGCATAATTGAGCCCCCAAAATGAATATCCTCGACTATAAATTTCCAACGAGCTATCACACGCCTAAAATAGAGATCGTATGCAAAAGTGATAACCCCGGGAAGTTGATGTACTCACTTACCCAAACGGGGCCCACATGACTTTTGACCCTTCATATCCTAGGGTTAGGTTTTTGGATGTATAGGAATTTTGACATTCCTTTTTATTATAAAAAGGCCTTCAGATCCTCATTGTAATCATCTTCTTGCGAATGCGAGTAGCCATCACATCTCTTCTCAGAGATAAGCTGCCACAATTCTAGTGAGTCTTTCACTATGTATTTTTATAGTCTCTGTACATTTCTTTGATTAATAGAAATCGTGTATTACTGTATATATGTGTTTATGGTTGCATCTATGATACATTTCTGTTATATTATTGAACATCTGCAATATCTCTGTGCATTTATTTATTATATCTCTGCTCTCATTTTGTGTCGAAAATAATCCGGATCAGTGGTATCAGAGCAGGCTGATCTTGATCATTTTTTCAGTGCATGTCCCCGACGAGGTCCGAGTATAGCAAGTTGGGTCTCAATCTTGTCTCTCTCTCTCGCATACCTAAGAAACCCTGAATGGCGGAAGAAAATAAAATCGACGGAGAAAACGATCCTATCAATCTGTTGCTTGAGCAAGCTCTCACGCGACAGAGGGATGAAATGATGGAGAATTTTGCCCACATCCTTAAACGCCTACCAATAGAATCAGGTGCATCTTCATCAAGCGACCACTTTTAAGGCACCTTGCCTTTCAAGGTACAATTTAATTTTGATATTCCTGTATTTGAAGGACAGATAGATGCAGAAGCCCTAGAAAAATGGTTAACTCTGCTAGAAGGTTATTTATCTGTTCACAATTTTTCCGACAAAGAAAAGATCACCTTCGCACTCCTTAAAGCTCTCCCTCATGTCAAACATTGGTGGGAAACTTATTGGGAGCAAAGTTCCATAGAGGAGTCTGGAATATATGGGGCCGATCCCACTTGGGATTTTTTTGTGGATGCGGTAAAGGAACAATATTACCCTGTTGGAAACTATGAGGACCAGTACATGAGATGGACCACACTACAGCAAGAGAGGGGCCAAGTAAGTTCAGAGTTCACCAATAACTTCCATACCTTGCGCACCAAGTTGGGTATCAAAGACTCCGAGAGACATTTGGTTCTGAAATAGCATGGGGCTCTACACACATATATCCAAACTGAAATGGATTTTCTGGACATCTCATCACTTGGTGTTGCTTATCGATATGCTGTTAAAATTGTGTAGAAATTTAAGCACCAGAACAAACGGGAATTCGGGTCTGCAAATATGCTACAACCAAAGTATGACAAAGACAGCCCGAACAAACAGTCTCCCAGAAACCAGTCCAAGACACAAGAAAAGAAGGGTCATGGGAAGACAAAGAAGGACATCGAAAAATGGTGCAAGTTCCACAAAAGCCCTTGGCACAACACCGATGAATGTCGCTCAAACCTGTCATTGGTGGACGAGATCAAAGACAAGGAGCCAAACCTTGATTTATAATCTGATTCTGAAAATAATGGTAAAAGACAAATCATCGACGCAGACCCCACCGCTATTGTTGCGACCGCAGTAATTCAACTAGAAGAACCAACAGATCCTGAAGAAGGGGAGCACATTTTTCATTCACATATGTGGGTGAAGGGGACCGTGCTACATTTTATTGTTGATAGTGGAAGCCAGAAGAACCTCATCTCAGCAGAGGTCGTCAAACAGTTGGGATTGTCGACAATGCCACACCTGCAGCCATACAACATCGGTGGCTTCACCAAGGACCAGATCTTCGTGTCAACCAACAATGTCGATTGTCATACGACACCCAACCCTTCAAGGATGAGGTATTATGTGATGTTGCTCCACTGGATGTCTGTGATGTTCTCTTGGTCCAACCATATATGTGGAAGCGCCATGCAGTTTATGAGTCTCGACCCCGTACTGTCATTGTTACATTGGGGGGTCATCTCTACATAATACCAGAGGTAGTTCCAACTATTGTTCCACCTAAAAAGTGCCACAAGGTAGTATCTCATACTGCAAAATTCAGCTTCTCCACAATCTGTTTGAAAGGGGAATAGAAGGACATTGCAACCACTACGGTTTTTCCCCGTACACCTTCTATCCAATAGAAGTAGGTCGACAAGGTTGCAGAAAAGCACAACAATTTCTTTTTCACACCTTCCTCTCATGTAGCTTGACTTTTTGAACATCCTCAACTTCAACAGGTTCATGACAGACTTCCACAAACCAAGCAGCGTGATGTCTCTAGCAATACAGGCAACTCTCCCAGATGCAGATCCAGCAAACGCTTTTCCCTCTCCCCCGGGAACTCAATGCAATGGAGACCATTGCTTCCTAAGGAGGGAGGATTGATCCAGGTGAATATCAGTGGCCACCCACCTTTTCCGACTGGCTCAAAACTGTTTTCTGGCAATTTTGGCAATTTACTATTTTTAGCAGGTTTTAACTTCCGGGCCATTTTGAGGGCCTAAATGAAGTTTTTTCTAAATATAGGTTCTCAATGATATGTGAATGCATAATTAATCCCAAAAAATGAATCTCCTCGATGATTCCTTTCCAACGAGCTATCACACGCCTAAAACGGAGATCGTATGCAAAAGTTATGACCCCAGAAAGTTGATGTACTCACTTACCCAAACGGGGCCCACATGAATTTTGGCCCTTCATCTCCTAGGGTTAGGTTTTTGGATTTCTAGGACTTTTGGCATTCCCGTTTATTCTAAAAAGGCCTCTAGAGCCTCATTTTAATCATCTTTTTGCGAATGTGAGTAGCCGTCACATCTCTTCTTAGAGATAAGCTGCCACCATTCTAGCGAGTCTTTCACTCTGTATTTTTACAGTCTCTGTACATTTCTTTGATTAATAGAAATCATGTATTACTATATATCTGTGCATTTCTGTTATATTATTGAATATCTGACATATCTCTGTTCATTTCTTTGTTATATCTCCGCTCTCATTTCGTGCCGAAAATAATCAAGATCAGTGGTATCAGAGCAGGCTGCTCTTGATCATTTTTTCAGTGCATGTCCCCGACGATGTCCGAGTATAGCAAGTTGGGTCTCGATCTTGTCTCTCTTGAATACAATCTCTCTCGCACACCCAAGAAACCCTTAATGGTGGAAGAAAAGAAAATCGACGGAGAAGACGATCCTATCAATTTGTTGCTTGAGCAAGCTCTCATGTGACAGAGGGACGAAATGATGGAGAATTTTGCCCACATCCTTAAATGCCTACCGATAGCATCAGGCGCATCTTCATCAAGCGGCCACTTTGAAGGCTCCTTGCCTTTCAAGGTACAAGTTAATTTTGATATTCCTGTATTTGAAGGATAGATAGATGCAGAAGTACTAGAAAAATGGTTAACTCTGCTAGAAGGTTATTTCTCTATTCACAATTTTTCCTACAAAGAAAAGATCACCTTAACACTCCTTAAAGATCTCCCTCATGTCAAATTTTGGTGGGAAGCTTACAGGAAGCAAAGTTCCACAGAGGAGTCTGGAATATATGGGGTCGATCCCACTTGGGATTTTTTTGTGGATGCGGTAAAGGAAGAGTATTACCCTGTTGGAAACTATGAGGACCAATACATGAGATAGACCACACTACGGCAAGAGAGGGGCCAAGTAGTTTTGGAGTTCACTAATACCTTCCATACCGTGTGCACCAAGCTGGGCATCAAAGACTCCGAGTGACATTTGGTTCTGAAATACTGTGGGGCTCTACACAGATACATCCAAACTGAAATGGATTTTCTAGACATCTCATCACTCGGTGGTGCTTATCAATATGCTCTTAAAATTGAGTAGAAATTTAAGCACCATAACAAACGGGAATTCGGGTCTGCAAATCCACAACAACCAAAGTATGACAAAGACAGCTCGAACAAACAGTCTCCCGAAAACTAGTCCAAGACACAGGAAGAGAAGGGTCATGGGAAGACAAAGAAGGACACCGGAAAATGGTGTGAGTTCCACAAAATCCCTTGCCACAACACCGATTTATGTCTCTCAAAATTGTCATTGGTGGCCGAGATCAAAGACAAGGAGCCAAAACTTGATTTAGAATCTGATTTTGAAAATAATGGTAAAAGACATATCATCGACGCAGACCCCACTGCTATTGTTGAGACCGCAACAATTCAACTAGAAGAACCAACAGATCCTGAAGAAGGGGAGCGCCTTTTTCATTCACAGATGTGGGTGAAGGGGACCCCACTACATTTTATTGTTGATAGCGGAAGCTAGAAGAACCTCATCTCAGTAGAGGTCGTCAAACAATTGGGATTGTCGACAGCACCACACCTGCAGCCATACATAATCGGGTGGCTTCACCAAGGACGAGATCTTTGTGTCAACCAGCAATGTCGATTGTCATACGACATCTAGCCCTTCAAGGATGAGGTATTATGTGATGTTGCCCCACTGGATGTCTGTGATGTTATCTTGGGCCAACCATATATGTGGAAGCACCATGTTGTTTATGAGTCTCGACCCTGTAGTGTCATTGTTACTTTGGGGGGTCATCTCTACAGAATACCAAATGTAGTTCCAACTATTGTTCCACCTAAAAAGTATCGCAAGGTAGTATCTCATATTGCAAAATTCAGCTTCTTCACAATCTATTCGAAAGGGGAACAGAAGGACATTGCAACCACTACGGTTTCACCCCCTGCACCTTCTATCCAACAGAAGCAGATCGACAAGGTTGCAACAAAGCACAAAAATTCATTCTACACAACTTCCTCTCATGTAGCTCGACTTGTTGAACAACCTCAACTTCAAGAGGTTCATGACAGATTTCCACAAACCAAGCAGCGCAACGTCTCCAACAATACAAGCAGCTCACCCAGATGCAGATCCAACAAATACTTTTCCCTCTCATCCAAAAACTCAATGCAATGGAGACCATTGCTTCCTGAGAAGGGAGGATTTATCAATGTGGATATCGGTGGGCACCCACCTTTTTCGACTGGCTCAAAACTGTTTTCTGGCAATTTTGACAATTTACTATTTTTAGCAGGTTTTAACTTTCGAGGCCATTTTGAGGGCCTAAATGAAGGTTTTTAGAGATCAAGGTTCTCATTGATATCCGTAGGAATTATTTATCACCCAAAATGAATCTCCTCAACGATACCTTTCCAACAAACTATCACACGCCTAAAACGGAGATCGTATGCAAAAGTTATGACCCCGGGAAGTTGATGTACTCACTTACCCAAACAGGGCCCACATGACTTTTGGCACTTCATCTCTTCGGGTTAGGTTTTTGGATGTATAGGACTTTTGGCATTCCTGTTTATTGTAAAAAGGCCTTCAGAGTCTCATTGTAATCATCTTCTTGCGAATGAGAGTAGCCGTCACTTCTCTTCTCAGAGATAAGCTGACACCATTCTAGCGAGTCTCACTCTGTATTTTTACAGTCTCTGTACATTTCTTTGATTAATAGAAGTCATGTATTACTGTATATCTGTGTTTATGGTTGCATCTCTGATACATTTATGTTATATTATTGAATATCTGCAATATTTCTGTGCATTTTTTTATTATATCTCTGCTCTCATTTCGTGCCGAAAATAATCCGGATCAGTGGTATCAGAGCAGGCTGCTCTTGATCGTTTTTTTAGTGCATGTCCCCGACGAGGTATGAGTATAGAAAGTTGGGTCTCGAGCTTGTCCCTCTTGAAGACAATCGCTCTCGCACACCCAAGAAACCCTCAATGGCAGAAGAAAAGAAAATCGACGGAGTAGACGATTCTATCAATCTATTGCTTGAGAAAGCTCTCATGCGACAGAGGGACGAAATGATGGATAATTTTTCCCACATCCTTAAATGCCTACCGATACCATCAGGCACATCTTCATCAAGCAGCCACTTTGAAAGCACCTTGCCTTTCAATGTACAAGTTAATTTTGATATTCCTGTATTTGAAGGATAGATAGATGCAGAAGCCCTAGAAAAATGGTTAACTCTGCTAGAAGGTTATTTCTCTGTTCACAATTTTTCCGACAAGGAAAAGATCACCTTCGCACTCCTTAAAGCTCTCCCTCATGTCAAACATTGGTGGGAAACTTACTGGGAGCAAAGTTCCACTGAGGATTCTGGAATATATGGGGCCGATCCCACTTGGCATTTTTTTGTGGATGTGGTAAAGGAACAGTATTACCCTGTTGGAAACTATGAGGACCAGTACATGAGATGGACTACACTGCGGCAAGAGATGGGCCAAGAAGTTTTGGAGTTCACCAATACCTTCCATACCTTGTGAACCAAGCTGGGTATCAAAGACTCCGAGCGACATTTGGTTCTGAAATACAGTGGGGCTCTACACAGATACATCCAAACTGAAATGGATTTTCTGGACATCTCATCACTCGGTGATGCTTATCGATATGTTGTTAAAATTGAGCAGAAATTTAAGCACCAGAACAAACGAGAATTCGTATCTGCAAATCCGCAACAACCAAAGTATGAAAAATATATCTCGAACAAACAGTCTCCCAAAAACCATTCCAAGACACAGGAAAAGAAGGGTCACGGGAAGACAAAGAAGGACACTGGAAAATGGTGCGAGTTCCACAAAATCCCTTTCCACAACATTGATGAATGTCGCTCAAAACTTTCACTGGTGGATGAGATCAAAGACTGGAAGCCAAACCTTGATTTAGAATCTGATTATGAAAATAATGGTAAAAGACAGATCATCGACGCAGACCCCACTGCTATTATTGCAACCGTAGCAATTCAACCAGAAGAACCAACAGATCCTGAAGAAGGGGAGTGCCTTTTTCATTCACAGATGTGGGTGAAGGGGACCCCGTTGCATTTTATTGTTGATAGCGGAAGCTAGAAGTACCTCATCTCAGCAGAGGTTGTCAAACAGTTAGGATTATCGACAACACCACACCTACAACCATACAACATCTGGTGCCTTCGCCAAGGATGAGATCTTCATTTCAACCAGCAATGTCGATTGTCATATGGCATCCAGCCCTTCAAGGACGAGGTATTATGTGATGTTTCCCCACTAGATGTCTGTGATGTTCTCTTGGGCCAACCATATATGTGGAAGCGCCATGCTGTTTATGAGTCTCAACCCCGTAGTTTCATTGTTACTTTGGAGGGTCATATCTACAGAATACCAGAGGTAGTTCCAACTATTGTTCCACCTAAAAAATGTCGCAAGGTAGTATCTCATACTGCAAAATTCAGCTTCTTCACAATCTATTCGAAAGGGGAACAGGACATTGCAACCACTAAGGTTTCGCCCCTTGCACCTTCTATCCAACAGAAGCAGGTCAACAAGGTTGTAGCAAAGCACAAAAATTCATTCTGCACACCTTCCTCTCATGTATCTCGACTTGTTGAACAATCTCAACTTCAACAGGTTCATGACAGACTTCCACAAACCAAGCAACACGACGTCTCCAGCAATACAAGCAGCTCACGCAGATGCAGATCCAGCAAACGCTTTTCCCTCTTCCCCGGGAACTCAACGCAATGGAAACCATTGTTTCCCAAGGGGGGAGGATTGATCCAGGTGGATATCGATGGCCACCCACCTTTTCTGACTGGCTCAAAACTGTTTTCTGGCAATTTTGGCAATTTACTATTTTTAGCAGGTTTTAACTTCTGGGGTCATTTTGAGGGCCTAAATGAAGGTTTTTCAATATGGAGGTTCTCAATGACTTCAAAATGCATAATTTATCCCACAAAATGAATTACCTTGACGATACCTTTCCAACAAGCTATCACATGCCTAAAACGGAGATCGTATGCAAAAGTTATGACCACGAGAAGTTGATGTACTCACTTACCCAAACGGAGCCCACATGACTTTTGGAGCTTCATCTCCTAGGGTTAGGTTTTTGGATGTCTAGGATTTTTTGTATTCCTGTTTATTATAAAAAGGCCTTCAAAGCCTCATTGTAATCATCTTCTTGTGAATGCGAGTAGCCATCACATCTCTTCTCAGAGATAAGCTGTCACCATTCTAGCGAGTCTTTCACTCTGTATTTTTACAGTCTCTGTACATTTCTTTGATTAATAGAAATCATGTATTACTGTATATATATGTTTATGGTTTCATCTCTGATAAATTTTTGTTATATTATTGAATATATGCAATATCTCTGTGCATTTCTTTATTATATCTCCGCTCTCATTTCGTGCCGAGAATAATCCGGATCAGTGGTATCGGAGCAGGCTGCTCTTGATCATTTTTTCAGTGCATGTTCCCAACGAGGTCCGAGTATAGAAAGTTGGGTCTTGAGCTTGTCTCTCTTGAATACAATCACTCTCGCACACGCAAGAAACCCTCAATGGTGGTAGAAAAGAAAATCGACAGAGTAGACGATCCTATCAATCTGTTGTTTGAGCAAGCTCTGACGCGACAAAGGGACAAAATGATGGAGAATTTTTCCCACATCCTTAAATGCCTACCGATAGCATTAGGAGCATCTTCATCAAACGACCACTTTGAAGGCACCTGGACTTTCAAGGTACAAGTTAATTTTGATATTCCTGTATTTGAATGACAGATAGATGCAGAAGCCCAAGAAAAATGGTTAACTCTGCTAGAAGGTTATTTCTCTGTTCAAAATTTTTCCGACAAAGAAAAGATCACCTTCGCACTCCTTAAAGCTCTCCCTCATGTCAAACATTGGTGGGAAACTTACTGGGTGCAAAGTTCCACAGAGGAGTCTGGAACATATGGGGCCGATCCCACTTGGAATTTTTTTGTGGATGCGGTAAAGGAACAGTATTACCCTGTTGGAAACTATGAGGACCAGTACATGAGATGGACCACACTGTGGCAAGAGGGGGGGCAAGTAGTTTCGGAGTTCACAAATACCTTCCATACCTTGAGCACCAAGCTGGGTATCAAAGACTCCAAGTGACATTTGGTTCTGAAATACCGTGCAGCTCTACACAGATACATCCAAACTAAAATGGATTTTCTGGACATCTCATCACTCGGTGCTGCTCATCGATATGCTGTTAAAATTGAGCAGAAATTTAAGCACCAAAAAAAATAGGAATTCGGGTCTGCAAATACGCAACAACCAAAGTATGACAAAGACATCCCGAACAAACAGTCTCCCGAAAACCAGTCCAAGACACAGGAAAAGAAGGGTCACGGGAAAACAAAGAAGGACACCAGAAAATGGTGCGAGTTCCGAAAAATCCCTTGGCGCAACACCGATGAATGTCGATCAAAACATTCATTGGTGGACGATATCAAAGACAAGGAGCCAAACCTTGATTTAGAATTTGATTATGAAAATAATGGTAAAAGACAGATCATCGACGTAGACCCCACTGCTATTGTTGCGACTGCAGCAATTCAACTAGAAGAACCAACAGATCCTGAAGAAGGGGAGCGTCTTTTTCATTCACAGATGTGGGTGAAGGGGACCCCGCTGCATTTTATTGTTGATAGCAGAAGCTAGAATAACCTCATCTTAGCAGAGGTCGTCAAACTGTTGGGATTGTCGACAACACGACACCTGCAGCCATACAACATCGGGTGGCTTCACCAAGGATGAGATCTTCATGTCAACCAGCAATGTCAATTTTCATATGGCATCCAGCCCTTCAAGGATGAGGTATTATGTGATTTTTCCCCACTGGATGTCTGTGACGTTCTCTTGGGCCAACCATATTTATGGAAGTGCCATGTTCTTTATGAGTCTCCAACCCATAGTGTCATTGTTACTTTGAGGGGTCATCTCTACAGAATACCAGAGGTAGTTCCAACTATTGTTCCACCTAAAAAGTGTCACAAGGTAGTATCTCATACTACAAAATCCATCTTCTTCACAATCTGTTCGAAAGGGGAACAGAAGGACATTGTAACCACTACGGTTTCGCCCCTTGCACCTTCTATCCAATAGAAGCAGGTCAACAAGGTTGCAGCAAAGCACAAAAATTCCTTCTGCATACCTTCCTCTCATGTAGCTCAACTTGTTGAACAACCTCAACTTCAACAAGTTCATGACAGATTTCCACAAACCAAGCAGCACGACGTCTCCAGCAATACAAGCAGCTCACCCAGATGCAGATCCAACAAACGCTTTTCCCTCTCCCCCAGGAACTCAACGCAATGGAGACCATTGCTTCCTAAGGAGGGAGAATCAATCCAGGTGGATATCGATGGCCACCCACCTTTTTCTACTGGCTTAAAATTGTTTTCTGGCAATTTACTATTTTTAGCAGGTTTTAACTTATAGGGCTATTTTGAGGGCCTAAATGAAGGTTTTTCAAGATCGAGGTTCTCAATGATATTTCAAGGAATAATTGATCCCCGAAAATGAATATCCTCGACGATACCTTTCCAACGAGCTATCACACGCCTAAAACGGAGATCGTA
>JZKD02S0293787.1:378407-396390 GCA_000966675.3 Picea glauca | reverse complement strand
GCATCTCTGATACATTTATGTTATATTATTGAATATCTGCAATATCTCTGTGCATTTCTTTATTATATCTCCGCTCTCATTTCGTGCCGAAAATAATCTGGATCAGTGGTATCAGGGCAGGCTGCTCTTGATCGTTTTTTTAATGCATGTGCCCGACAAGGTCCGAGTATAGAAAGTTGGGTCTCGATCTTCTCTCTCTTGAAGACATTTTCTCTCGCACACCCAAGAAACCCTCAATGGCGGAAGAAAAGAAAATCGACGGAGTAGACGATCCTATCAATCTGTTGCTTGAGCAAGATCTCACGCGACAGAGGGACAAAATGATGGAGAATTTTGCCCAACCAACAGATCCTGAAGAAGGGGAGCGCCTTTTTCATTCACAGATGTGGGTGAAGGGGATCCCGCTGCATTTTATTGTTGATAGCGGAAGCCAGAATAACCTCATCTCAGCAGAGGTCGTCAAACAGTTGGGATTGTCGACAACACCACACCTGCAGCCATACAACATCGGGTGGCTTCGCCAAGGATTAGATCTTCGTGTCAACCAGCAATGTCGATTGTCATATAGCATCCAGCCCTTCAAGGATGAGGTATTATCTGATGTTTCCCCACTAGATGCCTATGATGTTCTCTTGGGCCAACCATGTCCCCAACAAGGTCCAAGTATAGCAAGTTGGGTCTCAAGATTGGCTCTCTTGAAGAGAATCACTCTCACACACCCAAGAAACCCTCAATGGCGGAAAAAAAGAAAATCGACAGAGAAGATGATCCTATCAATCTGTTGCTTGAGCAAGCTCTCACGCAACAGAGGGACGAAATGATGGAGAATTTTTCCCACATTCTTAAACGCCTACCGATAGCATTAGGCCCATCTTCATCAAGAGGCCACTTTGAAGGCTTCTCACCTTTCAAGGTACAAGTTAATTTTGATATTCCTGTATTTGAAGGACAGATAGATGCAGAAGCCCTAGAAAAATGGTTAACTCTGCTAGAAGGTTATTTCTCTGTTCACAATTTTCCCGACAAAGAAAAGATCACCTTCAGACTCCTTAAAGCTCTCCCTCATGTCAAACATTGGTAGGAAACTTACTGGGAGCAAATTTCCACAGAGGAGTCTGGAATATATGGGGTCGATCCCACTTGGGATTTTTTTGTGGATGCGGTAAATGAACAGTATTACCTTGTTGGAAACTATGAGGACCAGTACATGAGATGGACCACACTACGGCAAGAGAGGGGCCAAGCAGTTTCAGATTTCACCAATACCTTCCATACCTTGCGAACCAAGATAGGTATCAAAGACTCCGAGCGACATTTGGTTTTGAAATACCATGGGTCTCTACATAGATACATCAAAATTGAAATGGATTTTCTGGACATGTCATCACTCGGTGCTGCTTATCGATATGTTGTTAAAATTGAGTAGAAATTTAAGCACCAGAACAAACGGGAATTCCGGTCTGCAAAAACGCAACAACCAAAGTATAACAAAGACAGCCCGAACAAATAGTCTCCCGAAAACCAGTCCAAGACACAGGAAAAGAAGGGTCACGGGAAGACAAAGAAGGACACCGGAAAATGGTGCGAGTTCCACAAAATACCTTGGCACAACACTGATGAATGTCGCTCAAAACAGTCATTAGTGGCCGATATGAAAGACAAGGAGCCAAACCTTGATTTAGAATCTGATTCTGAAAATAATGGTAAAATATAGATCATCAACATAGACCCCACTGCTATTGTTGCGACCACAACAATTCAACCAGAAGAACCAACAGATCCTGAAGAAGGGGAGCACCTTTTTCATTCATAGATGTGGGTGAAGGGGACCCCACTGCATTTTATTGTTGATAGAAGAAGCCAGAAGAACCTCATCTCAGCAGAGGTCGTCAAACAGTTGGGATTGTCGACGACACCACACCTGTAGACATTGAACATTGGGTGGCTTCGCTAAGGAGGAGATCTTCGTGTCAACCAGCAATGTCGTTTGTCATACAACATCCAACCCTTCAAGGATGAGGTATTATGTGATGTTTCCCCACTGGATGTCTGTGATGTTCTCTTGGGCCAACCATATATGTGGAAGCGCCATGTTATTTATGAGTCTCGACCCCGTAGTGTCATTGTTACTTTGGGGGGTCATCTCTACAGAATACCAGAGGTAGTTCCAACTATTGTTCCACCTAAAAAGTGTCGCAAGGTAGTATCTTATACTACAAAATTCAGCTTCTTCACAATCTGTTCGAAAGGGGAACAAAAGGACATTGCAACCACTACAGTTTCGCCCCCTGTACCTTCTATCCAACAGAAGCAGGTCGACAAGGTTGCAGCAAAGAACGAAAATTCCTTCTTCACACCTTCCTCTCATGTAGCTTGACTTGTTGAACAACCTCAACTTCAACAGGTTCATGACAGACTTCCACAAACCAAGCAGCGCGACGTCTCCAGCAATACATGCAGCTCACCCAGATGCAGATCCATCAAACACTTTTCCCTCTCCCTCAGGAACTCAATGCAATGGAGACCATTGTGTCCTAAGGAGGGAGGATTTATCCAGGTGGATATCGGTGGCCACCCACCTTTTCTGACTGGCTCAAAACTCTTTTCTGGCAATTTTGGCAATTTACTATTTTTAGCAGGTTTTAACTTTCGGGGCCATTTTGAGGGCCTAAATGAAGGTTTTTCGAGATCAATGTTCTCAATTATAACTGAAGGAATAATTGAGCCTCCAAAATTAATGTCCTCGACGATACCTTTCCAACAAGCTATCACACGCCTAAAACGAAGATCGTATGCAAAAGTTATGACCCCCGGAAGTTGATGTACTCACTTACCCAAACGAGGCCCACATGACTTTTGGTGCTTCATCTCCTAGGGTTAGGTTTTTGGATGTCTAGGACTTTTGGCAGTCCCATTTATTGTAAAAAGGCCTTCAGAGCCTCATTGTAATCATCTTCTTGCAAATGCGAGTAGCCGTCACATCTCTTCTCAGAGATAAGCTGCCAGCATTCTAGCGAGTCTTTCACTCTGTATTTTTACAGTCTCTGTACACTTCTTTGATTAATAGAAATCGTGTATTACTATATATCTGTGTTTATGGTTGCATCTCTGATACATTTCTGTTATATTATTGAATATCTGCAATATCTCTATGCATTTCTTTATTATATCTCTGCTCTCATTCCGTGCCGAAAATAATCCGGATCATAGGCTAACCTAATCTAAGGTCAACAAAAAAATATTCAAACCCACACTACAAGAAATTCACACTAAGGATTCATCACTGGGACGTAGGAATAACTTAGTGCTATAAAGACTTAGATCACAGTCTTTCATGCACTCGTGCTGATATTAGTGTGATTAATCATGAGTAGATTACTTAATTTTTCTGTCCTTCAATGATTATTTCCCACAGTGGATCCACACTTAAATGAAATAAAAGAAAACAAAAATGAATTCAAATGATAGGAAATAAACTAACACCTTGGAAAGAATTCCAATGCAGGAAGGCCATATCTCACGAGTTATACCTCTAATATGTCCATTGGTGATTTAAGCTATGTGAAATTAAAGTGCAAGGAATACAAAGGTATGGGAAATAAAAACTAAGTGCGGGAAACTCAAAATCATCAAACTCAATCAACACCTGAGATTCCCTTAGACTCAAAACCACACTTTTAAATGTATACACCAATCATAATGAAATAATGAGTCAATCAAATGCACAAGAGTAATGGATATTTAATACAATGGGCATTTAGAATAAATGAATGACAATACAAGCTTACTAATTTTATTCTCTGAAAGACTTGCATACAAAGAATAATACCTTTTGAATCTAACTAAGTTTTAGGCATAAAATAATGAATAAGGAGTGATGCTTGTTTATTTTCTGCATTCAAAAGATTGTGAATATGATAAGGTCTTAATGAATTAATCAATCTTTGAAGCAATAGATAATAGCAAAACGGAAAGGAGATGGATTGGAGATATGATTATGTAATGAAATAGATCTCATGCATGATGGATATATGCATATGACAAAATGGATTAGATTTGAAACAAAGGGCGAATGTGTGGACATAATTCATGGGTGTGGCAGAGTGTTTGTGGGAAGAATTGCAAGTGGAATATGAATAATTGGAGGGTGAACAATACCTTCTACAATTGAACTTTGTGTATGAATTGAATCTAGATGAGTATAGCAGTTGAAAAAGGTATGTGTTTGTTAATGAAAATGGGTGGCAATGAATATCAAAGTCGATCATATAAATGTGATCTTGAGGAGTATTATTCCAATTCATTTCTGAAGAAAATACAAGATGCATATATGGGAAGAAGGTTTGGAAATGAATTGAAATGCAATGAGAATGGATTGCACAAAACATAGTATTGGGAAAAATTAATGCAAATGACATATAACTACGGGATTCATGCACACAAATGAAGGGTAAAATGAAATTTGAGTTTTAATTACCAAAACTAATGTAAATGACAGAATTGAAATGCATCTAAATTGAATCCAATCAATAATCAAAACCAAAATTGAATTCCATGTAGACAAAGAACGTAATACTAATCTACAAAACAAATACAGTATGGCAACACTTACGCTCACTGAGGGTCCCTTCCCAGGAGGTCAGTGCTGCTAATAAGGACTCGGATCAAGCTAGAAGGATGCTCAATGTCGAAGCAACAATCAATTCTTCATTGAGATCAAAAACTCTATTTTTACATGGCTAATAACTCCTTAAATCTTTCTCACAAGAATAAATCTCTCATTTACAAAATCTTCATGAAACTAATGGCTCTTTCTCATATCCCTATGAGGATTATTTATACATCAATAATCATTGAGGAGTGGATGGGACTGAATCCCAATGCTCAGATTTCAAATTTTACATTTTTGGGCATAAATCCCAAAAATCTGGGTTTTAATGTAATTTGGGCAGATTGGAGTTAGGGATCCACCCATATCTTCCAAACTGATTCTCATTTTGAAAACATCTTCACGTATTATTCAATTTTCCATATTCTAGACAAAACCCATTTCGTAGAATTTCTAGATATGATGTCATATGCACAAAAATCGAGGCACAAGTTGGCAGTTTGAGATCTTTGTTAATTTTTGTAGAATTATTCCCCCAGAGTTCGAGGTCTAGACATGTGATATGGTTGGATTCTGTCATGTGTGCCTACATGCAAACGTCGCTCTGGCCAAAACCCATGTCCCCGATTTTTCCTCTAGAAGCTTTCCAAAATTTTGAACTATATCTGGTACCGGATGGTTGTTGATGTTGGTACTAGATGAGCTCAACATTGGTACTGGACGAGCGCAGAATTGGTATCAGGCGAGATGAGTACTGGATGAAATGGAGTGTGGGTATCGGATGACATGGAGTATGGGTATCAGATCACTGTAGAACCTTCTGGTACCAGATGACTTGGAGTATCAGATGAGCGCAATATTGATACCAAACGAGTTGGTACTGGATAACATGGAGTGTGGGTACCAGATGAATGTGAAGGTACCAGTTTACTATAGGACCTTATGATACCACATGCCTTGGAGTATCAGATGACCTCCAGTGTCTGTACCAGAACATGAACAATACAGGTACCAGAACATGGACAGTGCATGTACCGAAACCTGATCAATATAGGAACATGTTTCTTGGACATAGAAACATAGGATTAAACCATCATTGATAAATTCATGTTAAAAATATCTTTAATCACTTAAAAATACAAGAAAACAACAATAATTAACCACAAGGTAGAATGGATGTAATTAGTGGTAAGTGAAGGGATAATGGCTATAGAATGTATCAAGAGTGCGGGAATATAACTTATGAATGGAAGTTTTACATGGTAGAAAATATGACATATTTGGATCCCAACATGCCTTTGTGTTCAAGGGTTTGGCTTGAGAATGTGATAATCCTTGTTACAAAGCGAGATCTGTGGTATTAATTTTTCAGGTGAAAATAAATGGCAAGCAATTCGAAAATGGAGATCAAGAAGTTTAATGGGCAAAGTTTTGAGCTGTGGAAGCTCAATATGGAATATATGTTGGTGGACATAGATCAGTGGATCATGGTAGATCTAGATACTGCACCTACAGAAACTTTAGCATATGACTGGAAAATGTTGGATCGAAAGATGAAGAGCACAATCCAACTGTGTCTCTTAGATTCAGTACTACTGGATGTGTCAGAGGAATCTACAACCAAGGATTTATGGGATAAGTTGGGGAAGTTGTATCAGTCTAATTCCCTAGTAAATAAACTATTCTTGAGAAAGAATTTGTATAACCTAAGGATGAGAGATGGAGACTCGATGGTATAGCATTTTAACTCCTTCAATACTGTGGTAAGTTAGTTAGTATATGTTGAGATTAAAATTTCAGATGAAGATAAGTGTATCAGTTTAGTGTGTTCTTTACCAGACTTGTGGGATAGTTTGGTTGTGGCCATAGGTAGTAATAAAACTTCCTTGAGGTTTGATGAAGTGGTCTCATCCTTGTTGTCGGAGGATATGAGATGGAAGAATATGGAAGGAGAGAGCACAAACACATTATTTGCAAGAGGATGCTCCCAGGAAAGAAATAGATCTAAGTTCTAAAGTGTGAGATCTAAGTCTAAGGGTATATCTAAATCTCCTAGAAATTTTGTAAAGGTATGTTGGATATGTGGAAAATAAGGTCACTACAATAAGTAGTGTACATCCAAATTTGAGAAAAAGAAGGGATATGAAGAATCTCCTTCTACAGAAGAAAAAAACTCCAATGAAGAAGGAGGGGATGTGTACTTGGATTCTTCAAGAACACATGTAGATCATGAGGCATCGTTGGTTGAATCAAGTGCATCCTTTCAAATGAATCCCCACAGGGATTGGTTTTGTGAATATGAAAGGTATGATGGAGGTAATTTTTTCCTAGGTGATGACTCAACAACCAAAATCATAGGTCGAGGAAAAGTCAAGTTGAAGCACATAGAGGGGTAAAAACAATATTTGAAAAGGAAACTTGCAGGATGGTTTGAGGAGCAATGGTGTTGTTGAAAGGAGTTCGATTTGGAACTCTATATAAGATGCAAGGAAGCACTATTAGTGATGGGTGTAATAGTTCCATTGTTCGTGATATTGGAGTTGAAGAAGAAAGAACTCCTACAGTCTCTGGAGAAAAGGTTATGTTGTGGAATCAAAGACTGGGGCATATCAAAGAGAAGGGTCTTCGACTACTACACAGTAAAGGTATGGTTGAAGGTATGTATAACTTCTCTCTGGATTTTGATTTCTATGAACATTGTGTATATGGTGAAGCAGAATCATGTAATATTCCCCTCTGGTGCAACGAAGGAAGAAGGAATTTTATAGCTAGTTCACAATGATGTTTTTGGACCTATGTCGGTCACATCATTGGGAAAATATGTGTACTATGTCTCATTTATAGATGACTTCTCGAGGAATACTTGGATATATTTCCTCAGGAAGAAATCTAAATTTTTTGACAGGTTTAAAGAGTTTAAGGCTCTTATTGAGAATCAATTAGAGAAAATAATTAAGTTGTTGAGGACAAATAATGGCAGAGAGTTCTATGGGAATGATATTAAAGAATTATGTAGGAATTTTGGTATAGAAATACAGAATACTACTCCATATACACCTCAAAAGAATGGAGTTGTAGAAAGGATGAACATGATGTTGATGGAAAAAGCAATGTGAATTCTCATTGGTGTCGAGTTAGGGAAAGAATTTTGAGCATAGGCGGTGGGTACTGCATGTTACCTGGTCAACAGATCATCCTCATCAACGTTGGATGACATGACTCCACAAGAGGTATGGACTGGTAAGAGACCTTCTCTCACACATCTCAAGGTATTTGGCTATGATGAATATGTTGATGTTCCAAAGGAAAACATGAATAAGCTAGATAAGAAGGTTGAAAAGTGTATCTTTATTGGATATAAATATGGTCTCAAAGGTTATAAGCTTTGGAACCCATAAAATAAGAAGGTAGTGTATAGCCGAGATGTGGTATTCAGAGAAATGAAGGAATTTGTTAAACATGGAGTCCTACCAATTAAGGAAGAACCAGAGAAAATAAAGTTTGATTTAAAGAATGATGAATTAGACTCTAGAGAAGAACAAGAATCCGAAGAATAATATCCTCATACTCCATTATTGAGGAGATTGGTTCGAGAAATAATGCTACTGGAAAGGTATACTCCATCTAATTTCCGTTCAAATTTTTCTTTGTCTATTATTCATGATGATCCTAGAATTGTTAGGGAGGCAGTGGATTTAGAGGATGAAATTCTCTAGAAAAATTCCATGGACGAAGAAATGGAATCCTTGGATAAGAATGAGGCTTGATATCTAGTGGAGTTGCTGACTAGAATAAATCCCATTGGAAAAAAATGGGTATTTAAAAAGAAGTTGAATGCAAAAGGAAAAGTGGAGAAATACAAAGCTCGGTTAGTAGAAAAGGGTTATTCCCAGATTGAGGGAATTGATTTTGGTGAGATTTTTTCTCCTATTGCCAAGTTAACCTCTATAAGATTTATGTTATATGTTGTTTCTTCATTTGATTTTGAAGTAGAATAGATGGATGTGATAAGAAAATTCCTACAGGGGGATCTGGAAGAAGAAATATATATGAAGTAGCCAGAAGGATTTGTTGTGAAGGGAAAGAAGGAGTTGGTATGCAAGAAGGAAAAGTCCCTATATGGTTTAAAAAAATCACCAAGGATGTGATATCAAAAATTTGATACTTATATGTTGGGACTTGGTTTCACAAGAAGCAAAGAGGTTCATTGTGTTTATTTTAAATTAAGTGGTGATCATTTGATTTATTTGTTCTTGTATGTGTATGACATTTTGTTGATAGGAAACAAAAAGGAGATTATCGAGGATGTGAAAACTCAGTTGTCCTCTAAATTTGACATGAAGGATATTGGTGCTTCAAATTTCATTTTGGGCATGGAAATTAAAAGAGATCAGAAAAAGAGGAAACTCTCGTTAAATCAGAGAAAATATGTCGACACAATATTGCAGAGGTTTAATATGCTGAAATTTAAACCAGTCAAGGTTCATATTCATGTTTGTGTAAATTTATATGCGGATCAGTTTCCCAAGACACAGGAAGAGGAGGAGGACATGTCTCATGTTCTATATGTGAGTGCAATTGGCAGTTTGATGTATGCTATGGTATGTACTAGACTGGACATTTCACATGTAGTGGGAGTTTTGAGAAGGTATATGTCAATACCAGAGAAGGAGCATTGGACATCAATAAAAAGGGTTTTCATGTATTTGCATGGCACTGCTAGCTATGGATTGTGCTACCAAGGAAGACTGGGATTGGATAGAGTGTTGGATATACATGGATTTATGGATGTAGACTGGGTTGGAGATCTACAAGTGGGTATGTGTTTAACCTATTTGGAGGAGAAATAAGTTGGATGATAAAATGATAGGTTGCAGTGGCACTTTCAACTACAGAATCTGAATACATGGCAACCACTCATGAAAGTAAGGAAGCAGTATGGTTACAAAGATTGTGTTCAGGTATTGGGTTGGTACAACAAGCTATACGAATAGATTATGGCAGTCAGAGTGAAATATTTCTGGGAAAGAACCCGACTTATCATTCAAAGACAAATCATATTGATATTCAATATCACTTTGTGAGAGACATGTTTGAAGAAAAGAAGGTGTTGTTGATGAAGGTGGACACTTTGAAGAATGTTGCATATTCATTAACAAAATCTGTGAGCACTAAGAAGTTCTCTTTGTGTAGAGGATCCATGGGCATTGTTGCCCTGGATTGTTGACTATGTAACCCTGTAACCCCATGTATGCAAAGAAAAAAAAAACGTGGGAGAATGTTGGGTATGTGTTATATTCTTTGCATGAGTAGTAGTGTCGGGAAATTTTTTTACCTCAGGAAACATGTCTCATTTTTTCCTCATTTTTTTATGTTTCCTTGATTTTCGTGTCCATTGTTGGGCGATTTTTCGACACATGTTTTTTTGCTGATGATTTTCTATTTTCGATTAAAGAATTAAGGTTTTTGACTAATCCAAGTCAATGGGTTAGGGTTTTGGATTTATGGATCCTATATGTATATTTTATTGTAAAGAATGTATTTTATGAATGAATATGAATATGTTGGTTTTCTCAGTTTGGGTTTCCATGGGAAAAATATTTTTGTAATGTTTGTATTTGCCATTGTATCTTTTCTCTTATTTTACTGGAAATATGTTTGCAGTAAATATTGTACAAGGTTGAAATCTACAACCAGGGGCACTGGTAAGGAAATTTTTTATGTGGGGCCTGTCACAATAGCAAGCGGTCAATGATTTGAAGCAACACTTGTGCTCAACCCCAGTTCTCTCATTACCTGACCTGCATCAATGCTTTGATATTGATACAGATGATTCAAACTATGTTGTAGGAATAGTTCTCAGTCAACATAGACACCTCGTGGCCTATCATTCTGAGACACTATCATATGTCGTCTGTAGGTACGCTACTTACAACAAAGAAATGTACTCCATTGTGCAACCTGCTGCTAGTGAATGAATTAAATTCTTGGGAAGGAGACAATCATCCACACTGATCATAAGTCACTACAATCCATGAAGACACAGGGAAAATTGCAATATGACCAACATCGTAACTGGTCCACATACTTGCAATAGTTCCATCTCAACATCAAGCATAAGACATGAAGCACCAACCGCGTCATTGATTGCCTTATCTTCCTACAAGTTGCAGTACTCACCACGGTGCTAAACTCCTATGACCATGAGACATACGGATGACCCTAAATCTATGATAAATATCTTGACTTTGCTGCCACCTACCAAATGTTGGGCACAAACAAAGTTGTCACTGATTTCCATCTACCACCTGTGCCATCTCTGCGTTACATCAATGATCCGAAAATATATTTTATCGACAATGATTGAGTTTTAAAGCATGAGTTAAATTATCATTTAGGAATTGAATGAAAGAGGAAGAATTAATGAATAAACATGGAATCCCTATATACATATACAGATCTGGAAATAAGAATAAAAAAACATCAAACCATAAAAAGAGAAGTTGATAACAAAGTTCGCCAATCTCTCCTACATCTTCGAGCCTTTGTCTCAATGGGTGAGGATTTCTTATTTATGTTCAAATCTTAAAACGTACATCATGTCAGTGACAAATGGTTTACAAATGGATCTGGTCATGTTCTATCAAATCTCAAGAACCCAACAAAACTCACGACACTGAAATAGGATGAATGAAGCTCCCGGAAATGGCTCGCAAAGGTGCTCTCCTCAATGGATTCCTTGCATAAAAATAGATTTGGCTCAACAATTCTTCAACATTTTTCTGTTATGAATCTCCCTTCATGGCTTCAATAAACTCTGGTTTATATAGAATTGAAGTGGGTAACAACCTCCCAACTTCCCCCAAAGATATATCCTCAAAAAGGGCCCACGATCCTCCAACAATGGCTAAAATCCATGAATATCAGGCATTAAATCCATAAAAATCTTATTATATAGTGGAAAAACCCACTTTTGGCATAAATTCTTGCACAACCCATTTTTCGCAAGATCCTGGTCATATGGAGTGTTTCCATGTGCCTAAGCACTAAGTCATGGCGGGATGACACCCTTGGATTCTTGGCCCTTGGTCGCAATCGTGGCCATATGGCCTCGGGCTAATACCTCCACGTGCCCCTCTTTAGTTAGCCCTCGATTAGAAAGTCCTGGTCACACGCCCTAGTCGGCGGGCTAGCATGTCTGACTGGGCGATCTCCACAGTCCATGCTAACCATATAATGGAGGGGTCTGGTCATATGTTTATGCCCATGATTAGGGTTAGGCTCTAACATATTTGTGCCATCGGTTTTAAGAGCGAGGATATATAGAAAGTTTTTATGGAGTGCGCGTTGGGGCTAAGGCTAAGCCCCAACCCTACTCTCCATCCAAATTACAACAAGGTAACTTTAAATGGTTAATCTAAGCTATATAGGTTAATTCATACCTTGGGTAGGCCGGTATCCCGACCCTTCCAAAACATTCTGACCCGGACTAGAGTTCATGGGTTCGATTCCCGTTGAACCCTTAAACTTTTGCAACCAATCAACCAATGAATGGGTGCCACATGGAAGCCCATGACTAGGCCACGTAGCACCTTAACACTTTCCCAAAAACTTCCATGTGTCAAACCCTAATTCGTCCAACTGTCAACACGTGTCTTCCCATTCAACATCCTCTGTACCTACCATGTCAGCCTGTGCCACATGTCACCCTTGTAGTGAAGCCACGTGTCGTGATTTAACTCATCCACATCTCCACTTGCCCACATTAGTGCCAATGCACCCTGCAACATCACTTGTACGGCCATATGGCCTGTATAGTTAGTTGTCGCGTCAACATTGTAAAGATTGTACGGACTTAAAAGTCAACAATTGTTTTTTGCATGTTTGACGAAATGAATAGATTGCGATATATTTTGCATACGACGTCTATTTGAACCCGTTAAAGTTTTGTTGGGTTTGTATCGATGAGGCCTACACACACGTCTTTTTTGAAGCCATTCTGAGCACTTTTACATTTAGGCCTTCCTGGACCCATTTTGGCTCCTAGATCCAATTATGGATCACACCTCCCCACTAAATACCTTTTGGTCCTCGAAAACGATACTAACCAGTCATCAAGTATGGGATAGGCCACCCGAATTATTCTCTATCTTTAAACTATGTCTTGTGCACCTGTCTCATCAAGATCAACTATAAAACAACCATTATAACTGGCAACATATTCTTAGCCACTTGTACTCTGTCGCATCTTACTGAAGCCACTATCATCCATGTTGACAATATTACTAACGATAACATCATAAATATGACTTCAATTGAGCTAATATGTTTGTAATACTTGCATGACACTAACTTATCTTGAAGCAAAGTGTGATTGATATTCCATTCTATAATCATCTCTTGTTCTTTCTCAAGATCAATTACTCGATTTGAAACAATTATAGTTGTGTTTCTTGTATGATCCGCCTTTCTTAATTGTTCCATTTTTTGAACAAACTGATTTTCTTTTAAATGATGAACATGTACCACATATTCTTTGCTTTCTTTGATTAAGTGATATTGATTATGTTCCCTGTAGAAGATTTCTTTGTGATCATACAAATAAGGACTACCTAAGACCATTCCACATTCATTTAGGGGCACCACATCCCATATTACCTCATACACAAACTTAGATAAAATTGAAAAATTTAATGTGCATTTCTTTGTTATGTGCAATTTATGGTTGTTGCTTATCCATTTAAGTGAGTAAGGCTTATGATGCATCTGAGTGTTTAATACCAATTGTTTAACCACTTCCTCTGAAATCAAGTTAGTTTTAGATCCATTATCTATCAATGTGTCGACCTTAGTATGTCTCGTTATGACCCTTATGTGAAACAATTTACTTCTAGAATCAAATCCATCACCAATTTTACCTACCAAACCAACGGCTGAAATTTTAGATTCATCACCTGAATCCGATCCCAAGTCTGTGTTGACTTTTCATAAGCTAGGTTAAGCATGTAGTTCATTTAATTTCATCATGTCTTAACCATAAACAAGAATGTTTCATCAACCAAGATCACAAGAAGAAACACCATGCACAAGAACACAATATATATCCTGGGAAACCCTTCTCAAAAAAGGGAGAAAACCCCAGCCAAATCCTTTGCTATATTCTTCAAGAGAAATACCTTTCAACACCAAGAATTACTTAGCACACAAGAGGGTGCTTAAGCCCTAGAACACTAGTGCCCAAGAGAGGTGCGCACCTTTTCCAAAGAGAAGTACTTGCTGAAATTTCCAAAACACCTAAGTGTGTGTGTGTCTACAATGAAATATTTCCTCTTACTTATATTAGACTTTTCCTATCAACTAAAGTGTCTATTGGCACAATAGGGCTGATCTCACTTAGATATATTAATTATTTATTATTATAATAATTACTATTAATATTACTATTAATTATCTTTTACAATTTATCTTTATACACAAAAGGTAGGGCCGACCTATACCCTTTACATAATAACTAGGTTTACAGATAGGTCTGACTCTTGAACAATATATAGAAAAGGATCTGATACACCCACTAGTTCTCACCCACTAGGTGCACATCCATAGGGATTACATGGACCTCATTCACCGCATTACCCAAATGAACAAGATCATCACACGTTCACATGTGCTCGTCCACAGGCACGTCCACTCTACCGATCTGCTTTCCTGCTGCCACATACAAGAGGATCATCTAGAGTCTTCTCATCAACTCTGCTTCTGCTCAGAGGAGGCCATCACATCATCTTCATTTCTGTTCTCATGATGATGTTCCCAACACTTTTGGGATTTTCCACGTTCACCTTGTACTCAACCACAGGCACATCCTAACTCAACAAATCACTCTTACATCGGATAATCATCTAGAGTTCTTCTCACTCATCTCATGGAGGAGGCCATATTTACATTCCTGACTCTATCCCAGGTAGGAACCACAAACCCCTCATAGGGGATTTCTCTCAGTTTTGTAAGCTGAGAGAAATAATTCACATAACTGCTATGTTCCACATCTCATAGGTTTGTAAGCTGGAGGATGTCTCCCATAGCTACATCCATCAACACTCCCTCTCAGCTAGGGAGGCAATCTTCATCAAGCCAAGTCTCATACCAATGTAATCTGAATTTTTATTTTGGCTAAGGTCATTCATAGTCCCTCTTAACGTGGAAGGATTTCTTCACCAAGTAAATGTTTGGTGTAGAATTTTGTTGTATGCCCAGGTGGAGAAAGGTACTGCAAATATACAATTTTCTTCTGCATCATATCTCTGACATAAGAAAATCTTATCACTCTGTGTGACAATCCATTAGGAAGCTTTGGCTTCTTTAACGAGCTTTATATATGGCTCTCTGTCATCAACATAGGAACCATATCATCGTCAAGTATATCTGTTGAAAGTATGTTAAGCCACATTGCTTTGCACACTCACTTCTATATATTCTGTCTCTGGTGCAATTAAGGCTACAAAGTTATGTTTCTTGCTGCAATGGGAAACCATGCAAGACTTCAAGGTAGAACATCAACTGAAAGGGATTTTCTGGTTCACTGAAGATATTATCGGTCATCTTTCATACCTTTTGTCCCAAGAAGTAGTGAATCATACTGAGATTCTTCATCTCAAATTTAGAAATCAAGGATTAATTGGAACAACAATGCTTTATGAATAGGTCATCAGGACTAGGATTTCGTCACCAATACTCTAATGATAATTTTGGATCATCAACACTCTTGTTTGAAATCCAAAATGATCAAGAATCCATTTATCTGATATAGTTTCCAACTCATGGATGGAGGTGTATCTGGTTCACTGATTCGGGTGTTTCATCATAGACAACTCCCTCTGTTTGAGAGAAACCTATGGCTATAGATCTCATTTTGTATTACCTTGATACTTTGATTTGCTGCATGCTTTACCATAGGTTTCTCTTTCTGGTCCCTGAATGATATCTTATGCACCATCGTATTAAAGTATACTGGTACTCTTCTGTTATGGCACTTGGCCAGACTGGTTCTCTTGTTTCTTTTTTAAGACATGGAGTCTTATAATCAATGAAGTGTCTCATGACTGGAGGATAGCTTTGAAAAACTCTTTTACTTTCTTGGAAGGTGCCTTAAGAAGCTTGTATTATTTTATTCCTCTTGTAGAGTGATTCTAGGAAAACATTTTATGCCTTGCTACAATATCACTAAGCATATCAAATGGGGAAACTAGATCAATTGGAATAATGTCTTTCTCCCTCTGAAATGCTAAAGGGGGAGAAGGTATAGTACTACTGTCAATATTCATCTGAGATTATCTGGATATTTGAAAGACTATCTCTTCTTCAAGGACAATGTTTCTACTTGTCTCAGTCTGTCTCTGACCAGGGATGTAGATTTGGAATGTCTTTGAAGATTCATTGTATCCTTTCTTTCTAAAGGATCTATCTTGGACTTCTTCTCTTAGGGTACATTAAGATAACATGGGCACCCAAATAACCTGAAGTGTTCAATCTTAGACTTCACTCTAGTGAAGGCTTCTATTCTGGTGAAGACTTGTGTTGTGAACATATACTGCATCATGCATGCTTCTGCCCATGAAATCATAGAAAAATTCTGATCATGCATTATTGCATTGATTGTATCAAGGATGGTTATATTCTTCCTCTTTCTCAAATAGTTTTGAATCCCTTTGAGGCAATGTCACTCCCTCTGAAGGATAAGCATCTTCCTTTGTTCTTGACCTGTCTGGAACAAGAAAACAAGAGGAACCAAAATAAGAATATCTCCTAAAGGAGAATAATGAGTACATCTCTAGAATCAAAAAAATTATAAGGATTGTTATCACAACTACAACACCTATTTGTAATGTAGGATACTTTAGAAATATAAGTTAGAGGAATGACAATTACAACAATCAAACCTGGAGTCTTCACTTCTAGTGTGTTTCTTTTCTTCCAAGTCTTCTTCACTCAAGATAACAAGTGCTTTCTTCAACCTGTCTTTTGTACTAGGACAATATTCTATCTTGACAGAAGGTTGGGTTAGAGAACAAACTCTATGATCTCAACTTTAATACATCTAATATCTTGACTTTAATTTTGAACAAAGGTTAGTATGATGGTCATAGCTTCAACATGCAACCTAGATCAAATAAATGACTTAACAAATAGATGCATGTCAAAATAATCAAAACTGGGTTGCATTATTATTCTGAATTTGTTGGATCTTGAGAACCTTCTGTATCTATGACAAGATATCCCTTCTCTTGCAAATACCCTTTAAATATTAACAATTTAAACATATGTGAGTACATACCTCTAATAGCATTTGCAGGTAGTGGCACCATCTATATCAGTGCCAATATTTACCAACTTCTTAAAATACTTCAAGGGTGACTAAACTGGTACAAAAACTGATACTGCAACTACAACTGATTCTGAAGTTGTAACTACAACTGCAACTTAGGGTTTTATGAGGAAACCCTAATTTTTCAAACTTCAAATTTTGAAATTTTGATCCAGGGGAAGATGTGTTGGGCTGAGGCAAGTAAGATGGTGCAGTCAAATTTTTGAAAATCCAAATTTTACCCTCTCAAACTTGACCAGTGGATTTCTGGACTCGTGCTTTAGGTTTTCTTGTACTTCTGGTCTTCTAGTATTTCTGGTACTCTGGTACTTCCAGTTTTCTGGTACTTCTGGTACTTTGTGAAAATTGGGGTTTCACTTTCTGGGAGATCTACCCACTAAAAAGGTGCATTGAAGGTGCCAAAGAGTTCCTTGGGTTAGGGCACACTTTTCTAGATGGTTTTGAGGCTGAAAATCGTCTTCAATAAAAAACCCTCATTTTCATGTACGACAACAAGGATGCTTTTTTTTTCTTGTGAAGAATGCTCATGTAATGGGTTCTTTCAAGACCTATGCCCTGATACCATGTTGAATTTTCATGAGCTAGGTTAAGCATGTAGTTCATTTAATTTCATCTTGTCTTAACTATAACAAGAATTTTGTAGCAACCAAGATCACAAGAAGAAACACCATGCACAAGAACACAAGATATATCATGGGAAACCCTTCTCAAACAAGGGAGAAAAACCCAACCAAATACTTTTCTATATTCTTCAAGAGAAAGACCTTTCACCACCAATAATTACTTATCACACAAGATGGTGCTTAAGCCCTAGAACACTAGCTCCCAAGAGAGGTGCACACCTTTTCCAAAGAGAAGTACTTGCTGAAATTTCCAAAACACCTAAGTGTGTGTGTGTCTACAATGAAAGATTTCCTCTTACTTATATTAGACTTGTCCTATCAACTAAAGTGTCTATTGGAAAAATAGGGCCAACCTCACTTACATATATT
>JZKD02S0293787.1:341660-378357 GCA_000966675.3 Picea glauca | reverse complement strand
CTCCAAAATGGGCTAGGAAAGGCACCCTAGGCTCAACAATCAAATCCCAATGGTTTTTGGCCTCCAAAACCTCCTCCTCTCTCCAAATCGAACAATTCTCCTTCAACAAGTGTGCTGTCTATTGGAAAAATAGGGCCAACCTCACTTACATATATTATTTATTTATTATTATAATAATTAATATTAATATTACTATTAATATGACTATTAATTATCTTTTACAGTTTATCTTTAGACACAAAAGGTAGGGCCGACCTATACCCTTTACAAAATAACTAGGGTTACAGGTAGGTCTGACTCTTGGAAAATATATAGCAAAGGATCTAATACACCCACTAGTGCTCATCCACTAGGGGCACATCCATAGGTATGAGATGAACCTCATTCATTGCATTACACATATGAACCAGGTCGTCACACGTTCACATGTGCTCATCCACAAACACGTCCACTCTATAGATCTGCTTTCCCACTGCCACCTACATGAGGATCTTCTGGAGTCCTCTCATAAACTTTGTTTCTTCTCAAAGGAGGTCATCACATCATCTTCATTTATGTTCTCATGATGATGTGCCTAGCACTTTTGGGATTTCCCACATTCACCTTGTGCTCATCCATAGGCACGTCCTAAATCAACAGAACGCTCTTACATCAGATAATCATCTGGATTTCTTATCACTCACATCATGGAGGAGGCCATATTTACGTTCCCGAATCTCTCCCAGGCAGGAACCACGAACCCTTCATAGGGGATTTCTCTCAGGTTTGTAAGTTGAGCGAAATACTTCACATAGCTGCTATGTTCCACATCTCACATGTTTGTAAGCTGGAGAATGCCTCCCATAGCTTCATTTATCAACAGTCTATTGGTCATATTGTTGATGCAACTATTTTCCTCCCTTTCCATTCTTTGAACCACTTTGGTCTCTTCTCGGGATGCAATTGCCAACAATGGTCCTCATCATGCCCTTCTTTCTTGCAATACTTGCAAGAGGTATTCTCTTCCTTTCTTTCCACTAAATTTGCCTTCTTTCCATTCCACTTCCTTTTGTCCTCTTTCTTTAAAGTTGATTCCCCTGATACACCAACTCATGTTTTCCTTGCCTCAATGTATGTTTCTTGAACATAAACCTCATCAATATTAGTAGGTCCAAACATAAATACAGTGTTACGAATATGTGCAGGTAAACCTCCTATATACTTCATAAGAGTTTCTTCAGTATGTAAAGGAATATCTAACATCAATGCCATTTTACAAAATCCATCTGTGTATTCTTGCACTGTTTTTCCTTTTCTTAGTTTAAGACCTTGCCATTCAATTAAATCCTTCTCTTTATAACCCAAAGGATAGAATTTATTGCTAAGTGTACAAACAAAAACTTTCCGTGATGGAAATACATTACCCACTTGTTGTGTGCCATTTTGCAACTTGCTTTGCCACCAGATGAGTGTTGTGCTTACAAGTCTAAGCGATGCCAACTTGATTTGAGTTTACTCATCCTGGATTTGTTGCACACTGCAATAAAAATTCATCTGTCTGACCCAGTTATCAAGCATCTCTACATTAACTTCACCATCATACTTAGGTAATTCAAATTTCAAGTCAAGCTTAAGTAAAGGCATTTGTTGTTTATGTTTATGGACATGTTTTCTTGCAGTGTATTTAGAAATTGAACTTGAAGAAGAAGAAGTTGATGGAGAATAAGGAGGTGAAGGAGGAATTTGAAGAGGATCCTCTCCTTCTTCACTTTTGAACTTTGAATATTCACCTAGAACCAATCTCTTCCATTCCAAGTAATCCTCATATAGAAACTTTATCATCTCTGACATGGCGAAGAAAGTTTGTCAAAAATATTTCTCATCATGAGTAAGTTCCTCTTCCGATGCCATCTTCTCTCTTTGAGAATTTCTCTTTCTTAGTCCAATCTATGGATTTTCTTCAACAATATCACCTTCACGACGATTCATCCTTTCCCTAGTAGTCATGCAAACTCAAAAATCAACCATCAACTAGCTTTGATACCACTTGATCCAAAAATATATTTTAATGACAATGGTTGAGTTTTAAATCATGAGTTAAATTACCATTTAGGAATTGAATGAAATATGAAGAATTAATGAAGAAAAATGGAAGCCATCTATACATACATACATGTGGAAATAAGCATAAAACAACAGCAAACCATAACAAGATAAGTTGATAACAAAGTTTAGCAATCTCGCCCACGTCTCCGGGCCTTTGCCTCATTGGGTGAGGCTTTCTTATTTCTGTTCAAAGCTTCAAAAGTAAATTGTATCAGTGCCAAATGGATTACAAATGGATCTTCTCTTGTTCTACCAGATCTCAAGAATCCAACAAAGCTGATGGCACTGAAATTGGATGAAAGAAGCTCCCAGAAATGGCCCGCAAAGGTGCTCTCCTCAATGGATTCCCTGCATAAAAATGGCTTTGGCTAAAAAATTATTCAACATTTTCTTATTTTGAACCTTCCTTCATGGCTTCAAGAACCTCTAATTTATATATAATTGAAGTGGGTAACAACCTTCCAACTTCCCCCAAGATCTGGCCTCAAAAAGGAACCAAGATCCTCCAAAAATGGCTAAAATCCATCAATATTAGACATTAAATCAATAAAAATCTTATTATATAGTGGACAAACCCACTTTTTCCATAAATTCAGGTGCAACCCCTTTTTCGCGGGATCCTATTCATATGGAGTGTTTTCATGTTCCCAAGCGCTAAGTCCTGGCACGTTGCCCCCCCTAGATCTATGTCCCTTAGTCGCAATTGTGGCAATATGGCCTTGGGGTAATACCTCAACAAGCCCCTCTACAGTTAGCCCTTGATTTGCAGGTCCTGGTCATGCGCCCTAGTCGACGGGCCAAGATAGCCAACCAGGCACTCTCCAAAATCTGTGCTAACCATATAATGGAGGGGTATTGTCATATGTATATGCCTGGGACTGGGGCTAGGATCTATCTGCACCATCGGTTTTAAGAGTGAGGTTATATAGAAATTTTTATGGAGCGCACATCGAGGCTAGGCCTAGGACCCAAACCTATTCTTCATCCAAATTAAAACATGATAACTTTAAATGTTTAATCTGCGCTATATAGTTTAAGCCATACCTTGGGCGGGCTGGTATCCGGGCCCTGCCAAAACGTTCTGACCTGGACTAGAGGTCACGGGTTCGATTCTCGTTGAACCCATAAAATTTTGCAATCGATCAACCAATGAATGGGTTCCACGTGGTAGCCAATGACTGGTCCATGTGGAACCTTAACACTTTCCCACAAAGTGCCATGTGTCAAAGGATGATTCATCCAACTGTCAAAATGTTTCTGCCCAGTCAGCATCCTCTTTACCTACCATGTCAGCCCATGCCACGTGTCACCCTTGCAGTGAAGCCATGTGTCACGATCTCACTTGTCCACATCTACACCTACCCACGTCAGTGCCAATGCACCCTTCCATGTCAGTTTTACGGCTATACGGCCTATATAGTCAGTTGCCTCGTCAACATTGTATGGACTGTACATACAACAATTATTTTTTCTTATTTGATGAAAGGAACAAATTGCGATATCTTTCACATATGATGTCTATTTAATCTCATTCAATTTGCATTGGGTTCATATCGATGAGGCCTACACACATGTCTGTTTTGAATCCATTCTAAGCAATTTTATTTTTAGGCTTTCTTGGACCCATTTTGGCTCCTAGATCCAATTCAGGATCACACCTCCCCACTAAAGACCTTTTGGTCATCCAAAAGAATACTAACCAATCATCAAGTGCGAGATAGGCCACCCGACTTGTTCTCTATCTTTAAACTTTGTTCTGTGCACCTATCTCATCAAGATCAACTTAAAACAACCATGATAATTGACAACATATTGTTAGCCACTTGTACTCTATCACATCTTACTGAATCCACTATCATCCATGTTGACAACATTACTAATGATAACATCAGAAATATGACTGCAATTGAGCTAATATGTTTGTAATACTTGCAAGACATTAGCTTATCCTAAAGCAAAGTGTGATTGATCTTCCATTCTACAATCATCTCTTGTTCTTGCTTAAGATCAATTACTTGATTTGAAACAATTATAGGTGTGTTTCTTGCATGAGCCAGCTTTATTAGTTATTCCATTGTTTGAATATATTCATTTTCTTTTAAATGATGAGCATGTACCACATATTATTTTCCTGCTTTGATTAAGTGATATTGATTATGTTCCCTATAGAATATTGATTTGCGATCATACAAATAAGGACTACCTAAGACCATTCCACATTCATTGAGTGGCACCGCATCACATGTTACCTCATCCAAAAACTTAGATGAAATTGAAAACTTTAATGTGCATTGCTTTGTTATGTGCAATTTATGGTTGTTTCTTATCCATTTAAGTGAGTAAGGCTTATGATGCATCTGAGTTTTTAATCCCAATTCCTTAACCACTTCCTCTGAAATCAAGTTAGTTTTACATCCACTATCTATGAATGTGTTGAACTTGGTATGTCTCGTTATGACCCTTATATGAAAAAATTTACTTCTAGAATCAAATCCATCACTAATTTTGCCTGCCAAACCAACCACTGGAATTTTAGATTCATCACTTGAATCTGATACCAAGTCTGTTGGTCATGTTGCTACTACAACTGTTTACCTCCCTTTCCTTTCTTTGAACCACTTTGGTCTCTTCTCGGGATTCAATTTCTAAAAATGGTCCTCATCATGCCCTTCTTTCTTGCAAGTCTTTCAAGAGAGTTTCTCTTCCTTTCTTGCCACTAAATTTTCCTTCTTGCCATTCCACTTCCTTTTGTCCTCTTTCTTTGAAGTTGATTCCCTTGATACACCAACTCCTGTTTTCCCTACCTCAATGTATGTTTCTTGAACAGAAACCTCATCAAGATTAGTAGATCCAAACATAAATACAATGTTACGAATATGTGCAGGTAAACCTCCTATATACTTCGTAAAAGTTTCTTGAGTATGTAAAGGAATATCTAACATCAATGCCATTTTATGAAATCCATCTATGTATTCTTACACTATTTTTCATTTTCTTAGTTTAAGACCTTTCCATTCAATTAAATCCTTCTCTTTATAACCCAAAGGATAGAATTTCTTTCTAAGTGCATAAACAAAAACTTGCCATGATGGAAATACATTACCCACTTGTTGTGTGCCATTTTGCAACTTACTTTGCCACCAAATGAGTGTTGTGCCTGCAAGTCGAAGTGATGCCAACTTGATTTGAGTTGCTTCAACCTTGATTTGTTGCACACTGCAATAAACCTCCATCTATTTGACCCAGTTATCAAGTCTCTCTGCATTAACTTCACTATCATACATAGGTAATTCAAATTTCACGTCAAGCTTAAGTAAAGGAATTTGTTGTTTATGTTTATGGACATGTTTTATTTCAGTGGATTTAGAACTTGAACTTGAAGAAGAAGAATTTGATGGAGAAGAAGGAGGTGAAGGTGGAATTTGAGGAGGATCCTCTCCTTCTTCACTTTTGACCTTTGAAGATTCACCTAGAAATAGTCTCTTCTGTTCCAAGTAATCCTCATATAGAACCTTCATCATCTCTGACATGGTGAAGAAAGTTTGTCAAAACTCTTTCTCATCATGAGTAAGTCCCTCTTCCGATGCCATCTTCTCTCTTTGAGAAGTTCTCTTTCTCAATCCAATCTATGGATTCTCTTCAACAAGATCTCCTTCACCATGATTAAGCCTTTCCCTAGTAATCATCTAAACTCAAAAACCAACCATCAACTAGCTCTGATACCACTTGATCCAAAAATATATTTTAACGACAATGGTTGAGTTTTAAAGCATGAGTTATATTACAATTTAGAAATTTAATGAAAGAGTAATAAATAATGAAGAAACATGGAAGCCATATATACATATATATATGTGGAAATAAGCATAAGACAACAACAAACCATAACAAGAGAAGTTGGAATCCTGCCATGTGCCCAAGTGCTAAGGCCTGGCGTGTTGCCCCCACTGGATTCTTGGCCCTTGGTCACAATCATGGCAATATGGCCTCGACCTAATACCTCCACACACCCATTTATAGTTAGCCCTTGATTTGAAGGTCCTGGTCATGCGCCTTGGTCAGCGGGCGAGCCCACCCAACCGAGTGCTCTCCATAGTTCGTGCTAATTATATAACGAAGGGGTCTTGTTATATGTATATGTCTGCGACTGGGGCTAGGATCTAACATATACGTGTCATCGATTTTAAGAGCGAGGTTATATAGAAAGGTTTTATGGAGTGCATGTTTGGGCTGGGCCTAGTCCCCAGCCCTATTCGCTGTCCAAATTACAACATGGTAACTTTAAATGTTTAATACGCGTTATAAAGGTTAATCCATACCTTGGGCAGGCTAGTATCCCAACCCTACCAAAACGTTCTTACCCGTACCAGAGGTCAGGGGTTCGATTCCCATTGAACCCATAAACATTTGCAACCGATTAACCAATGAATGGGTGCCACCTAGCAACCCCTGACTGGGCCACGTGACACCTTACCATTTTCCCACAAACTGCCATGTGTCAAACGTTGATTTGTCCAACTATCAACACATGTCTTCCCAGTTAGCATCCTCTGTACATGCCACGTGTCACCCTTGCAGTGAAGCCACGTTTCATGATTTGACTCGTCCACATATGCACCTTCCCATGTCAGTGCCAACACACCCTGACGCATCATTTTTACGGCCGTATGGTATATACATTCAGTTGCCACGTCAACACTGTATAGACTGTATAGATTGTATAGTCTACAATTGTTTTTGCCTATTTTCCAAAACAAACAAATCGTGATATTTTTCTCATATGATGTTTGTTTGAGCCCGTTCAAGTTGTGTTGGGTTCGTATAGATGAGGCCTACACACACGTCATTTTTGAATTCATGCTGGGAACTTTTATTTTTAAGCCTTCCTAGACCCATTTTGGCTCCTAGATCCAATATTGGATCACACCTCCCCACTAAAGACTGTTTGGTCCTCCAAAAGGATACTAACCAGTCATCAAGTGTGGGATATGCCACCTGACTTGTTCTCTGTCTCTAAACTCTGTCATGTGCACCTGTCTCATTAGGATCAACTGTAAAAAAATCATGATAACTGACAGCATATTGTTAGCCACTTGTACTCTATCACATATTATTCAAGCCACTATCATCCATGTTGACAACATTACTAATGATAACATTAGAAATATGACTGCAATTGAGATAATATGTTTGTAATACTTGCATGACATTAGCTTATCTTGAAGCAAAGTGTGATTGATTTTCCATTCTACAATCATCTCTTGTTCTTTATTAAGATCAATTACTTGATTTGAAACAATTATAGGTGTGTTTCTTGCATGAGCCATCTTTATTAATTGTTCCATTGTTTAAAGATATTGATTTGCTTTTAAATGATGAGCATGTACCACATATTCTTTGTCTTCTATGATTAAGTGATATTGATTATGTTCCCTGTAGAATATTGTTTTACGATCATACAAATAAGGACTACCTAATACCATTCCACATTCATTAAGTGGCACCACATCACATGTTATCTCATCCAAAAACTTATATGGAATTTAAAACTTTAATGTGCATTGCTTTGTTATGTGCAATTTATGGTTGTTGCTTATCCATTTAAGTGAGTAAGGCTTATGATGCATCTGAGTGTTTAATCCATATTGTTTAACCACTTCCTTTGAAATCAAGTTAGTTTTAAATCCACTATATATCAATGTGTCAACCTTAGTATGTATCATTATGACCCTCATGTTAAACAATTTACTTCTAGAATCAAATCCATCACCAATTTTACCTACCAAAGAAAATGCTGAAATTTTAGATTCATCACCCTAATCCAATCCCAAGTCTCTTGGTCATGTTGATGTTGCAACTGTTTGCCTCCCTTTCCTTTATTTGAACCACTTTGGTCTCTTCTTGGGATGCAATTTCCAACAATGGTCCTCATCATTCCCTTCTTTCTTACAATGCTTGCAAGAGGGCTTCTCTTCCTTTCTTGTCATTCCACTTCCTTTTGTCCTCTTTCTTTGAAGTGAATTCACCTGATATACCAACTCCTATTTTCCCTGGTTCAATGTATGTTGCTTGAGCAGAAACCTCATCAATATTAGTAGGTCCAAACATAAATACAGTGTTATGAATATGTGCATTTAAACCTCCTATATACTTCATAAGAGTTTCTTGAGTATGTAAAGGAATATCTAACATCAATGCCATTTTACGAAATCCATCTTTGTATTCTTGCATTGTTTGATCTTTTCATAGTTTAAGACATTTCCATTCAATTAAATCCTTCTCTTTATAAACCAAATGATAGAATTGATTTCTAATTGCATAAACAAAAACTTTTCATGATCGAAATACATTACCCACTTGTTGTGTGCCATTTTGCAATTTGCTTTGCCACTAGATGAGTGTTGTGCCTGCAAGTCTAAGTGATGCCAACTTGATTTGAGTTGCCTCATCCTTGATTTTTTGCACAATGAAATAAACCTCCATCTCTATGACCCAGTTATCAAGTCTCTGTACTTTAACTTCACCATCATATATAAGTAATTCAAATTTCACGTCAATCTTAAGTAAAGGCATTTCTTGTTTTTGTTTATGGACATGTTTTCTTGTAGTGGATTTAGAACTTGAACTTGAAGAAGAAGAAGTTGATGGAGAAGAAGGAGGTGAAGGAGGAATTTGAGGAGGATCCTCTCCTTCTTCACTTTTGACCTTTGAAGATTCACCTAGAACCAGTCTCTTCTGTTTCAAGTAATCCTCATATAGAACCTTCATCATCTCTGACATGGTGAAGAAATTTTGTCAAAACTCTTTCTCATCATGAATGAGTCCCTCTTCCGATGCCATATTCTCTCTTTGAGAAGTTCTCTTTCTCAATCCAATATCTGGATTCTCTTCAAAAATCTCACCTTCACCATGATTCATCATTTCCCTGGTAATCATGCAAACTCAAAAACCAATCGTCAACTAGCTCTGATACCACTTGATCTAAAAATATCTTTTAACGACAATGGTTGAGTTTTAAAGCATGAGTTAAATTACCATTTTAGGAATTGAATGAAAGAGGAAGAATTAATGAAGAAACATGGCAGCCATATATACATATATAGATGTGGAAATAAGCATAAAACAAAAAAAAAAAAACATAACAAGAGAAGTTGATAATGGAGTTCGGCAATCTTGGCTACTTCTCTAGGCGTTTGTCTCAGTGGGTGAGTCTTTATTATTTCTATTCAAAGCTTAAAAAGTACATCATATCAGTGCCAAATGGATTACAAACTAATCTAGTCATTCTCTACCAGATATCAAGAACCCAACAAAACTGACATCACTGAAATCGGATGAACAAAGATCTCGTAAATGGCCCACAAAGGTGCTCTCCTCAATGGCTTCCCTACATAAAAATGGATTTGGCTAAAAAATGCTTCAACATTTTCTTGTTTTGAACCTCCCTTCACGGCTTCAAGAACCCCTGGTTTATATATATTTGAAGTGGGTAAAACCTCCCAACTTCCCTCCAAGATCTAGCCTCAAAAGGGCCCAAGATCCTCCAAAAATGGCTAAAATCGAATCAATATCATACATTAGATCAATAAAAATCTTATTATATAGTGGACAAACCCAATTTTGGCATAAATTTGGGCACAACCCCTTTTTCACAGGATCCTATTCATATGGAGTGTTTCCATGTGCCCAAGCGCTAAGGCCTCGCGTGTTGGCCCCATTGGATTCCTAGACCTTGGTCGCAATTGTGGCAATATGGTCTCGGGCTAATACCTCCACACGCCCCTCTGCAGTTAGCCCTTTATTCGCAAGTCCTAGTCATGCACCCTGGTCGGCGGGCTAGCCTGACCAACGGGGCGCTCTCCAAAGTCCGTGCTAACCATATAACGAAGGGGTCTAGTCATATATATATGCCCACGACTAGGGCTAGGCTCTAACATATCCGCGCCATCGGTTTTAAGAGCAAGGTTATATAAAAAGGTTTTATGGAGCGCACGTCGGGGCTGGGCCTAGGCCCCAACCTTATTCTCCATCAAAATTACAACACGATAACTTTTAATGTTTAATCCATGCTATAGAGGTTAATCCATACCTTGGGAGGGCTAGTAGCCTGGACCTGCCAAAACATTCTGACCCGTACCAGAGGTCACATGTTCGATTCCCGTTGACCCCTTAAACTTTTGCAACCGATCAACCAATGAATGGGTGCCACATGACAGCCCATGCGTATGCCACATGGCACCTTACCACTTTCCCACAAACTTCCATGTGTCAAATGTTGATTTGTCCAACTGTCAACACATGTCTATCTAGTCAAGATCCTCTATACCTAACACGTCAACCTGTTCCATGTGTCACCCTTGCAGTGGTGCCACATGTCATGATTTGACTTAGCCACATATGCACCTTCCCACGTCAACGCCAATGCACCCTTCCACATCAGTCTTATAGTCAGGACTGTATGGATTGTATAGTCAACAATTTTTTTTGCATGTTTGACAAAACGAACAAATCGTGATATATTTCAGATACGACGTCTGTTTGAGCTCGTTCAAGTTGTGTTGGGTTTGTATCAATGAGGCCTATGCACACCTCTGTTTTGAAGCCATTATGAGAACTTTGAATTTTAGCCCTTCTTGGACTCATTTTGGCTCCTAGATCCAATTCTAGATCAATCAAGAGACCGGGAAAAGATGATTTGGGAATCCCACTACATTCAGGTGGTAGGACACTTCGACATCGAAAAAGACAGTGGCAATGTTGCAACAACATTTCTATTGGCTAAAACTTCGACAAGATGTCAGCAAGTATATTAGGTCCTGCACTGCATGCGCCAATGCCAAACTGACCATTAAGAAATAAGGAATGTACACCTCTCTTCCTACTCCTGAAATTCCCTAGGAATCCATCTCAATGGACTACATGTTGGGACTTATGTCAATCAAGCGGGGAAATGAATTTGTTTTTTTGGCAGTTGATTATTTTTCTAAAATGGAAATTCTAGCCACTTGCAAGAAGAGCATCACAAAAGAGGCCACTACCAAGCTCTTGTTCGAACAAGTGTGCATAGATTTTTGGATACCACAAATCATCGTCTCATATTGGGACAGCTAGTTCCTCAACACATTCTGTTCGATCCTCTCGTCACTACTAGACACCAAGCTCACCAAATCCACTTCCTTCCACTCCCATACGAATGGCCAAACCGAGGTCATCAATTGGATGATCCTGCAAATGATACACATGTACCATTACAAGCATCCCCACACATGGGAGGAGATTCTTCCCTATGTTCAACATAGCTACAACAAATCCATACATGGCTCAACCTGCCACAACCCCTTTAAGGTGGGGTTGGGATTTCAACCATTGGGTTGCATGGATGTTGCATTACCCCTTGTGGCCACCCAGGAAGACTCTTCCCATGCTCAAACTGAATCTGACAAAGCTACCTGATTAATTGAGCGCATCCAACACATCCACCAACAAGTTCACGATATTTTGCAGAAGTCCAATGCCAAGTACAAACAACGCCATGATCAACATCGGGTACCACATAAGTTTCAGGTGGGAGATAAAGTTTTGTTTCACTTGTAGAAAGAATGCCTTACAGGGCCCCATACGAAGCTTCGCCCACTCCTCTATGGACCTTATACCATCACCAAGGTTGTGGGTGATAATGTTTTTGAGCTCAACATTCCCCCCTTCCTTGGCTTGCACCCAGTGTTTAATGTGGACCTCCTTCAACCATACTTTCCACTATTATTGGACACCTCAGAGGTAGCACAACAATTGACACCGACATGCTCAACCCTAACTGAATGGAACAAGAATCCAGTGATCAGGTCTTGGACACATAGGTCAAGGGAACTCACCAACAGAAGTTTCATCTTTATTAGGTTCTCAAAGCAGGGCAGCTCCTGCACCAAGGCAAATGGTTCACCTGGGGCCAAATTCAACATAAATTTCCTTGTCTGATGGGGTTCACCATGCAGAACGAGGCCCATCAAAACCAATCGCACTAGCGAGATTGGAATTGATTTTTTTTATAGTATAGTTCAATTATTCTAATTAATAACAATTGCTTTAGGTAAAACCATTGATGGTTAATTTCTTTCTTTTCTCCTAGTTTGGAATGTGGGTTTTGTGAATAAATTTTCCCCAATAAACAAATTATAGTGTTTGCAGTTAAGATGAGGAAGTTTTTAAAAAGCACTGGCTCATAGTTGACATTTTGTTTATTTGGAACTTTATCGTAAATTGCCTTAAATTTCTTTGAAAAAGCTCAACTCTACAATGCAATGATTCTTATCATCATTTCTTTTAAATTATTTTATTGCATCTCTTCAATATTGATATATTTAACAATGCATATCATGGTGATATTATGCATGCACATACAAAAATATCTATCCAATATATAAATCTTAAATTTAAATCTAATATACACATCATAAAATAATTTAATAAAAAACATTAAAATCCAAATCCAAATTATAGAAATTCAATACATTCATATTTTTGGATTTCAAAATTGAAATCTATAGGTTCAAAATTTCCACTTTCATAATAAAAATTCACACATTTAAAATCTAAATTATTCAAAATTCACACTTTTTGAATCAAATCTCACAATATAAATCAAATTTCACAATATAAAGAACCAAAATTCGATGTTTTGGACATAAAAACAATTTTTAGAATCTACCTTTTACCTATATAGGTATGTTTATACAATCACACCTTTTATATTTATGAGGTGTCATGGTGTTTTTCACTAAATTTCCCTGTCTAACTTTTATATTCAAGAGGTGTCATGGTGTTTTTCACTAAATTTCCCTATCTAACTTTTATATTCAAGAGGTGTCATGGTGTTTTTCACTAAATTTCCCTGTCTAACTTTTATATTCAAGAGGTGTCATGGTGTTTTTCACTAAATTTCCCTGTCTAACTTTCATGGCATGGCATTTTAGACATATATTGCGTAATGTTTAAGCATTGTGACTACATAAGTAGACATAGGGTTCATGGTAGTGTGTACATTACACAAAGTATCAATAGAAGAAAGATTTATTAATAGTTGTATCATGAAGTTGAATTTAAGGATCAAATCAAAGGGAACAGGATCGAATCAAAAAATAGGATACGATAGGATAGAGCATGCATGTGGTGATTTGAAATAGACTAAATTTCCCTGTCTAGCTTTTATATTCATGTGGTGTCATGGTGTTTTTCACTAAATTTCCCTATCTAACTTTTATATTCATGTGTCATGGTGTTTTTCACTAAATTTCCCTATCTAACTTTTATATTCATGTGTCATGGTGTTTTTCACTAAATTTCCCTGTCTAACTTTCGTGGCATGAGATTTTAGACATATATTGCGTAATGTTTAAGCATTGTGACCACATAAGTAGACATAGGGTTTAACTTTCGTGGCATGAGATTTTAGACATATATTGCGTAATGTTTAAGCATTGTGACCACATAAGTAGACATAGGGTTCATGGTAGTGTGTACATTACACAAAGTATCAATAGAAGAAAGATTTATTAAAAGTTGTATCATGAAGTTGAATTTAAGGATCAAATCAAAGGGAACAGGATCGAATCAAAAAATAGGATACGATAGTATAGAGCATGCATGTGGTGATTTGAAATAGACATAATATTAATAACACGCGGTTGATTGTGAGAAGAGAATGATAAGCAACAAAAGATTCCACAAGAACCGCCCTCTTACAAAAAGACATAAGAATCGCCCTCTTGGTAAAACAATATTTATTAAATAAATTTTAGTTTATATTCAATTTAATTATTTATATTTTATTTGATATCTATAATAATATTTGTTATTTTTTTAATTTTATTTTTATAAAATAAATATATTAAAAACAAAACTAAAAATTATTATTATTATTTCATTGAAATTTATTTTATTAGTTTTATTTATATATAAAACAATTTCAATACCTAGATGTAAAATATTTCGTTTTGAGTGTTTAATTTTAATTTTACATATAAATATTAGAAATTAATGTGTATTTTTTTTTTAGCATAAATCGAGTCAAGTAAACTTTAAAGAAATTTATCATCCAAATTAAAAGAATAAAAGTTCATATTTAAATTTTTAATGTTTACTTAATAAATCCAAAACTCAAATAAAATCAATTTAATTATTTTTTTCATTTTTGAAAATCATATTAATTTTGTTACTTCCATTTTAACCAATATAAAATTGTCATTCACCCCGGATGGGGTGACACGAGGTGAGGTCAGCGAGGGGAGGTGGCAAACGGAGGTGACGAGGGGAAGCGGGGGGCCTTTAATACCGATCCTCCCCACACACTCCGCAATTCAAGTCGGGCGGCAGCTCGAACCACCTCCGTAGTATGACGCGATCCAACACGAGTGCTCCTGGTCCGGCCAACCAGAGCATTAAGCTCATGGCCTTAATGGCGATTATTGCGATTTATCTGCCCATCAGTCCTCGCGGGGGTTTCATTATGAGTGAACAGCTTCCTGTGCAGCGCAACTGCCATCTCGTTCTTGGCGACTTGGTTTTCACCTCCGTCTCAGGCATGCCTTGGCTGAGGGGACAACCACGCAGGGGGGCGGGCTGGTACGCCGCTGCCTCTAGGCGAAAACGACATCGAGAGTTTCAGGCTGCGGTAACTCTAGCCAGACGGAGACACAGGCGGGCTATCTTCGCAGCGGATTCACCTCCTGGCACAATTGTGCAAGAAGACTCCAGCGCTCAGCCTCCTCCAGATTTTTCGAAAACGAAAATGGTCACCTTTCCTGATGACTGGGACCCCCTTACCCACTCCTTTCGCATTGGAATTACTTCCCGGGGCAGGACATCCTTCGACTCCTATGCGACAGCTCCCTCGGACCCAGGCACTGAGACTTGTTTCATCAAGGAGGAGCAGTGGAAGAACGCCGAGGAGGAACAATGGAAGGACACTAGTGCAGTCACGGATACGGGATGTTTGGGACGTGACGACATGCATGCGAGGCCGCCCTCGCCACCTCCTCTCCTCCCGGAACAGCTGCAACTCATATTTGAAGTGCGAGGACTGGTAGAAGATCAAATCTACCGCGCGGTTTGCACAAGCCAACGTTTGGATATGCTCTATGCGGCTTATTCCACCGACTCACCCAAGCACCTATGTCCTACATGCGCTCAGCCTTTTGCTATACCAGTTCATGCACCAGCAACGAAGGATGATAATGCGAGCACTGGTTAACAGGTCTTAGAGTTTACTTTCTTTTTCTCCATGGTTGCTACTATTTTTTCTCAGGACTACAGTCTTCTAGGCATTAGTTTGGTTAGCCTTAGTAACTATACTTTCAACCTGCTGTTAGTTCTGAGCATACCCCCTGGTTTCCTACGGGCAGGATGGCTCTATGATGTATCTAATTTTTGGACATGTTACAGTCAAACAGCCAGGTATCCTGGTTTCCTCTACAGGCAGGACACTTGGCTCCCAAGTGTCATGTATCCACCTTTTTGGATGAAGTTTTAATATGAAAAGATCCACTTTTTACTTAATATATATATATATATATATATATATATATAATTGTCATTCAATTAATAAAATGTTAATAGAAAGGAAATTTAATTTCCCTTTATATATAAACATGTTCAATGTGTAATAAAAGTAACATTAAAGTTTATTATTAAAAATTGTGTTTTATTTACAAACTTTGGTTCTTTATTTTCCAAATTTCCTAGTATGATATCAAGGGATATAACATGTGCCTTTCAAATATTTCATTTATGTATATTTTGATTTGATTTTTATATTATAGATTCAATTATTTTAATTAATAATTGTTTATTCGTGTAAAATTATGGATAACTAATTGTTTTGTTCTATTTTGACTTGGAATGTTGGTTTTCTGAGTAAATTTCTCACAACAAAGAAGTTATAATGTTTGTAATTGAGATGAGGAACTTGTTAAAAAGCAATGACTTATAATCATCATTTTCTTTATATAGAACCTCATTGCGCATTTCCTTAAATAATTTTGAAAATGTATAGCAATGCAATGCAATGAATTTCATTATCATTTGTTCTAAATTGTTTTGTTTGGTTGTATCTTTTCAATATTGATACATTTAAGACTATCTATCATAGTTATATTATGCATATTCATGCAAAAAAAAATGTTATAAAAATTAATCTTCAATTTCAATATAATATATACATTAGAAAATTATTTACTAAAAATAAAAATCCAAATATATATATGATGATAATTTGATAGGACACTTTTGAAATAGAAATTAAGATTTTAGATTTCAAAATTGATACTTTCAAATTCAAATCACATTTTGTGAAAATAAATGCATACTTTTGGAATCTAAATTATTCAAGGTTTAAAATCAAAATTCAAAATTTTGTAAATCAACATTCACTCTTTAACAATCCAATTTTACATCTAAAAAATGACATACATTTTTTAAATTGTAATTCACATTTTCTTAATTTAAATTCTTACTCTTAAAACTAAATTTAATAAAAATAGCCTTCAAATAAGTTTTCTAAAACTATTTTTGTTCTTAACAATGATGTGCACTCTATCATGTGTTTGTATTTTTTTAAAACTTTTTTGATAAACCTTCAACAACAATAACATAATAGAATTATTATGTTTTCAACCTCATCATTTAAATGTCATTTTTCATTTTTATAAATATTTATATTTCTTTTAAGAGTTAGATAACAACGCATATATAAATAAATTTAACTTAATATTTTAAATATTTTTTTTTTAATAAAAAGAAGGTTCTTTTATTAATATCGATTGTTATCTATGCAGTGCCAAGTATTGGCTACCTGCTCTACCGCAAAAAGGAAATCAGAATAGGTAGTTGTCATTACAGACTCAAAGTTTGACGCATCACCGCGTGAGTTAAAATTGTATGATCAAAACTAACTGAACAAAATTGTATGGCCTAGTTGTATGAACAAGACTGTATGGACATTATGGAAATGGTCACTATGACCTTCTAGTCTACAACAGGAGCAATAAAAAAACATAATCCTGCAACGAGAGAAAACAAAGAACAAAAACCTGGAGGCTTTACTCCACAAGTGAGCTCAGGCGACCATGGATGTTGTAGACAAGGGTGTAGTTCTGGCCACACGTTTCGCATCGAGTCCACGTAGGAGTGTCCATTAGTGCATCGAAAAGAATGTCCATTCTTTGACAGAGGATGCGCTTTGAGTGCACATGATCATCTTGTTTTTGCCGAATTTCAAAGATAAGTTGGAGGTTCTCCTCCGAGAGTCGATTTGCATAGAGTTGAGGCCACTCCACTTCCTTGTCCTCACTAGCGATCACTATGTTCTCCTCCACCTTCCAGCTTGGGGGGATTTCCTCCTCCACCATGCAATAGTCGTCTCCATACACCGGGTCCTATGGATTGATTTTTTTGGGGGGGAGAAGACTAGTGGGAAAAGGAGTGCGCTCGCTTGGTGGTGGATCTTCCTCTTTAAATGCTCAATTTCCATGGTTGGAATGAGGGGGTAACGGAGGAGGCTCCGATGACCTCTGGCTATTATGTTTGGGGCTAGAGATGCGAGCAACAATGAGAGCCATTTGGGAGGGGGAAAGACTTCCATGCCTAGAGAGGGCTCTCTAATACAATGCACCTCTCCTTGACTTCCCCCTTTCTCTTGGAATGGTGGAAATAATGTGGAGGTGGAGGGTGGAGGGTAGAGAGGCGGTTGGAAAGCGCTCGAGAGAGATCGAAAGAGCCAAAGAATAGGTGAAAAAGCCAAGGGAAATGTAGAGAAATCTCCTATCAGGGCCGAGGGATAGAAGTAGAGTAGTGTAAGGGTAAGGAGAGAATTCACCTGAGAGAGCAATGGATTAGACACATTTGTAGAGGGAAAAGGTGAGAAAACGCTTAGAAGAGCCAAGGAGTAGGATCAAATGCAGAGGGGGAAAGAATAAGTTCACCAGGGAGATTTCCCTCTTAGTACACCATGAATTTACGGATAGGATAGCCATGAGATCCGAGGTGATGATCACCCTAGGCTTGGTATGCCTGGTCTGGCTTGCGCGAGGGTCCATTAACCCTCCAAGGTTGTCTAAGCCAATTACCATTACTATCTGCGGGGTGCGAGCCATTCTGTAGTTATGAGCGAAGGGTTAACGACCAAGACTAATAACTCTCCTAGCCGCTCCATCTGACACTAACCAGATGGCACTCCATCCGAAGGACTTAATATTTTAAATATTGACAATATAAATATTTTTTATTTTATTTTTCATCACATTAATACAATATAGATTGTATTTTCTCATCCTTCTATTTCAAATACATTTTTTTTTTTTAAATTATAAAATTATCATATTAACCTTTTTTTTTTTAATTATAAACTTTTCATATTAATCTTTTTACTTCAACATATATTTCCAAATTTGAATATTAGTCTCTATATTGAAAACTATTTTCTACAACTTATTATTTTTTTATTTAATATATTTTTTCAAATTTAAGTATAAATCTCTATCTTGAAAACTATTTTCAACAACTTATTACTTGAACAAGTCTTTTAAAATTTGTATATAAATTGAAAACTATTTTCTACAACTTATTACCTTTTTACTTAATATATTTTTTCAAATTTGAGTATAAATCTCTATCTTGAAAACTATTTTCTACAACTTATTACTTGAACACGTCTTTTAGAATTTGAATATAAATCTCTCTCTTGAATACATATCCTTTATCCTTTATATACCATTAATTAGCATACCCCCAATATAAAATTTGTCTCTTGAGTACATATCTTTTATATAACATTAATTATCAAATTTTGAATATAAATATCATATTCTTAATATACAAATTTCTCTATTGAGTACATATCCTTTATATACCATTAATTAGCAAACTTTGAATATAAATAGCATATTCTCAATACAAATCTCTCTCTTGAGTACATATCCTTTATATACCATTAATTATCCCACTTTCAATAGAAATAACATATTTTCAACATAAATCTTTCTCTAAATCTCTCTTAAGTACATATCCTTTATATACCATTAATTAGCATATTTTCAAAGTTGGGAACGGGGACGTCAAATTAAATGAAATGAAGGCGTTATGCTGCTCACATATTAGAAGTTTTTGTGTTTAAATGGAAAATGTTTACTTCAAAAGGTTTAGTAGTAGGGGTAAATGTGGATGGAATTATGGTGGGATGGAGTGATGGAGGAGGTTGTGAGATATTTGTTCATTGCTAAATCAACCCGAATTGTATTTCTAATGGAGATTTCAAGAATAATGTAGTGATGATATATAAATAGAATCTTCCAAGGACTATTGGATTAGGGGGAAAATGACAGTTGTTTTTATGTATCGGGTCATTTTCATCGATACTATTCAATTCAATGATAAAATACACTAGTTTAGATGAGATCCATAGCCCAAAGTGCATGAGAGGGTCATCACCACAACAATTTGTAGTAGTGATGATTCATTGATTCCCAATAATAAGCTCTCAAGAATGCATCTCCATCCATAATGCATAAAAAATTCACTGATAGGTGGATGAGGATAAAACATATAGTTGAAATGACCATTGAGACACCAAACCTCGCGAGTAATTTTTGTATGATTTCTCATTGTAATTAATGCATACACACTATTTCAATTTGAATATTGAAGATAGAAAATCAAATGGTTTTCCTTCCTCTCCTATTTGGGTTGTGAAATATGAGCATAGCATGAGAACAAATGGTATGGAGAACTAAGATTTTAGTCTTGGAGTCAATATATATGGTAAAGTGGGATTTGAACAACATTCTGGTCCACAATGTTTTCTTACTGAGACCTTTTGCAATGATGAATGCTAAAAGAAGAAAATGACCCAATGGACCTAATGTAACTAAGATCTGGTTGAACCATTTTCATTGTATCCATTTATATTTGCATGTGTGTTGAAAGGATTATGATTCTTTGTTACTAGTTATAATCCACACAAGGTAAAAAAAAATGAATTTTAATGAATGAATCATGTGATCTATTTAGAATATTTCACTGTAGTAGTACATAAATAAAGAACCACAACCTTCATAATATCAAGTATATTATTTATCAAGTAATTGAAAACAAATAGTAGACTTATAGGCTCATATAGTGGCATATTACAAGTTCAAGAGGAGTTCATAAATCATTAAATGAAAACTATTGTAAAACCAATTTATGGTCATGTTGTACTTCTTCCAATGAACCATAAATCTCAGGTAGTTGAATTTGTTCCTTTGAGAGATGATCTACAATCATGGTGTTCTCTCTATAAATATTATTATAGCCAACGCAAAGAAATTGATTAGATGTTTCCTTTAATTGGTGTGTTAATGGAAGGAGAGAATTATTTTGTAGTTTGAGACTTCCTTTCATCCAATTTATGACCATAGATGAATCACCCATGACCTAAATCTTATCAATCCCTATGTCTAAAATAGATTTTAGTAGGAATTATAAGGCCTCAAATTCCTCTTATTTATTTGTTCCTATTCCTATATTATCTTTTATCTAAAATCTATACATGTCTCTTGAAGATACAGAATGAATCCAACCCCATTGATAGAATATGGGCCTTGACAACCCCTATCGAAATATCCCTAAGCTAAAGAATTTTCCACCTATATCTCCGATAGAATTATTTGTGGTTTTTCCTTTGGAATAACCTTATAATACAGAAATAAAGCATTAACCTAAGAAGTTGCTTAAAAAGGAGGCATCATTTTCTCTTCAAACAAAATAGAGTTTTTAGTTATCCATATTCCTCATAAAAATAGAAATAGGACTCTAGGAATCACTTTAGATCTTCCTGAGTAAACCAAACATTAAGACATGTATCTATGGATTCACATTTCCAAAGGTTTTGTACACCCAAAATATCTCAAACCTCAACCCATATATTTTGAGAAAGGTTACAATGCAAGAACTGATGTGAGGTGTTTTCACCACTACACCTACAAAGTAAAAAAATACTTTATTTATTTTATGGAGGGATTCCCATGTTAAAATGTTATTCTTAAATATGATCCACATAAACAACTTACACTTCGGGGGGAAATTAATTTTCCAAACATTATTCCACCATATTTTCTCATCACCTAGTTCTAGTCCAAGTCCATAAAGAGCCGAGTATCCTATAATAGGGGTATAATTTCCCCATTCTCCATTCAAAGCCTAGGTTAATTCATTTTGTGAATTGTTCATTCTTATGTGTTCCTTCTTGATTTTTTCTAAAAACTTATCCTGCCTTTGTGCCAAGTTTCCTTTTCTCTACCCTTGAGACCACACGAATGTGTCATTTGGGTTGTCAATAAAATTCCATGTACATATTCCAATTGCTTGTAGAAACTCCTCATGGATCAAAAACCTATAAAGAATCTTGGAATCACAATATTCCCTTTATATATTATTGCTCTAAGTTTTCTTGAGCGTAATAAGCTCAATGTCCAAAACACCTGCTTGATTAAACAAGTTATGGAAGAATCCAACTAATCTATTCACTCTAGCATTAGATCCCCATATATGCCTTCTAGTCAAAGTAATATTTAAGTCCATGCCAATAATGCGTTTATTAACTTTAAAACACTCAAAAGTGAAAAAATGTTCCCATTAATTTTTCTTACCCTCATAAAGCCCATACACATTTAGTGAAGTCAAATTCAAGCCCAATATTTTATTATATACCTCTATAAAAATTCTTGAATGAATAGAGAAATAATTAATAAGGGATGTATTATGATTCCAACCAATAATCAAACCCTTGAAAACCCTTATGAATCTAAACTAAGAAATCCCCATCCCCCCAAAGATGTTTTTAGTTCAAAAATTAACTGGTCTCCCTTTCTCATTGTCTATTGTATCAAAACTAGATCTAGATTGTATAACTCCAACAATCACTTGAGGCTTAGTCTCTTGTCCTAACCTCGCAAGCCTCTCATATTAACTAAAATTACTTTCATTGGAACACTAAGAAGGGGTTTAAGAGTTCTCTAAGTGCCCTTATAATAATCCTTTGCTTACCTTGATTCAGTTCTTTAGTTGTTGTCTCCTGACCAAGTTTCAAATCTAACTTCCTCCCTATAGTTAGAGGTCTCGGGTATTTTGGGAAAACCAAACCTAGAGCCCTGTAAGCTAGTAAAAATGGTGGGGTTGACCACGTCCTTGGATGTAGGAGGTAACTTCATGACCACCTCACAAAAGTGTATGAGGGGACTCAACTATTCCATACACAAATAGTATTTTATCTATCAATATAATGAACAAACTCACATAACTAGACATCATGGGAATACATACTCACAAGCCCTATAGTTAAATTCAAATCACTCAATAGAGAGACATTCCTACCACTACAGATAACCTTCATCTTTGATTCCATAGGATTTTTTTATACTTTTTCTATCTTTTGATAAGAATAGGACTCCATTGATGGATTGATAGATAGTGTATTAGACTTACCCAAATTCTTGATATCCTCCTTTACTAGATATTTCCTGCAATATTTCTTCTTTTTCAAGGATAGATCATACGAATATGAGCCAAGCTCCTTATCCAATGCATAATATTTCCCCAACACTAATCATGAGCCCATAATCGAGGGTATAGAAAATTCCCCAACCTATAGGACAACCTCCACTACAACATCCTTGTTTTCAAACACCAAACTAGCAATGTATGTTGTAGATGTAGTACATGGTTGAGAGCCAAGTAATGTATATTGTAAAAGTAGTTTGTGGACAAGAGACAAAACGATATAATATGTAAATGATGTAAATTAAATATAATGGATAAAATGTATCACCAACTACAAATGGACATGGACAGGGATTTGGGGGCTAAGTATATAGAAGAGAGGGAAGGGGTCCAAGGGGGATAGTTTACCCATGTCTATTAAACCAAAACCCATTTCTTATTTCTTTCAAAATTATTCTTAACATGAACCTTCCATTAGTTGTTGAGTGTTATAGAGCCCATTCATTGAATTCATGTAAGAGGGTGGATGTGAGAGTCACATCCCATAGTTATTGAGAGCATGGGGGATGATTACAATCACCATGGGGAAGAGTACAAGCCAATAAAGAATGATAAAGGGAGGAAATTTGTATGGTAGGAGCCTATAATTATGCATTCACATTTTTGGGGAGAGATTTATTTTTACATGATTTTTCTGATCAACAATGGAGTGTTGAGTATTGAAACTTGAAGGTAGTTGTTGTGGACATGTTTGATAGTTGTTTTGAGATGGAATTTCATGGAGAAAGAGGCTACAGGTCTATGAGTGAATTTGTTTTTTGAGAAGTGAATATTTTTGTCTTGGTATGAAGAAATATGCCATTGATTGTTTGGCCATATGCATGGAAATTCATAAGGTAAAGGCTAAGAACGTATATCCAACATGATTGTTGAAACAATTTCCCAAACCTAAATGGAAATGGGAAGTTGTTATTATCGATTTAATTACCAATTTTCCTAGGAAAACAAGGCAACATGATTCCATCATGGTATTGGTCGACAAGCTTATAAAGGATGCACATTTCATTCTGGTAAAAGTAACTCATAATGCAACCAATATTGCAAAAATTTACATGAGAGAAACTGCTAGGCTGCATGGTGTGCCTAAGGAAATAGTGTTAGATCGATATCCCAAGTTCACTTCCAATTTTTGGAGGAGGTTGTTTAATGGATTTGAGACAAATTTGAATTTCAACACAACATATCACCCAGATTCAAATGGATAGAGAAAGAGAATTAATCAGATAATTGAGGATATGTTGAGAATGTATGTAATGGAAAACTCTTCTAGGTGGGAGGACTATATCCATTTAGTTGAGTTTTCCTACAATAATGGGTATCAATAATCATTGAATATTATCCTATTTGAAGCATTATATGGGAAAAAATGCAATACACCAGTAATTTGGGAGCCACAAATCTGATATTTCCTTTCCAATCGATGTGTTGGTTGACAGGAAAGTGGATTTTCTCATTGGAATTTCCACGCGAGTCATTAAGTTGTGGAATTACCAAGCATTTTTTTGTAATATTTTTATATATGTCAATGTGTAAATTGTTTGGTTATGTGCACCGAGGACAGTGTAGTTTGTAGGTGGAGGGGAATGTCACATCCTAGTTTTCAAACCCAAAACTAGAGAGGAATGGTTTAGATGTAGTACATGTCCGAGAGCCAAGTAATGTATATTGTAAATATAGTATGTGTCTGTGAGCCAAAAACATTTAATATGTAAATGATATAAATTAAATATAATGGATAAAATGTATTGCAAGTTGAAAATGGAAAAATAAATATATTTGGGGGCTAAGTGTACATAAGAGAGGGAAGGATTCCAAGAGGGAGATTTTACCCATCTCTATTAAGCCAAAAACCATTTCTTATTTCTTTCAAAATTATCCTTACCATGAACCTTCCATCAGTTGTTGAGTGTTCTAGAGCCCAATCATTGAATTCATGTAAGAGGGTGGGTGTGAGAGTCACATCCTATAGTTATTTAGAGCATGGGGGTTGAGTACAATCACCTTGGGGAAGAGTGCAAGTCAAGCGAGCAAGAGAAAGGGCGGAAATTTGTATGGGTAGGAGCCCAAAGTTATGCCTTCACGTTTATGGAGAGAGTATTGTTTTTGCATGGACTTTTTTGGCCAGCAATGGATTTCTAGGTGATGAAGCTTGAAGGTGGATATTGTGGGAAGGTTTGGTAGTTGTTTTGAGGTGTAGTTTCATGGAGAAAGATGTTGGAAGCCTGTGAGTGGATTTTTGTTTGAAGTTCATCCAAGGAGGAATGTGTTTTGTTGTTGGGTGAATTTGTGTTGTAGCTGTAGAATTCCTGAGATACCATCAAGTAGAATTCATTTCCAACCTATGTTGGAAGCCCTGGAGGGGAGTTGAAAGGCCAAAGGGAATGTGAGAAGTGAAGGGAGATTCCATCCCTTGGGTTGTGTAGGTTGGGGAGAAGAGAGATGGTGGACTAGAATTAGCAGTGAGTTGACTGTTGAGAAGGGAACATTATCCAACCTTAGCGACTATCATCTCTTGTGGATTTATATCCCTAGATCGAGGGTGTCTTGTTGTTGAGAAATAGAAAATAAAGACTATGGTTGGGAGTAATTTCCATTCTCTACAATGGGTTGCACATTTTATAAGATACATGTTGTTATTTGTAGTGCTTCTGCATGCATAATGCTAATATAGTTGTTGTTCAATTTACTTTGAATTATATTTGATTAGTATTTCTCACTAGGAGAAGGTTGATGCATTTAAATCCTTGTTTATGTGGTTGAATGTTGTTGTGCGTTATTTAGTTGTTGTTATGCATAGTTAAGAAACTATATTTATGTTTTTAAGCGGCATAGACAATTGCATGGCTATGAATGTCATGTTTTGGGTTATTTTTTCATTTAGATTGAGTATCATAATTTTTTATTGGTTCGTTTGAGCACTGATGTGACCTAACTAGGGGTTGGGTATGTTACAACCACCTTGTCCCCCATATCCTAAACATTGTGATTTATGATACTAAATAAGAGATGAACTTTCTAACCTAGTTCCTCAACATCTTCCCTTTTGATTGGATCCGTGTGCTTACCTTCCCTACCACAATCTTCAACTGAGATTTATTTCTTCTGCCAAAAATTTTTGAAGAAAAATTTGTCACGATCCTTATTCATGTGGCCATAGGCATGGAGCCTTATTCATATACATGGGATGTTCTAATAATAGATAAAATATGGGAATATTTTTGACCACCCATTATAAAATCCACCGAATCATAAAGACCGGGAGTGAAATCTATCTTGGCTAGAAATATCACCACAGACTTGACATTACTAGTGAAAAACTATCATCAATTAGAAGTATCTTACCAAAACAAATCCCAATAACTGTAATGGTTTGTACTATCCAGAGATCCATGGTTAAGGTGGGTAAATTCACCTAGACTAGATTTTTCTCCATAAACCCATCTTTGGAATCAAATAAATAATTGCATGGCTTCATGTATAGGAAAAAAATATATAGGAGCCATTATCATTTAAGAATGAATAGAAATTCTACCTTAGATTTGAATAAGAACCCAAACCATCCGTGGGAGAGGATATGAAAGGATGAATTGTAATATATAATTGCAAACCACACTTATTGAATACAACTTCCAAGATATTCCAAAGTCACCCTCTTTTCCCATACCAAAGTTTTTCTATCCAAATCAAGTATTTGTTTCACACCAATGTCTTCATTGACCACAAAGGAAACCCCACTCTCTCAACTCTTCACCACCTTCCACCACTTCTTTCCCTTCACCTCCTTCACCCTCATCTCTCCTTTAAAATGTTGTAATTCCAAATTTCCACCTATAAACCACAGTCTCCCACCTCTAAAACCTTATTCCTTTCATCATACAATTTAGAAAACAAAAACTCCAAGGATAGAGAGTGCTACAAAAGTTCAATAATTATTTCTTCCAATACCTCAAATAAATATGTCTTTAGTCTTCACACAGTATAACCATCCTCTCCCTCCAATGAAATGTGATGACTGTAAGGTACCAGATATATTATAATAAGAAAAAATATAAATATTGCAGCAAATACCAATGGAACAACAAAATATAGAGAACCACAACACCAAAAATGCCACCTTTATTGATAGAAAGCTAGGTTCACTTGTCTATTTGAGGGGGAAACATCCAACAGAGAAGATCTCTATTACAATAATTCTTGATACAAAAATTTCACATGCCTTCAACTCCTATTTATACTAATTCTATCTTCTAAATAACATTATAGATGAAGATATTTCTATAAGCGGAAGCTTCTATTAAGTCTTCTTACATTAGACTTGTTCAAATTATTAAATAGGCCTTATTAAATAATGTTATCCTTTATTACATAGAAAATATATTATTATACCTACATGATGGGTCAGGGAGGTTAGGTCCCTAACATTCCCTCCCCCTTGAATAACACTCTTGTCCTCAAGGATTGAGATGAGGAAATTGTTGAAAAATGGTAATTGACTCCTAGGTTGCATCTTCTGGAGTTTTATATTTCCAATGAACTAACACTTCATTGATGGTGTTATCTCCTCAAATAAATTGGTGGAAATTTTGCTTTTGAGGTGATAGGTTGTGGTCCAAAATTTATTCCTAAATTTTTGTAGGTAGGTTAGAGAGTCTACTTTCTGTAAATAAGCTCAGAAAGAACTTTTGATTTGTTTTGGTCAAGAAAAATATAGAATCTCAGGTTTCAGTGGTTTAGGTGAGCCTGAAACACACTTATTAACCACTGAGAGCCTTTGTTCCTGGTAGTTAAGAGGGAAAAGCAAAAGTGAGGTTAACTACCGAAAAGATTTCAACGGAAAAAATGAAAAGCCCATGCTTTCACACGAGCCAGTTGTCAATTGGCACAATGATGAAAACATATTCACCGAAAGCTCATGATGGTGGTAAGGTATGCAAGTTCTTGTTATATCTATCCAAAGATTGATATCCTATTGTCCTTTCAACTGCATTTGTCTTTTCAAAATTAAGACTCGACAAAGATACATAAATTCATGCGTGTTTCCCGACTAACAGAAATGATTAATCACGTAACCTCTCACCATTTCCAATCACTAGTACGCAATCCATTATGACCCCGTTTAATCTCTGATTTGATCTCCATTCATTATCAATTCAAATTCAGGAGTTATTGAGACAATCTTGAGCCCGTGATTTCATCAAGAAAGTGCATATCCAGAGATCATAATCCCGTTTCTCATGGTGATCGTCCAGCATAGTTAGAGTCCATCAAATTTCTCTCAAGCCAATTGTCATACCAATCAAGCCAGGTTGAGTCATCAGGTAAGTTCAAACCCCATATTGTTTCAACTTAAATGTATATCCCACCGAAACTCAAAATTTTCGGCATGTTTTCAGTCAGTTTGTTTCCTAAACTCGGTTAGTAATTGATCTTTGCAATCCAAACTCTATGTCACCCTGTCCCATTTTCTTTTCTATGAGTCATACTCTCTGTCATCCTAAATCATAGAGTCTTTGCCTCCCTGGCATGAATTTTTTCCTTAATCGCAGGTACTGTCAGCATTTACTAATGCCGAAAGGAGGGCCAGTTATAAGGGCTGAATTGGATGGAGTTTGGTACCTTGAGGCACACCCTGAGGTGGCTGAGTTCTTCAAGCAGACTGGAGTCTATACGTATTGTGAAAAACTGGCAAATTTTCATCAACAAGTGTCTGAGACTTTTGCTAGCTCATATGATGGAAGAACAACAACAGTGGGAAAGGAGTAGTTTGTGGTTGATGAGGCATCCATAGTTGATTTCATAGGTCTTCCCAGAACAAGTGATTGTTGGTTCAAATCAACAGTACCTTCAAACATTGAATTTAGGTCCTACCTACAACCTCTGCACAAAGATCTTACATGGAAAAAAGACATACCAATGTCTCATCTAGAACCTAAATGGAAATCTCTCCTGAAGGCAATCTTTGTCTATATCACCTGTGAAGGTAGATACAACAGAGTCATGTTCTACCACTTCAAACTTTTAAATCATTTCACAGGGAGATCTCCCATCAATTTACCATTTTACTTGCAGAAAGCCCTCACGAAAATGGCTAGACAGGTCAAGGTCAAGCCCACTAAGGTGGCAAGTAGATTGTCTCATCAAGGACTCATTACTCTCATTGTCAAAGAGTCATTGAAGAAAAGGCAGGTAGATTGGAACTATTTCCTCTTCTAGAATGAATTCTAGACTGATTGGCAACAACAGGAGAAGGGTAAAAAGGATTCCACCAAGAAGACTATTACTCCTAAAAGAAATCATAGAAAATGGAAGGGTATCTCACTACCAAGAGATCCGATAGAATCATCCTCTGTTACAAAGAAAAGAATCAAAATAAAGTTACAGTTTGAGGGTGAGCAGTCCAAGGACCCTGCTGAAGGAAGTAACCCTTTAAACCTACCCTATAGTGATTCAGAGCCAGAACAGGAGTTAGCAGAGACACAAGGTAATGTACAGGTTGGACAAGTTGCAGATGATTGTTCCAACTTACCCTCACCAAATCCTCCAGAGGCACACATTCCACCATTAGAAAAAGCCTCTTCAAGTAAGCCTAAAACATCTAGGGCATGGAAAAACAATAAACTCCTGCAACAAGTCTATGAAATGTAAGTCTTGGAAAGAGTTATTAAAAAGGATAATACAGACTTGACTGAAAGAAATGCAGAGATTTTCAAAATAAAACAAACCCATAAAGAAAAGCATGACAAGATCAAAGACATGAATAGGGTGTTGATAAGGGAGAACATGAAGCTGTACAAACAGCTTAGAATCCTGAGGCTGAAATTAAAAGATTCTCAATCGTCAATAGAGGAGAAAATAGGTTTGGAGACTCTAGCCAAATTAGCTACAACCATGGTAGATACACCAGAGCCTTCTACACAGCCAGTTGAAGTTTGCAGATCTACACGAACAAGGGTTGCATCCTCCAAAAGACCTTGAACATTCAGCAAAGAATCAAGGTAATCGTTTTTACAAATTTTGAAGTTTTCTCAAAGTTGAAGTTTCGGTGGTTTAGGCGAACAGGATGATTGTTCATTAACCACTGAAAGAAGAGATTTCGGTAGTTATCCACTCAGGAGTCTTCTAGGTTAACTACTGAAAGCCTTTCACTGCCAGAATAACCGAATTTTTGCCCAGATCAATATTTTTTGAGTTGGAATGGTTTGAAACCTCTTCGAATGGACATTTTTTGAATTGTCAAGTCAGATCCAATAGCTATTTTTTATGGATAAGGGAAAGAAGAGGTGTTTCAATCATTTTTGGTACCTTTGACAAAGGCAGAAAATTAGGATGTTTGCTCACCTCAACAAATTCGAATTTGTATCTCTTGGAAGAGTCATCACTCAGCCTTGGAAGGCTATTCTGCACTACACCATGACTCTACAAGAGATGAAGACCATGAAATCTGGGATTGACCTCATTTTTGGGGATCATTCCCTATCTTTTGCAAACTGAATTTTGACTTTCTATCTTTAGCATATTTGATCCATGCTTTTAGGATCTCAAAACTGCATTGTAAAGCTATAAAGCTAAAGGTAGAATAGGAACTAGAGGTTTGACTTTGGAGACTTTTTTCATATTATGTACTCAAACTTCTCATTTTCATATTAAGCAATACAAGCTTCTTTTGCCATAACTTGTTCAGATTTCATCTTCTTATCTATTCTTTACTTGCACCTGGATATTATATTCATGTTGTTATGCTTGTTTATGCCCGATCATAAATTAAACTTTGCAAGTATTCCTGTGATTATTGTAATTGGCCATTCATATATGATTTATATGTGATTCTGCTGATATAATAGTTATTTCTCCATACATCCCTTTATTTGTAAACTCTCTGAACATTTGTGGTTGAAATCCTTGTCCATCTAAATGTGTTCATGCATGTTTTGAGTGAGAAATGATTCAGCGATTCGACTTGATCCAAAACCACACTTATTATTGAGAAAACAAATACCAAAAGATTAAGTTACCAGGCATCTCTGACTTACAACCTAGGAGAGTTTCTTGGAGTGATAACAGATGGTGCACTAATATATATGATGCTCTCATTGGTCCAAGACTACTTGTAGCTCCAACCAAATGGAACCTTATTAATCCAACTCAGGTTTACTAGTTTGAGTCTAGCACTTAGCTCCAATCAATTTATTTAATCACGAGACATGAAAAATAAGATGGAGCTTAGAATGAATGGGCATAGATAATTGGTAGGCCACAAACCCCACTCAATTGATAATTGTATAAGGACCATAAAATTTGTGGGAACGATTATGATAGTGTTAAAATTTGAGTGAAGTATACTTATCAGGTTGCATACAAAGAAACACATGGTTCCATTCAACAGATTGATATTCAAAATTACTGTGATCTGCTTGTTGTTTCATGTGATTATGAGCGATGACCAAATTTTCTTTAAGGTTATTGAGAATGGTTGCTCAGATTGTAAGATTGTTGTCAACCTCCTAAACCTTGGAGACACCTAGCATGTATGAGAGAAATGATGGTCAATTTTTCCTGCAGACTGCTTCAAAAGGAGTCATACAATTGGAAGTATGGTAAGATGTGTTGTACTACCATTCAACCAGGGGTAACCATTGAACCCTTGATTTTGTTTGTTAGATGAAAAACACTACAAATATTTTTCCAAACACTTTTTGACAACTTCAGTTTTTCCATTAGTCTAGGGATGATAGGAAGTGTTGAGATGCAATTGGGTTCCCTGGAGCTTGAACAAGTATTTCCAAAAATTGTTGGTGAAAGTTGGGCCTCGGTCCGAGATAGAAGAATGAGGCATGCCATGGATTTTGAATATATTATCCATTAAAAAATGATCCACTGTGGATGGTGTGAATGGGTGTTGAAAAGAACATAAATGAGCATGTTTGGAAAGGCAATATACTACCACCATGATGACTGACGTATTTCCTTATTTGAGTAAGAAAACAATGAAATCCATAGAAATATCCCTCCAAATAGCAGGTGAAATCAAGAGTAGTTGGAGTGTGTTTGGATATTTAATTTTTTCTCTCTTATTGCATTGAAAAGTATCACATTCAACCACAAAGGTACACATGTGTTGTTTCATATCGTACTATAAAAAATAGCATTTGACCAATTCATAGGTTTTGCTAAACCTTGAATTCCCAATTGTGAGGAAAACATGCAACTCAAAGAGCGCCATGGATTTAAGGTTAGACTATTTGCTTAATATAGGTGGCATTTATAGTGAATCTCTTCATTTTTCCAAGAGTACCCTAGAGGAGCTTGAGGATCCTATTGCAATTTTTGGATCAACATAGAAATTTTGGGGTCTTACAATCATTTCTAGTGAATGGCTTGAAGTTAGTCTACTACAATGAATGAGAGGGAAAATATGGTCCCTTGTTCTTCATATTTCCTTGAAATAGCATCAACAACCACATTTCCATTTCTCTTCTTGTAGATGATCTTGTAATCATATCCAAATACATTGTTCACACATTTTTGTTTCTCCAAGGATGAAATTCTTTGTTCCAAAAAATATTTGATCCTACAATGATCAGTTTTAATTTGGAAGCATTTCCCCAATAGATAAGGACACTAGAGATCCTTTACATGTAGAATATCCAACATTTACTTTTCATAGGATCATTGGCCCAAATTCCAAATTGCTAGTTGCTTTCAAGTGAAATCCAAAGGTCTACCATCTGGCATGAGGACTGCCCCAATTCCTTTCCCTGACACATTGCATTCTAGGAAAAAACTATTGGTGAAGTCGAGTAGTGGCAGGACATGGGTTGTGCACATAGCATATTTCAAGGATTGGAAGGATTGATCAACTGTTGGAGTCCAACTAAAATCATTATTTTTAAGGAGAGTAGTGAGAGGAGTTACAAATTTTCCATAATTATGAACAAACCTATGATAATATCTCGTTAAAACCATGAAACCAAGCAATATTTTAAGAGTTTTAGGGAGAGGAAAATTATTCATAGCTTCAATTTTTTTAGGATACACCTGTACACCATCCTTTCCTACAATATGAACTAGGTACTCAAATTTAGAGGTTCCAAAAGAACATTTAGATTGTTTGAGAAAACATTTGTGCTTAGACAATAGATGGAGAACTTGATCCACATGGGTGAGAAGGGCTTGCCAATTTTTACGATAGATGAGAATATCATCATATAAAACTAAGACAAAACGATGGAGGAAAGGATGGAAGACATGATTCATGAGACTTTGAAAAGTGGAGGGGGGCATTACACATGCCAAAGGGCATGACCAAGAACTCATAGTGACCCTCATGAGTTATAAAGGTAGTCTTGGGGATGTCATCCTATTTCATGAATTTATGGGTGGTAGCCATAATGAATATCAAGTTATGTAAATTATTCAACACCACTCAATTCATCCAAAAGGTCATCAATGAAAGGAATGAGAATTTTTTATTTAATTGTGAGTTTATTGAGAGCACGAAAATAAGGACACATGCACCAAGTGCCTTATTTATTGAGTACCATGATTACTAGAGAATAATACACAATGGTACTAGGATGGATAACACCCACTTCTAGAAATTATTGAAGAATTTAATAAATTTCATTTTTCTAGGCAAAGGGATGATGATAAGAGTGAACATTGGGAGGAAGACTATTAAGTACTAGAGTAATGGAATGATTGTGGGCATCAAAGGAAGGGGGAATTTCATGGGGAGTGTTAAATATAGGTTGGTTCTAGGAGAGTATATATTGGAGGTCATGTACACATAGGGTATCTAAATGTCTTGAATGGAATGAAGTTGGGAAATAATTCTAGAAGTACCTATTTTGAGTAGCTTTTCCATTTTTGGGGAACTGATGATATCAAGTGAACCTGTTGTGGTGCCTTGGAATTTATATTGTTATCCCTCCTGTTACAATTACATGGTGAGGTACTTAAAGTTCATAAATATGGGGGACAAGAGTGTGTAACCATTCATCATCGAGAAAAATGTCATAACCACTCATGTCAATAGAAAACATATGATATTTTAGGAAGTATTGACCAATTTGTATGTGCACATTTTTACAATGCTCGCCACATTTCATGGAACCACCATTAGAAATCATGATTTGAAAATTGTTGACTACATGGATATAGAAATTGACTTCTTGGGAAATGTGACGATGAATAAATATATGGGTGATTCCACTGTCAATGAAGATTGTGACTTTCCTATGCTTAATGTAGACAATTAGCTAGAGGGTTTGGGGAGTAGAGAATCTAGTGAGGGTATGTAGAAAAATAAACAATTCATTTTCTAGTAGATTAGAGGGTGGAGTAGGATCATCAGTTGGAGGTAGTTCTTCCATCAGGAAAAAATTGGCCTCCTCATCAACAACATCCTCAGAAATGGCCATAAAAATCTTATGTTCCTTACACTTATGCCCCGAAAAATATTTTTCATCACAATTATAGCAAACACCCTTGAGTTAGTGTTCATCCATTTAAGCCCGAGTTAATTTTTATATGTTGAGAGGAGTTGCATGAGGGGAAGGATTGCTACGTTGATGGTGAGGAAGAAAATATATTTTTTGGTTCTGCGAAAAGACAACATGGTGTGCTTCTTTGGCACATTCAGTAGCTTCAAACCAAGTCTGGTATCAATCCATGAGGACATGGGCTCAAATTTCATCCTTTAGGTCACTAATAAATCATTCATTGAAGAAGGCATCGAAAGTTTCCTTCATTATGAAATCCACATACTCAAATGCAATGAGAAATATTTGGTTGTTATATTCTTTGCAGTGAAATTCTATTCGAGACAGATTGACTAACATTCAAAGTCGAAGGAATTGAAAACAATTCGAAGGTTAAGGTGGTTCGACTGGCTAAAGAAAAATTGAAAGACATAGACAACAAGTCGAAGGTAGAGGTGGTTCAACTAGGAAAAGTTGAAGAGGTCAACCAACAAGAGGTCGATAAGAGGGCATGTGGAAATTGACTGAAGACTGAATGAAGGTTGACTAGTAGTCGACTCGTAATCCGACTTGGTAGTTGATTGTAACAAAATACAGAGATTCATAGGATTTGTACCCAATGGCCTGCATGGATCTATAACCAATTTTGGTAACCTTTTCTTTAGGTTTTTTCCTACTGTAAATCCCATAAAGAAGACATGTTGTAATTTTGTAAGAGAACTAATGACTAATGGGCAATAGGTGAAAATCCTAGAGGTTATTAATCATGTAAATAAAGAATGCATGATGTATATTGTGTCTTAGGTCTGGAAAAAGGTTAGACATGTAACATTTTTATTCTGAATGAATAAGAGAACAAGGAGAAGAACACTCAAGGAATGTTGGTTTTCTAGGTTTGGGTTTCTAGGGTAAAATCTATGTGTATTGTGTGTTTGCTTTGTCATTTAATTTCTTGCTTAAATATTTATTCCTCTCTTCTTCTAGGTTTAGCATGGAAGTGTTCCTCATTTACTAACATGTGGTATCAAATATTGGTTTAACAACCTTGTATTTGAGCTAAAACCTAGGTTTAGTAAGAGTTGTAAGTTAGAAATATTTAAATATTGTGTTAAATAATGGCAACAAACTCAACAATAGAGATTGAAAAAATCAATGGAAAATATTTTGAGCTTTGGAAGCTTAAAATTGAAGATCTCCTTGTAGATCAAGAACAATGGACATAGTTTGTCCAGGTACCATGCCCATAGGTATGTCGATGGAAGAATGGGAGAAAATCGAGAGAAGAGAAAGGAGTATGATTTGACTTTGTCTTGTAGATTTTGTATTGTTGAATGTCTTGGGTGAATATTCAGCCAAGAAACTGTGGGATAAGTGGGAGAGATTGCACTAGTTGAAATATCTAGTAAATAATTTGTTTCTCATAAAGAAATTGTATATTCTAAGGATGAATGATTGAATTTCAGTGACTGAGCATTTAAATGTGTTTAAGAACATTATAAGAGAGTTATTTTTTGGATATTAAAATCACTAAGGAGGAGAAATGTATTAGCTTATTGTTTTCTTTTCCAGACTCCTTGGATAGCTTAGTCGTGGCTATAGGGAGTAATTCAACCACATTAGTTCTAGAAGACATGGTTTCATCTCTACGGTCAGAAGAAATGAGAAGGAAGAACATGGAAGGAATGACCAAATATTCTTTATTGGTCAGAGGTTGATCAATTGACAAAGATAAATGCAAATTATCTAGTAGAAAGTCTAAGTCGAAGGGTATATATAAATCCCCTTATTTAGTCAACGATAAGATGCTAGAAATGCGGTAAATATGGGAATTATGAAATGGATTACAATTTGAAGGTAATGGAAGTTAATACAATATCTGACAAGAAGCAGTCAACTTAGAGAAAGATGACTCCAGATAAGGGAGGCAATGTGTACCTGGCATTGACCAATTCGCATCCAGATCAAGATGTTTGGTTGATCAACTCAGGAGAACCCTATCATATGAAACCATGTATAGAATGGTTATGTGAATATGAACAATATGAAGGAGGAGATGTGTTCTTAGAGGATGAATCAAGAACAAAAGTTGTTGGACGATAAAGAGTCTGACTGATACTACATGATGGGAGGAGTAAAACCATTCCAGGTGTGCTACACATCCTGGGTTTGGAAAGAAACCTGATATATTTTAGAAATATGAGTGACGTATGGGTGCACACTTTATTTCATAAGGATTCGTGAAATATAGTTAGAGGTGTTCTTGTATTAAAGAAATGAGTTTGAATCGGAACCCTATACAAGTTGTTAGGGAATGTCAACTTGATTGGATGCAACAACATCGATGTTCCTAAAGTTGACTCAACTTTTACTCAACTTGAATCAGCTCGGGATAATTCAATTAAAACCGAATCGACAAGTTATCATAAAGTTGACCCGACCATGAAATGGCATGAGAAAATGGGACATATTAGATAAAAAGGACTTCGAGCTATGAATAACAGAGGTATGGTCAAATATTTTCCTGAATGTAAATTAGAAGTTAACTT
>JZKD02S0293787.1:304104-314439 GCA_000966675.3 Picea glauca | reverse complement strand
GGTCTTCTTACATCCGCCTTATTCTATTTTATTGAAAGGTCTTATTAATATTGACCTTTATTACATCTGAATACATTGATCTACCTATGTGCGGGTTAGGACCTTAACACAAAGATACAAAATGAAAACTCTCTCTTAGTGAGGGAGGTATCCCATCCACCATCAATTGGATGTACCTATAGTACTAGAATAATCGCTCTCCCAAATCCAATGTGGTTTGCTTCCTCATCTATACTCCAATAGTTGAGACTGTCTAGTCCCTCTGTCATTGTTGAAAATGGGTCACTCTAATATTGCATGATCCTCCTGAAACTTGACTCCCTTCGAGTCTACACATCCTCTAGATCCATATTCTCCCTATCCATTTTCCTTTTCATAGTCTTAGAAGGTTTCTCTTCCCTCCTAGATCTTGAGGGACGATTCCCTCTTAACTCTATCTCCCTTTGATCTTGTACTGTTTGTGGGATCACCGGCCTCACTGCTCATGAAGCCACCTTCTCCTCCTCATATATATATCTACTTCTGATGGCCAAAAAATTCATAGGATGGCCCCTCAACCTATATAGGTTCCCCCCCCTAACTCCAAGAACTGTTGCAAGTCTAAAGCTAGACTATTTGGGCACAAGAAGTACTTATACATGTCAAAATGATACATGGTAGCCACTTTTCTCAATCTATGTGATTGAGAGGATACTCCTCCTACATTTTGGAACCTAAAAACACATTTGACACCCTCATTATCTCTCCTTACTCTAATACAAATGATAGAATACTCGATACCCATAATGAATGCTTGACTCTTGTATCAAGATCCACACATAAGTCTGAGTGAGTCACTGTGAGAGTGTCAAACAACTTTCTATCACTTGTATATGAAATATGCTCTGTTATCCACCAACCATCTCTCCCTACTGGAGACAACACCTTAAAGGATAAATACCAACAAGATATCCCTCTATATCCTATATGAAAACTCATCAACCTTTGTCGATGATGTTGCTTCCTTCTTCCTCTTCCCTTCTAGTGTGGACACTATGATGCATAATGGAAAAATTCATGGAACTCATAACATCTAATATTACTAATATCCTTCTTTCGTATTGGCTCTGGAGATGCTTCTATATTGGGATATTCCCTTCTCCCAGATGGACCTCTTATTTTTGGATAACCCCTTATACCATTTCTAGTGCGGGATGCAAGGGACTGGTTCACATCACTTCTACTCTTCACCACACCATCCATATCATCCTTGGATGCTAACTAGGTCTCCTCTTGGATACAAGAAATCCATAATATGTCAAATTATGGTAACCTATGTCACGCACAAATCCCCTACACAAATGGTGCCTGAGACCTGGGAAGACCTCTCAGTGCTACATGCACCAACTCAACATCCTACATTGTCTTACCAATATATGTGAGTTGATCTTGGATCTAAGTAATATTCATAAGATAACTGACAACTGTGTCTTCACTGGTCATCCTGACAATCTGAATTTGATGCTTCATGTGTATCATCTTGCTAGTATTCTTGTTTTGGTAAATACCCACCAAATCCTCATACATATCCTTAGCAATTTATTTCTCAAAAATGTGAGGACTAAAGTGGTCCTTCATGGACTCTAGCAATACTCTCTTGGACTTCACTTCCTTCTTCTTGTGAAATTCCAAATCTACTGGATTAGTTGGGATAGGAACCACATCCTCAACATACTCCTTGAGGTCATTTTCTTCTAATATAAGGATAACCCTTACCTTCCAAGCCTGGAGGTTGGTTGTCCCTTCCAACCTATCCTCAAGCTTCAATGTATTCACCATATCGACCTACCTGGAACAAGAAAAAAAAAAAGAACAAGTACAACAATATTCTAGTGTTGTATCCAACAAAATGTCTCAATATTATTCCCTTATCTTCAAATCCCATGCTCTGAAACCATTTTATATTTTTACTACACCTCAGGTCTGGTCTATTGTTTCCACAGTTATACACAATTAACTCAATTGAACTATAAACATAAATACATTGACATGCATAACTTATTTTAGCACGGTGGAACATATAATAATATCATAGATGAATCATCAATACAAAAGAGACACAATATTTGTTTTCTATAACTTTATCCAATTTTCCAAATCTAAGGACCAAAACTAGTCGTCTCAAAGTTACCAAATATGAGGACAGAACTAGTCCTCTCAAAATTACCAAATATGAGGACAATCTTGTACTCCAATAAAAAAAAAAGAAAACAAACCTCAAAAATATTATGAAAATATCCTTTGCCCATAATTATGTTTCCACTACCTAGAAGAGATTGTACAGATGTATGCGACTATTCCTTCAGCAACCCACATACATACATGAATGTTCCCACTGCATCCCACATACATGCGAAAAGTTGTATGGACACTTCAATCATATGGCTCACTTAAATTCATACAATATATTCTTTTTAAAGTTGTCTATCTCTCCCACATGCAAGGTGTTCCTTTCCCTATCAAGAACAAAAAATAGAGAGTCCTCAACCTTCGGCTAGATTTTCTACCCTAGAAGAATTTCCCTTTGTTGAAATCAGCAAGCCTCCTAACACAAGTGAAGAATCACTTATGGTAACTCCATTCTTCTATGATGATACAATGATATTTTTCAATGACCACTTTCCTTTGTATATAATCCTTGGGGGTCACCATAGAATCCCCAAGACATGCATGTTCCTATAGACATTCCTTTCCCACTATCCTTGTCTTGAAAAACATCAATTTCTTTCCTAGATGGCTATGCATACCCCCAAGACACTTGAGGATTACATATAGGTTCTTGGGAGAGATACCCAACATGATTTCCATATTTCTAAGCTTGGTGGTATACTCCTATACACTCTTCCATTGCATCTTCATGAAGTAGTTCCACTGCATCCATTAGTTATATATATAGCCGATAGGGTAGAATCGAGACTTTATTAGGGTTTTGAAGTCTTCCCACCTAGTTACTAGAGGATTACCATCCAACCTAAGTGTTTCCATATGGATTTACCACCAAGTTAAAGCATGGCCCTATAACTTTAGTCTGGAAAATGATATCTTTTGTTCTTCATCCATAGGGAATATGAACAGGAACTATGAAGGGTTTATGGAAATAGAACTTAGCTGCTCTTTCTCGGGTTCTTTCCATGAATCTTTTTTTGAGTCTCCATTATCTCTCAATTTACCCTATGATCCAATCCACTATGAGGAGGGACATATTTTGATAAGTTTCACTGAATTTCTCTTCCAACCTCACAAATCTCTCCTTTACTAGATCTCAAGGTATTTTATGAATAGACTCATTGGCCATGGCTATGGTTGTGTGACTTTCTTATTAAACTGATTCCTGGATCCCTGCAACTTTCCATAAACTCCCCAATAAAACCTTCTCTGATACCAATATGATATGCAAATTATTATGCATATTCCACTAGACAGTTCATCATAATAGATCTAATAAAATATTGAAATCTTTATTGTGAAGGTTAATTTTCTTTAGATCTCAAATTCTTTAATCACTATTTTTTTTCTTAAAATTTATGAAATAGATAAAATAAAAAAATTAGAGAAAATAAATACATAATTACACACCATCCAAAAATAAACACAAGACATGACCTAGGAAACCCAATATGGGAGAAAACTCGTCTAGAAGGTGAGGTCGCTTTGCTCTCTTTTCTTCAAATGCAAGTACAAAGAAAGAGGCACTCTTTGTGGCATTTCCTTTGACATTGTGGAATGTATGGTTGTTAAGTAATCTATCCTTATCTATTATTATCATAGGATAACACTATTAAATGGCATGTTGAACTATGGAATACTATAAAATGCAAAAGAATGGAACCCCTTCTGCTCCTAGCAACTCGATATTTAACATTGCCTGATAGTTGTCCAAGGTTAGGGTATTGACTTCCTCAACCCTAAATTAGTGATTAGGATCGAACCTTATAGATTTTTTTTGAAAATACAATACATATCTATCCCCACATGTTTAATTAATGGTGTTTGATGTGACAACCACTCGCACCATGGTGAGAAATATGATAGGTCAACTTGCAAGAGATATAACATTTGCATACAAATTCTGATTGAGAGGATTCTTGCACCATTGGAAAGGTATCGGTTTGTAGACTATAGTACCTTGATCTATAGTATGGTTTTAACCATTAAAAAGTTTCATTTGGTGCCTCAAAATGGATCCAAAATATTTTAGATAGTTTTTTGGACCCAAATTTCCAAATTGGGACCAGTCACTAAAGTCGCTCTACAAGTTGATTCCTCCAATTTTTTCACCCATAAAGCATCAACATAGTTGAAAAATAATATAATGATCTAATATTGATCACTATATGGAACTATTCCCCTTACCTTCAATGGATCTCATACTTATAGATTCTTGAGGAGCTAATAATATACTTCATTTCATGTAAAAATATGAAGATATGAGCCATGCATGGATATCATGTGATCCTTTTAGCTTTAATCAAATGGTGTTGGCATAGAGGGGTAGAACCAGGGTTCAACGTTTCAACAACACACCAACAAAACCCTAACTACTGGCCCTTTTGGCAACACTTGCGAAGCAGATGAAGTCTCACCCGAGGTAGAGGCAGGGGTGGTTGCAGGACTCCAGTGTCTGCAACCTTAGCTGGGAAACAGATCTATGATTGTAACACCTTAACAGATAACTTAGTAGTTATAGTTCATTAGTATTTAACCTTTGTTTACAGCATAGATAAACCCTAATTACAGAGCATCGCAGTATTCATCTAGATCTAATATATTCAAGCACTAAGCATATCAACATAGATGAGATCTAACATCTTATTCACATCATTAGGCACTAAGCTATAATATTCATCTAAGTGTACATCCTTACACTAAGAAGTAATCATATAAACAATAAAACATTCACAATGCACAAAGAAACCATAACACAGGATATACGTGGTTCACCCCCAGCCCAGGGCTACGTCCACCAACTCTTCGCTTCTTTAATATCCCAAGTCAAGCTTATTATAGGCACATAGCATCAAAATCCTACTCCGCAGAAGACAAGAGATCTATGTGCACCTTTCCAGATCCTCCTTCCCCAAGCTAGGTTATAGCACAAAGCCTCTATACAGTCACTTGAACTTAGCCTTGCAAGCCCCACACAGTATGCACAAAGAATTTAGAAATATCACTTAGCACAACATCACATAGATGTGTATCTTGTCTTAGCACTTAGCAAGGTACCAAGCCCCTGTTTACATTGCCTAGACATCTATTTATACATTACAAAAATTCCTAACCATGGGTAAACCCATGAGCCAACATCCCCATACCCGTTACATAATCCCAAAACCCAAAATCCCTAAACAAGGTGCCGAGATCCCATTATCTCTGCTTCAACTTGCACTCTGCCTTTAACAGCCTTTCGAAGTCACAAAAGAGGTCAAAATTGAACAAGGATACTCAAAACTTGGTAAAGGGCCAACAAGCCCCCAACAATCACCTATGATGCGTCTCGAGTCACTTTGGTTTGGGTAGCTCTGCCTCAAAAGCCTCGAGCTGCTTCAACCTCTTTCTTCACCAAGGCCTCCTGCTCGATGAACTCTTAGATAATTGCTTCGTTGACAGGTCCCTCTAAGCGATGTTCGACTACAATGACTACTTGTTCCAGCTCTACTCCTCGTCCTTCAATCTCCTCAAATAGTTGGAAAGCCTCGTCCTGAACTGGTTGGATCCTCTGAGTCACTTCCATAACTTTGCTCTGTATGGTGTGGACCTGTTGTTGAGAAGTGCACTATTCCTGGGATATCTTCATTCTCTCAACTACTAGCAGAGGTTTCAACTACACCTGTATTGTTACTACTTGCTGCTTTTCCTCCTGGATTTGTGACTCCAATGTCTTTAGTTCAGGGTCTTCAGTAAGTCGCTCATAAGTCTGTGCACTTCTATTGCTAAGATGTTTACATTCCAAAGCTAATATATTCAAGCACTAAGAATATTAACACAGATCAGATCTAACATCTTATTCACATCATTAGGCACTAAGCTATCATATTCATTTAATCATACATCGTTACACTAAGTAGTAATCATATAAACAATAAAACATTCACAATGCACAAAGCAACCATTACATAGGATATACGTGGTTCACCCATATCTTCTTTATTATCCTCAATCAAGCTTCTTATAGGCACATAGCATAGTTATAGTTATGAATTTGTCATTGAGAAATCACGACTGATCACTCTTATTCCAAGGGAAAGAAAGATCAATCGCCCTTGTTCACAAGAAAAAGAGTAAACATTATATCCTTCTACTAGTTAAGTGTTATATGAGAAAATTATTCATGATTTGATAGTGTATTTTGGTCTTATACATTTTATTTTGCCTATGGTTCGAAATAAATTTTTAACATTATCAATTGGATCTTTCTGCCATAGTACATGCATTGAAAATGTGGAGGAATTACTTAATGGGGAAAATTTTTAGTTAAGGATAGACCAGAGTGCTCTAAAAGATTTGTTTGAACAACCAACTTTAAATTCCAAGAAAAAAAATATGGATAGCACTTTTAAGTGAGCTTGAATTTGAAATCAAGCATATAAAAGTAAATGTGAATGAAGTTGTGGATGCACTCATCAGAAGGGTACATATCATGCATTCTATATCCATTACCATACATGGATCATATTTAAAGAGTAGCATTTTAAATTCTATTATTATAGACTAACATTACCTACAGGAGAAAAAAGGCTTATAGTAGGAGGATGGATAAAAAAAAATTAAATCATATAAAATAAGAGAATATAGAATATTTGTGCATAAAAATAGAGTGTATGTTCCTAGTTCCAAGGAATTAATGAAGATGGTGTTAAAATAAATCCACAATGTCCCATATGCCATACATCCCAATTACTATAAAACAATTTTAGCAATAGAGAAACCAATACTTTTGGCTAGAAATGAAAATGATGCAGCTGATTACATATTCAAGTGCATGGAATTTCAAAGAGTAAAGGATAAGAATAGACACCCAACATGTTTTATACAACCATTGAAAGTTCTAGAGTGAAAAAGAAAAATAATAAACATTGATTTTATCACTAAGTTTCCCAAGACAATGAAGAAACATGTCTCAATAATGGTGGTAGTGGATAATTTGAAAAAGGATACCCATTTTATTCTAGTGAAACTATTTCATAAGGGAGCTGATATTGAAGAAATTATATGAAGGAAACCACTAATTTGCATAGAGTACATAAAGCAATTGTTTCAAACAGAGATCCAAAGTTCAAATAAAACTTTTTGAAAGGATTATTTAAAAGTATTTGGTACAAATATAAATTTCAGAACATCATTTCATCTGCATCCTAGTGGGTAGAAATACATAGTCAACCAAGTTATTGAAGACATGTCACATGTTAAGAATATATGTTATGGATAAGATATCCAAGTGGGAGGATTATTTGCATTTCATTGAGTTTTCCTATGACAATGGGTATCAAGCTTCATTGAAAATGAGCCCATTTGAAGATCTATATGGAGCAATACTCCAGTTTGTTGGGATAACCTAGTAGATATAGTAGTACTTGAGATAGAATTTCTTAAGGAGATGGAAAGATCAAATGGCTAAAATTAAGAAGAATTTGAAGGTAGTTCAAGATAGGAAAAATATTTATGTAGGAAAAAGTAGGATAGAAAGAGAATTTAAAGAGGTATATCTTGTATTTTTGAAAGTGAATCCCAATAAAATATTATGTATGTTGGGAATTTGTACCAACATGGCATCCATATTCTATGGTCCATTTGAAATATTGTATAGAAAAGTTCTAGTTACATACATGCTTGCATTGCTTGATTCCATGAATGTGCATAATTCATTTCATGTACATTTTCTGAAAAAGTATGTGCATGATATTAACCATGTCATTGACTAGACTTTGATTCACATGGATTCAAAAGGATAATTATATGTACAACTAGTGCATATATTGGGAAATAAGGTCATAGTTCTCTAGAACATATCCATAGGGAAGTTAAAGGTTAAAGGGACCTACTACAACACCGAAGAAGAAACATGGGTGCTAGAATATGAAACGCAAGAGGCACACCTGCAATTATTTTTCAATTTTTGATTGAAAATTTTGTATATGTGTACACCTGCATCGTGATGTGCACTAAGTACAGTGAAAAATAAGGGGAAGGGGAATGTAATACCCTAGTTTTGATCCATGCATTAGCAATGTATGTTTGTATATGATGAAATTTTGGAGAACCTGGCAATGTATACCTTGATTGATAATAATAAAAACACATCACTGGCTACAAACGGACAAAGATAGAGTCATAGGGAGATATGATTCCACAAGAGAGGGGGGATAAGGGGGGAAAGATAAATTATTATATTATATTATTCCTATCCTTTGAATTAGTTGGGAAAGCGATTATGAGGAATTCTCAGGGAAAGCCACATGGCTTATTGTGAGCATGCATATATTAACCATATCTTTGGTTGTTGAGGGTCTTTATATTCATTATTATTTTCTTGGGTTTGCATAGAATGAAAGGACACTATGAAAAAGAGTTGATTATAATCAGACATATGAGAATACTAGTTATACTAGTATGGAAAATGATGCCTATGTGCATGATAATTATGGAAGTTTAAGAGAATTGTCCAAAATTAATATTCCTAAAATTTTCCAGCATTGATACTTCCTGGAAATCCTGTACTAGAGCTCTGGAGAGAATTGGAATATATTGAGGGATTATAGTGCGGAGAAGGGAATTCCTTTCTTTGGTTTGTGTAGTTTAATAGGGAAAGAGAGATGGAAATTTGGGATTCTTGTGAGTGAGAGAGAGAAGTCAATAGAAACTTGATACTTGATATGGTGTGTTATTCAAGCACCTATCCTTATGGATTCATAGCCTCATCTTAGGAGTGGCTCTATTGTAGAGAGGGAATGGGAAAGAATGAACCTATGGTTGGGTGGAACATCCAATGTTTTCATGAAAGGGTGGTCAACACCTAAGACTTGTTGACCACCAGATTCTTTATTCTATTTAATGAAACATAAAACCTTTTTCTATGTATTATACACTTTCTATAGCCCTTGTCTCATTGATGCACACTTTTCAAGGGATACCTCTTTATCGTCAGAACATACAATGATTATTTACCCTTGCATCCTTCGACGACTCCTTCCTGACAAGCTTGTTTTGACAGTATGGTCAAGAGGTCACCTTGTCATAACAAATGTTAAGCATAACCTTTGCATATTCTAATACCTCTCTTTTGATAGACCCTTCTTAATGTATTGTTGAAAGACATATTTTGAGGCCACCTCTTCAACACAACGTCCTCCTATCTCACAGTTCATTCTGATGGGTAAAATTGAATATTATGAAATTGTTAAATGGTAAAGGTTATACATGTTAATAAATAATAGAAAATATGTTACCTCCATTACTTTGTAACAATTCTCAAGGTAGAACCAAATATTCCTAGAGTAATTGTCATCAGAATACCTTAATATCTTGAAATGCTTTTATAGAACCCTTTCGATGACTCCTTCCAATGATTTCATTGTCATAGAGGTTTCTCATACCAACACCCGATCCCATCTCTCTGATGACATGCTTATGATATAAAACATAAAGATACCTCGAAAGAATTAATAACGATGTAAAAATCAACCCCACATGAGTTGTAACCTATTAAACATTAATTATATATGGTTTGGGGGGGAAAGGTAAAGCATAAAAACTTTTTTTAACCCTAATTATCATATTTTTAACCTCTATGAAATATGTAAGAAGTGTATGTTTTCATACTATGGAAACAAACGAACTCGAAATACCTATGAAATCCTAGATTAATCGATTGTGTATCGTATGGTTTCAATTATATTATATTGGTGATTAGTTATATGGTAAACTAACTCTGTTATTGTGTGTAATAGTGACCTAAAGAAAATGAAATGTCTTGTGTACAAATAAGGAAGAAGAAGAATCCAACGATTACTATACTTACCCCTATTGTCAATCTAGACTCGGTTTTAATTGCAGACACTAGTTTCTTCAATGGGAGACAACATTGTCCAAGGTACAATGAAATTTACCACATCTTCCACACCAAATAATTCCCACCTGAAGATGAATAAATTGAAGCATATCACAATATATGAAAGAAAGACATCCATATTATTGCATCTCATCCTATGTTGTTCCCATACAATGACGTTGTACGGTGTTTTTTTACACACCTTAAAAGAGACACGACCACCATATTCAATGAATCTAAAGTCCCAATTG